>CM068961.1:17140579-17156588 GCA_035128595.1 Eptatretus atami | reverse complement strand
CTAGCTGCTTTTCACATTTGTACCTTCGTAGTTTTTAAATAACGCTTCTTGCTACGAACATCATATCTTCCAGTCTCTGAAAATTTTGATTAAATGATTCCAACCCGTCATTTTTTGACAGACTTTTATACTCGTCTATACTAATAAAAGGCAGTGTGTGTGTGCGTGCGTGTGTGTGCGTGTGTGTGTGTGTGTGTGTGTGGTGTGTGTGTGTGTGTGTGTGTGTGTGTGTGTGGGTGTGTGTGTGAGAGTGTGTACACACACATATGTGGGAGTTGCTGTTGTTGCCTGCTATCTCCACATGTAGGTTGGGTTCATCAGGAGGTGAAACAGAGACCTATGAGGTCAGTGTGTGTGTGTGTGTGTGTGTGTGTGTGTGTCTGTGTGTGTGTGTGTGTGTGTGTGTGTGTGTGTGTGTGTGTTGTCACATATGCGGGTTTCAGAATGTGGAATGGAATCCTACCAGGGTGGGCTCAAAGCATCCATCTTCATTTCAGTAAGGGGTCATGCATGGCTCATGGACCAAGCTGTGAAGTTTTCTGTTCTCAAAGTTTTGTGTCAGGACTCTGCAGGATCGTCGCTGAGCCTGGACAGCTTCCATTTGTAGTTTGTTTGGAATAATATTCCAGGGATAGTTTTTAATATCTCTGTGAGGTTCTTTGTCATCATTCCTGTAGGTCCAGCTATCACTGGTACAACTTTTGGTATTCTTCAGCCTCAGGATCTTCTCACTTCATTCTTGAGGTTTTGGTGTTTGGTCATTTTCTTGATTGCTGCATCGTTTAGTCAAAAATCACTGGTATTAACACCTCAATCAGTCATGCCTTCTTCTCTTTATTTGTACCGAAGTATGACATCTGGGCGCAACGCTTTGTTTTCGATGTTCACTCTCGATGGATCATTAGGTCGTACGTGAGCGGTAGGTACTTCCATGTTTTCAGTGATTACTTTTGGTTCATGTTCCCACAAATTTTCTGGAACTGGTACATCAAAGATTTTGCAGATGTGGCAATGGATTACATTATAAACTCTGTTGTGTCATTCTGTGGACAGCTGTTCTGACATGAGTTTGTTTTGTTGTGTGTTGTTCGGTCATTAAGCATAACATATCATTATCTTTACAAACCCCACCTCCACCCCTCACCTTTCTCTGTGCTGTTTTTTTTCATGCTCCCTCTCTCCCTCTCTCCCTCTCTCCCTCTCTCCCCCTCTCTCCTCTCTCTCTCTTCTCTCTCTCTCTCTCTCTCTCTCTCTCTCTCTCTGTCTCGCTCTGGACTTATCTGGACGGTGGTTTATGTCCGAGCGGAGTTTGTCTCCGTACGTGTCCGGATGGAGTTTGTATCTGGACGTGTCCGGATGGGAGTTTGTATCCAGACGTGCCGAGCGGTGTTTGTCTCTGACGTGTCCGTTTCACGTTTCAGAATTTCACCTCCCCTCTGTGCCTTGTATTTATAACCCCTCTCTTCTTTCCACCCTATTTTCTTTATCTTCTGGGACGTTCAATTTTGACGGTACAGCCTCGTGAGCGTGCCAAAGTATGAAGCCTCGGCCTAGTGTCAGGTTTGCTTATATCTTCTCGATCTATTCGACATCCTACGGACATAAATGAACACTCGTTTTACCCTGCGCATGTTGCACATCACGAGCAGTGAATTTCACCTCCCCTCTGTGCCTTGTATTTATTGTTACTTTTTAAAATGCTTCTCTACACCGCGCTTTGAGGCCCGGTTGCAAGTCACCATCTACAATTCCAAGAGGAGAGACGTAATTACTCTTATGAAAAATGTTTTTCAGGTTTTTGGGGTTTTTTTTAACCTGAAAAATAGACTGCAGTGAACACACAGTCGTGTTCAAAGATTGGCCTTGAAGGCCTTTCTTAAATCATCCTTATGAAGGGGGACAGACAAATACACAAACACACAAACATCCAAACGCACACTGTGTTTTATATCAGTAGATAGTATACCTATAATGGGAGTACAATACAGCGCAAAACACGAAGGCTTCTATTCCCCAATTCAGGCCAAACACAGCAAGTTTTATTGGGCTACCAAGGCTTTAGTCGAGTGTATGAAGCAAAACCCCCAATTTCTTTTTTTAAGTATAAAGAAATGTTTGAGAAAACATTTGTGAAAATGGAAGATTTAGAATGCTAAGGATTCATCGCCGGCTTTAAAATAAACGTTAAAAGAAATACATTGATATTTCTGCGATATGACCTCGCACAACCGCGATAATTCCAGCTTTTCGCCACAAATTATATTGTGCAAATTGAAATTTGTTGTCGGTGCCTTCAGAGCTGTCCAATTAGCCAAAAAAATACGGTGTAAAATTAGATGTCACAACCTTTTGAGAAGAACAAAGTGACAAAGAAAAACAGCACGTGCTTTTCACAGCCGATCATGCAGAAACCACGACGGCTAAGTCATGGATGGCGGCCTCCACTCAAATTACTGAGAAATTTACAAAGTTGCTTTGGTTTCTTCATCATGCATTTTTTTTTTTCACAGCCTAAGGATGAATAAATATATACGACTTCATCCGCAAGGAACTTTGACAAAGAATGAGGCCATTGTGTCAGATATACTTGCATTCAGATATAGCACATGTTTTTCTTCATTGGTTGTATCGTTCTTCATTTTCATTACCTCCACCACTGAAGATGGATGGAAGTTGTGTTTTCACCCTTTTTAGATTTCGTAAGTATATTGATGACTTCCGTCCTCTGTTTGTGGTTTGTTTGTTTGTAGGCACGATAACTCGAGAACGGAAGAAGCTACAATGTCAAATTACACCACGTGATTCAGGAGGGTGATGGCAAGTGCTGATTAGATTTTGGTCAAAATCGGTCAAAGGTCAAGTCACAGTGAGGTCAAACATTCGATTTTTGATGGTTTGGACAGAATCATCGTAGAAACTTCTGGTTTGCGTCGCTACCTTCTCTAGAGACAGCTTTTATTAGACGAGGTCAGAGGTCAAGTGACGATTTCATAAGTAGCAGTCTATGACTGCTTGTTACTTACGAAATCTAAAGATTTCGTAAGTATATTGATGCCTTCCGTTTCTGTTTGTTTGTTTTTTGTATGTTTGTTTGTTGTTTGTTGTTTGTAGGCACGATAACTCGAGAACGGAAGAAGCTACCAATGTCAAATTACACCACGTGATTCAGGAGGTGATGGCTAGTGCTGATTAGATTTTGGTCAAAATCGGTCAAAGGTCAAGGTCACAGTGAGGTCAAACATAATTCCGTAAATTAACGTGGAGAAATGGAGTATTTTTGCTTCGCTCGACGTTACGAGTTCGTTTTAACTCGATTTTAATTTTGTCTTCGGTTTTTGCGATCGCTTAGGACGCTTAAAACTCGGTTGTCGAAATTCTGGTAAAATCGGATTTTTGGAGACGTTTTAAAATTGTATAAAAAAATATTTCACTCGAAGCGTCAAGGGTCGTCCCATGATGCATTGCGCTCGAGCAGACGTCATGGGTCGTCCCATGATGCAGTGCGCTCGAGCAGACGTCACGGTCGTCCCATGATGCAGTGCGCTCGAGCAGACACGTCGTTGAGTGACGTTAAGGTTTTGCATGGAGAAATGGAGATTTTTTGCTTCGCTCGACGTTACGAGTTCGTTTTAACTTCGATTTTAATTTTGTCTTCGGTTTTTGCAATCGCTTAGGACGCTTAAAACTCGGTTGTCGAAATTCTGGAACAGTGATGAATAACTGATATATAATAAATAATAAGTCTTTTATCAGATTCTTCTGAAAGTAATACACCTATTATCTGGCATATCCTGCTGGTACTGAATCACTTAAAAAAAAAAAATGGAATTTTTATAAGAAATCTAGTTTTTGTCTGGGACTCATTATCTGCAAACCACAGTGTAAAATCGTAGACCACAAATGAATCAGAATTCAAGCTCCCCTTGGGCTTCTGACTGATTCATGCTTTTATTAGACAAGGTCAGAGGTCAAGTTGATGATTTCGTAAGTACCAGTCTATGACTGCTTGTTTGTTTGTTGTAGGCACGATAACTCGAGAACGGAAGAAGCTACCAATGTCAAATTACACACGTGATTCAGGAGGGTGATGGCTAGTGCTGATTAGATTTTGGTCAAATCGGTCAACGGTCAAGGTCACGGTGAGGTCAAACATTCGATTTTTGATGGTTTGGTACAGATAACTCGAGAACGGAAGAAGCTACCAATGTCAAATTACACCACCTGATTCAGGAGGGTGATGGCTAGTGCTGATTAGATTTTGGTCAAAATCGGTCAACGGTCAAGGTCACGGTGAGGTCAAACATTCGATTTTTGATGGTTTGGTACAGAATCATCGTAGAAACTTCTGGTTTGCGTCGCTACCTTCTCTAGAGACAGCTTTTATTAGACAAGGTCAGAGGTCAAGTTGACGATTTCATAAGTACCAGTCTATGACTGCTTGTTTGTTTGTCTGTGAGCAGGATATTTCAAAACGTTTGCATGGATTCAGACGAAACTTGGTGGACAGGTTGGGTGTGTGACATGGACGAATTGATTTGACTTTGGTTCAGGTCGGATGCAGATCCGCCTATCGGTGGGATACAAAACGTAAACTGTTCAGCCGGCGGAGGTATGCGCTCTTTCCGGTGCCGTTCCAGTATTTGATGCAATGTACATAACCGTGACAGTGGTGACCATAAAAACAAAACAAACATATACTTTTACTTAAAAATTTTGTTTTTTCATTTTCTCAAGTAAATATTTCCATTCAAATAAAACAGCAATTTAGTTAGAGGCAATCACAGGAACTGCCAATAAGCAGACGCGGAAATCTGGTCTGTCTGACGGGAAATGATAACGAAATCAATGTTTGCATTCAACTCGAATAAAACTAATTTTGCACACATTCAACTATATTTTGATTGTTTCTTGGATTAATGATGGACGAAATACTCGAACAGCGCCCGAGAGAGCACACACCTCCACCAGGCTGAACAGTTTACGTTTTCTGCCCCACTGATAGGCCGTTTATGGATCCGGAACTGAACCGAAATCTTATCGTCTAAATTTCCACTGAATGTGGTTTTTGTCACCAAACGAACTCATCCTCACATTTTTGAGACATCGTGTTACATCTCGTTTTTGGCCTTATCTCTCAATGATGGTGAAGAATCACTTAAAACAATTCGTGTCCAGACTCCACATCAGGATCTCCACCAAAATCTCATCAATTCATCTTTGTTACACACCCCAACCTGTTTCATCGAGTTTTGTCCGAATCCGTCCACAACGTTTTGAAATATCCTGCTTGCAGATAACAGACGGGGGTGAAAACATAACCTTCGTCCACCTTCGTTGGCGGAGGTGAATAATGCTTCACATGTTTATCACGGATATTGCAGTAAATTGCTCATTGTTGAACGAGAATATTTGACTGTGAATGTAGAACAAGAAAACCGATTGCACCTCTGTTGAAAATCGATGTTCACGGAAATAATTTACAAGTACGTCAATGGATCGATCGATTGTAATTAAGGCATTAATGCACCTGATGTGGGAGTGGTCGTTTAAGTGGCTGGATGAAATTTGGCCAGATGAATAGGCCTTGGCCCTTATATATATATATATACATATATATACTATAATTAGAGCTATGCTGCACTAATCTATAAAATGAGATTAACACCTTTGCCTTTAATAATTCAAAGTTAATAGCAAATGTTCAGTGATCAAAGATGTACAGGCTATCAATGTCATTTAATATAATTATTCATAATGTGGTAATGGAAGCATCCAGGGAAATGACTGGTTTTTCTTTCTCGATATCCACGCAGTCACCTCTTCCATTATTCGCAGGGCTTTAAACCAACCGGCAGTCAGTGTGACCGTTGATGCCTCCAAAGCACCATTCATTCCTCACTTCTAAGATTCCAGAGCAATACATCTTAACTTCAAAACTATACCCGACTCACCCGACAGGCCCAAAGGCTGAAGGACAACCAGGTGATGCTGAGAGGTCGTTCCCAGAAGGTACTGAGCCCTCCTGTTCCTGCTTGTACATCCTTGCATCTGGGAAGCACAAACCACAGACAGACAGATAGACAGAGAATCCTACCTTCCTGTCTTCTTACATCTGCACAATAATCGATACCACATGAAGATTTAATCACAAAATTTTGGACACTTCCTTTATTTCAAAACTCAACATTCTGCAACACGTCTTTTCGCCAATGTTCGGGCTTTACATGTGACGCGGTTTCCTCATGAATCCACAACCATGCTTGATGATGCAAGGAATTTATCCACCCGCATTCCCTCCAAAGAGAACAACTTTTTTTTTTTCTCTGAGTGTAACTAAGTGATCAATTTTGAGCGGATACGTTGCTCAAAATGAGGCAACTTGCACTGCTGGAGGGGGAATCGAAAGAGTGCAAACCTTAAACACCAGTCTATTCAGTAACTGCTCTTCTTTTTCGATGCCAAATAAAACCTTTGGTGAGTCTACCTATAAATCATTAAATCCTTGTGACATATTGCTGATAAAATAAAACAATAACAAAGGGAACACCTTGAACCGAGTCAATAATTAAGAAAGAACAATAAAAGGCTGATGGCGCAAGGTAAAGCATTCAGCTGTCAGCAACTTTGAGAACAAGATCAAGGGCATGTCCCATCTCTTGCAGAAATGCACTTTGCCATCCCATTACTTATTGTGCAGGGCTCGCACGGTTCTGCTCAGCCCCTCTGCGCCGTTCATTCGCTTAGAGGTCATCCCCGGCAGGCCCCTTGAGGCTATGGGCAGCCACACAGTGCCGAGACCCATACCAATGCCTTCCTTGGTGCAGCCGGGCCTAGCGACAAGGTCAAACCATCAGCTTCTCCTTCATTCGGCACACCTTTGAATACAAAGGCGGACCTTTAGAAAATGCCTTCTTGGCAAAAATCACTTCCAGATCCAAAGATGACTCAACCTAAACTTTCGGACCTCTTCCAAGACATCTTCATATTACTTTTGCTCAATTTAATATTCCTCCTCTTTGGTGTTTCCCTTCATGGGAGACGTATATCTTGTAACGCAACAGCAGATGAATCAATTGCTGTGCGATTCTTTCCTTTTCTTGAGATTTATGTTTGTTGAGGATAATTAGAAAATTGGATTTTTCTGGTTTGGTGAAAACTATCCCAATTAGAAAGCGACGCAAATGAGAAAACCGCATGATCAGAAAAGAAGGCCCAGGATTTCCAGTGGCTCTGTGGTCCTGTTATAAGCATGCCTGTCTGTCATGCATTTAGACAAGATTCTTCGGTGTTCCAAGATTTGAGATTTCTTCGGAAATCCACTTTCATAAAATAGCTTAAAAGCCATTATAAAAATTGGTGAATCTTGGTTACAAATAAAACTTGAATGACACTCTGGAGAGCGGATACCTCCGCCGGGCTGAACAGTTTATGTTTTGTCACCCACTGATGGACGCAATCTGCATCCGTGCCTGAACCAAAATCGGCTTGTTCTCATCACCTACCCAACTCGGACACCAAGTTTTGTCTGAATCCGTCCATAACTTTTTAAGATATCATGCTTTGTCTCGTTTTTGGCCCCATCTCTCAATGGTGAAGAATCACTTGGGAATTAAAAAAAATTATCGTATTCGGATCCGGATCTTCACCAAAATCGAATCACTTCGTCCTTGTCACAAATCCATGTCCACCAAATTTCGTGTGAATCCGTCCATAACTTTTTGAGCTATCGTGCTATATATTGGTTTAGCTCCATCACTCAATGTTTGAAGAATCAATTAAAAAATTGTCTGATCCGGATCAGGATCCGGATTCCGATCTTCACCAAAATCGAATCAATTTATCCGTGTCACACACCCAACCTGTCCACCAAATTTTGTGTGAATCAGTTCATAACTTTTTGAGATATCGTGCTATATTTAGGTTTAGCCTCATCACTCAATGGTTGAAGAATCACTTAAAAAATTCTCGGATCAGGATCCGGATTCAGATCTTCACTAAAATCGAATCACTTCATCCTTGTATCCGATCTGGATCCGGATTCAAATCTTCACCAAAATCGAACCAATTCATCCTTGTCACACACCCAACATGTCCACCAAATTTCGTGTGAATCCGTCCGTAACTTTTTGAGATATCGTGCTATATATTGGTTGAGCCCCATCACTCAATGTTTGAAGAATCACTTAAAAAAAAATTTTTTCCCAGTATCCGGATCCGGATCTTTACCAAAATCGAATCAGTTTGTCCGTGTGACACATCCAACCCGTCCACCAAACTTTGTCCGAATCCATCGTTAACATCCTGCTCACAGAAAGACAGTCAAACAGAGAGATAAACAAACATGGGTGAAAACATAACCTCCATCCACCTTCGGTGGCGGAGGTAATAATTTTTTCAAAATGACAGTATCAACCCATCTTCTGCACTATGAAACCCTCACACATGGTCCATTCGTGTGTAGTGTGTGCGCAATGCATGTAGGTACTTCAAAAAGAGCAATATGTGAATTTCCACCTTGTTCAAAAGAGTTCAGCAGCATCATAGCTTCGGCTGCCGCAGCATCAGGGTCTGTGGGGATAGAATGAAGATGGAAGAAATGGTGAGAGTCCAACCTGGAACACTTCTGCATGCAGCATACATTGCTCACTCATCTGATTCCAAGGTAGCAACGCCGGAAAAATTGCTTTTCACCCCTGCTGGGGAAAAGAGTAAAAAGGAAAACGCTCGTCCAACCTGCATATGCTGATAAAAACGTGTGTAACTACATCCTCCAATTTTATTTCCCTGGCAGGATGCACTCTTCGGGACACCGGGTCTGACCAAGACTGGCTGGGGTTAATAGAAAATCGTGCGGAGGAGCGATAAAGATGGCCAAAAGAGGGCAGCAACCAGCTGCTGCTGCGGAGATTTTGCTCGGGATTTTCGAAGCTTTGGTGCGGCTCATGCCACTGACAGCCAGAAACACATTTTCTGCCCAAACCAGTCACTTACGGCTGCGGCTAGGGGTGTCAACCTTCTCCTCCCCCCCCCCCCATCAAAAAAAAATCACAGCATTTCAAAGCCCGAGCATGAAAACAGCATCTACAACTAAAAATACACAATTGCACTTTTGCCTACTCGTCTGTTCCGATGGTATTCGATACAGAAAATGACGGTCTTTCTTTTTTTAAAGGCTGACGTTGATAATGCAGGGCAATTCTCGAATGAAAAGACGTGACCTCGTGCACATTCACTACGGACATCAGACATTTGTGATAAGGAACGACATACAGGTACGGTCACTGCAACTCGACACCATGATGCGAAGCCGTGGGCTTTGAAATCTCCGACTGCACAATCTGATGGACATTCTCTCTTGGTTAAACGTATCGATCATGGCACGAATGTTGCTCTCGGCCCAGAAGCTAATTGTGACTTGCATTCTGCATAAGCAATCCGTCTTCATTATAATTCCTCCCTTGTAAATGTCAAAGAGAACTATTTTGAAAATGTCATTTGGGGATGAAAACGGAGGGAGTGCGAGTGAAGGACCATGAGATCAGATAACAGTTAAACGTGGCCGAGTGGAGGGAAAATTACATTACCTCTTGAGTTTATTACAGACAAAAATCCTTTCGATTACTGACATCACGACATCGGGATAGTAGTGTTGTATCTCAATTGGTAGAGCGTTTTGGCTTTGAATGGTTTTGGTTTCCAGCGCTCATCCCTCGTGAAGTCAGCTCGGCCAGAGCTGGCCGCACATTCCTGTCCGGTGCTAGCAGGGGTGATGCAAGCTCAAGTTTACTGTCCCATCCAGTCACATGCATTGAGGATCAAGGAACAACATGGGGCAAAGATATTTTGGACAAAGAGTAAGGTCACGTGATTTGACAATAGCTTGAATGGGATTAGGATGTTCGGTAAATACAAGTAAAACAAAGTTTATGTATAAATATGTAAATGGGGAGATATAAGGTGAACAGGGAAAAATGAAAATTACGAGAAGCAGATTTCAAAAGGGATGTAGATGCAATGTCCATGAAGGTCATAGCACATTGTACTGAAACTTTCTTGCAGATCTTTACCCACAATGAACGCCGTGCACCTTCGCGACTTCATGGGCCAAGACAAATCTACCATTATCGTTCCTGCACACGAGGGTCGATCGACGGTGATACTTAACAAAAGTGACTTCAACAGGATAACTTGAGCTCTCCTTCGCGCCAAATGGACGTACCAAGCGGTCACGGAAGATCCCACGCAAGCCAATGAAAGACGGGCATTAAAAATCCAACAGAAATTAATCAAAGCAAACTGCCAACTGAAGCCGAGTTTCAGACCATGCGCCCCACAGACTCGCTCTCACCTCGCTCTACGGCCGACCACAATCTGTAAAGAGAGCGTATACCATTACGGACAATCGTTTCACTCAGAGGAAGACCAACATACAATCTAAGCACCTATTGCAGCGGTCCTCCTCAGGAGAGTCAAGGATATCCACCTGCAGGAAGACGACTTCATGGTCTCTGACGTTCACGTCGACACCCACATGACTGGCAACGGAAACCTTATACAGCCACGTCGACGAAGATGCAAAGCTAGCAGATACCAGCAAAACTTAGCTCAGCACAGATCATATCTCTCGTGAGTCACCTGTGCATGAACTTGACATACTTCACCTTTGACGGGACAGTCTATCACGAAGAACAGGGAACACCAATCTCTGGAATCAGAGCAGAATTCGTTATGCAAGCCTTTGAAGATGCCACCCTAACTGAAGAGCACACACACAAGTTATAGCTACAGTATGTAGACGACATACATATTTGTGGTCATTAAGGCTAACCAATCGGAAAGCTTCTTAAACTCGATGTTACCCGAGCTACAAGTCACTTGAAAGGTTGACAAAGAAGGATCACTGGCATTCCTGGATGTCTTACTCTCCAGAAAACCAGAGAGTGAAACAGGCTCGACAATGTACCGCAAGTTCACACACACACACACACACACAGCCAGTGGCCACCCTTTGTGTCACAAGATGAGCTGTGCAAAAGCACGACAGTACCGTGCTCATTGTGGTGGTTGTGTCCCATTGTGGTAGTTGTGCAGCACGGCGCACCAAACTCCAAAGAGTCATTCAATTGCTGCTTGCCGACCGCTATCCCTGATAGATCATCAAGAAATGCCGTTAAAAACTAAAATAAATCCAAGGCAGGTCATGACAACGAAGCCCATGAAGACAGTCATTGTCCCCTAAGTTAGAACAGCAACTGAACTTGCCAATCACCTGCTACAGCCATATGATGTCTGCATTGCCCATAAACTCAATGGGACTCTTCAAACATTACTGTCAAAACCCAAAGACAAGGTGGGCAGACAGGACCGATCTCAGATAGTCTACGACATCCCTTGTCATGACTGCCCCGCCGATTATGTTTGTCAAACAGGGAAACGGTTGGCCACCAGATCGGCTGAACACCGATGTGCGGAAGCCGGCAATGACCAATCCTCCGCCATCGTAATACAAAACTACACCCTGCACCACACCTTTGTGTGGAGACAAACCACAGTCATGGTGACGCCCTGCTTCAAGGCCAGCCACAAGGTTATTGAGGCATGGTAGTTGGATTACCGGTTGATAAACAGGCATGTTGACCTCAAAACGGCCCACCAAGCCCAACGCAGATACCTCTGCAAACAGCGCGGGCCAACAACCCCCCTAAATACTGGTGGATACAGCCCGATCGGGAATCCAACACACTGGACCAGGTTTTGGTTCCCTCCCCTGAGCCCCCTTCTCAGCCCCAAATTCAAACCACACCATAATTTACTGTAAACCGCTTCTTCATTTCTGGCCTCTTGAGGACGGAAGCTAGACTACTCCCAAAACATCAGGCCCAACAAAGAATTCTCCTCTTATTAATGATCAGTGTGCCTTCTTTCTGATCATATATGCTCGTACTGCACATGACTATAATCCATTCTCCAACCCACAGCAACACTGCGATGTCACCGTCAAATTGCACCGTACCGCGAGCAGCAGGAGGCATCTCGCAGCATGAACCAATTCTTATGGGCAACGGTTCAAAATACCAGAAGCAGAGAAAATAGCTCAGCTGTAGTCATGCTTCACCCTTAATAGAGCTCATCAGCACAGTATAATGCTTATTTATAATATTAATTATAATAATCTTTATTCCCAGCTGCAAAACAGTGTCCTCACGGTGCTGTAGTAAGGCAATATCAACAATTCCTTCATGTGGTTGAAGATGCTTGTTGGTCATGAATAATGCAGCAATGTCTATAATGGGACACATTTATTGTCCTTTTATCCTCAGTTAGGAGGAATATATATCAGGTCAGGTCAGGTATGAGAGCATGCGCCGAGCAGCCCGTCACTGCGTCCACTTTCTGCCGGTACTCCAGGGGCCTCCGTCTGGCCATTCCCCAGGCAGATGCCTGGCCCATCCCCATTAGATGCCGATCAACCTGCTGTAACCATGAGGCATGTGGTCGTCAACATTGGCCTCCTCCACTCACGAGGCTCCATTGCTGAGAGAATCTGGTGAGCAGGATCAGCATCAGGAAAATGAGCCACGTGTCCATACAGCCGCAGCCTGACCTCACGGACTTGCAGGTAACAAATCTCATTTGAGTTTCTTTCAGCAACCGCTTGTTCGACACAAAGTCAGACCAGCGATAGCCAAGGATTCTCCAAAGAGACCTGGTACCAAAGGAATTAAGTCTCCATCTCAGATCGTGGTCAAAAGTCCAAGTCTCACATCCATAGTGCAAAATGAAATAAGTTGGAGATGGCACCACCACATCTCACAGCACTCTCAGTACCAGAGTGTAGTTCAGACATCAGATCGATCCGTTTTTGGTGGCACCCCACGAAAACCAAGAATGCTCCAGAGGACATCCCGATTCACTGAATCAAACGCTTTACAGAGGTCAACATCGGCTGCAAGCAGCTCCTGCTGAAACTCTCGTCTGCGTTCGGTGAGGACCCGAAGAGCAAGGATACGGTCAATCGTTGACCCCTTTGGTGTAAAGCCTGACTGCTCTAGGCACTGGTGCTCAAGCAGATGGTGGCGAACCCTATCAATAATTATCCGAGCAAAGACCTTGCCCGGCACTGAGAGCAGCGTCACCTCTCGGTGGCTGTTGCACTCCTGGTGATCACCCTTCCCTTTCCAGAGAGGGACAACAAGGCCTTTCTTCCAGTCAGTTGGGATGATGCCTGTGTTCCAGGCAGAGCACAGAACTGCATGCAACCACACGAGTACAGCATTTCCACCAGCCTTGAGGAGTTCAGCATGGATGCCACAGATCCCATGAGCTTTACCCCCATTTCAACCGGTCCGCCGCAGCCTGTGTTTCCACAAACGAAGGTGGACCACAGTTGATTGGAGAGTCAGAAATGGGGATAGTAACACCCCTGACATCCAACTCGACAGCTGGTGGATCAGCCTGGTAGAGCTGCTCAAAGTAACTGGTCCAGTGGGCCTTCACTTGGGTGGTGGGCTCTTGACAGAGATCAATCGTACCTTCTGGCTGTAATGGTGAGCATCAGCCATGGATTATGTCTCACATGTTAACACAACATAATCTGCAAACAACCACAGTCCGTCTGCCACCCGGATGATTGTTCCCGTTAATGCAAACCAATTGTAACCAGAAGGCACGTGGTGCGATTGGCGGATAAATCAAAAATATATAGAGCATGACCCCCGATCTCCAATGGATGGAAAGTCCTACACAAAAGCGTCAGCTCCAATCCGTCGACTCTGTCTAACAAAGATTATATTGATGTTTAAACGAAGAATGTGGTCATCATCGGTTACATATTTACACGGTATGCCGTCCTGATGAGGGTATATAAACCTGAAATCCGGATAGGCGGCTCCGTTTGATGTTTAACTGATGTTGACCATGTAGTCTCTGTCTGTTTGACAGAGTCGCTGGGTTGAGGCCTCTGGATTGGTGGTGACGCTTTTGTGTAGGACTTTACGTCCATTGGAGATCGGGGGAGCGCTCGTCACAATATATATATATATATATATACCCACATGCACACTTATAGCAGGGGATGGTAGATGGAAGGGAAACATTGAAGGTGTTTTATATGAATGCCAGGAGCTTTATTGGAAAGCTGGACGAGCTGGAAGCTAGGAGGATGGTGAGGGGTATGGTGTCATGGGAATTTAAGGCTACAGGCTATATAGGTGTGATAGGGAAGAGAGAAAGGGTGGAGGTGTGGCAACTTGGGTGAAAGACCATATTGTATCGACAGAAAGGTATAACATAAGGGAGGGAATGAATGTCGAGGATTCTGTGTGGAGAGAGATTATGGATTATATTGGAAGAGTAACATACAGTACTTGTAGGATACTTTTATAGGGCTCATGGTGTGAGGGAGGAGCATGAAAGAGGGTTAGGTAAAGAATATTGATAATGGGGGATTTTAATTGGCCAGGAATATATCTATCCAGGAAGAGGGGAAAAGGCAGAGTAGGTGAAGATTTTCCATCTTGTCCAGAATTGCTTTTAATCCCAGTTTGTGGAGAAGCCCATGAGAGGAGGGGGGGGGGGGGTGCGCAAGGTCTTTTAAAAGCGATTCAGGAGTGGAGGAAGTGAAGAAACAGGTCGAAAATTGAAGGTATGATGAAGCTCCAGGACTTGGGTTGTATTGTTGTTTTAGGTTGTATTCGGAGGGGGATTATTTATAAATTCAAAAGAGGTGGTGTTAACATTGTACAGGAATTTAGTGAGGGCCACATCGAGAATATTGTGTTCAGTTTTGGTCACCACGTTTGAGGAAGGACATAGCAGCCATAGAGAGGGTACTGCGGAGGACTACTCGATTGAGCAATGAGGAGCGGCGGAAGGAGACGGGGCTTTCTCCATTAGAAAGGATGTGGTTACGAGGGGATATGATAGAGATGTTGAAGATAACGAAGGGTATAGATAAAATAGGTACAGTGGAGTTTTCAGCAGAATGGACAGTGTTAGGACTCGGGGCCATAGCCTCAGGGGAAAGAAGATTAGAGTTAGGACAGTATTAAAGCTGGGGTCTTTCACTCAGAGAGTCGTTAATGCATGGAATGGTCTCCTTAGATGGGTAATGGCAGTAGGGGAGGTCAAAGGGTTTATATTGGAATTAGATAGGCACCTCGATGCAATGGAGATAGAGAAGTATGGAGATGTTGGCAGGACTTGGAGGTGGCTTGTATGTGGATAAGTGATGGTTTCTGTGTTTGGTGTAGCACAGGCATGATGGGCCAAAATGCCTCTTCCCGCACCCATAATACTCCACACGGTATGACGTCACTTTGTGTGTGAATTTAAAATATTCAATTTTTAATATGGCACTTTCAAAATGACATATTCCGCCCCAAGAATGCTCGGGGTGCATGCACAACCCCCCCCGGGAAACGCCGCCGTTCAGGGCATCAGAAAGTATGTCTGTGGTCGATACCGATTGTTCCTTAAAATGTCTCACAATGCTTCTGAAATAAGCTGTAAATACTTGGAAAAATACCTGAGAGAAAGGGCTGTGCATCTGCACAACGAAAGACTTTGAGAACCTTTTCGGCTCACCGAACGGGCAGCCGCTCGTACTGCAAACTCCTGACCATGTGGGCCGGTGAAAGGCCCAAAGGTTCATCGACGGCCGGTCTACCCAAACCTTTGTGGTGCTGAACACCAGTGGGGAGGTCATATGGGTTGTGAGGGGCCATTATAAATATATAAATATGTGTTTTAGTTTGGTTCTGAGGCCACATGACAAATTATATTTGATTTTTGCATCTATTGCTAAAAGCAGACGGTGTGTGTGTGTGTGTGTGTGTGTGTCCGTCCGCCACTCAATTGTATTAACAGGAAATTGTAGGAACTTGACAACTCGCATCCACGTACGGATATTTCTCGTACTGTCAGACCCTGCGATTCGCGGATTCGCTATTTGTGGACCCAACGTATTCACGGTTTATAAACTACGACCTGCTTCGACATTTGCAGCCCT
>CM068961.1:17123320-17138201 GCA_035128595.1 Eptatretus atami | reverse complement strand
CTCTATAGTGATGGGTGAGTTTGCTGATGCCAATGGAAGAGGAATCAGAAATCGTTAAACCTTTTTTGAAAAAGGAAAACTTTTTGAATCCTCGTAACATCAAGCACACTTCAGACCGACTGTATTTGATTCGTCAGTGTGGCTCTGTGTTACGTTTGAGTTCTACAGTGTATTATGCACTTGTACACAAGTCGCACATCAGATTGAGTGACGTGTTGAGAGTCAACAACAAGGTCCTGAAAAGCGGAGATGTGCGCGGTGGATTTGGTTTAATGTACAAATAAACTGTGGCAAAGGCCATCTCGTGGTACGGTACAGCGCACGAGTGGACACGAGGCATTTGTGTAAGCCTTAATCATTTTCTGACAAGGAGGCAAGAAATCCTTTGCATTATAAATATACTTCCCAGAAAAGCATCATCTTCACAAAATACACTCATCCCTCACATGAAGATTTGCCATTTCACAAAATGTCTGTGGATCCGTATGTCCGTTCCTTATGGAATCCAAAGCAGCTTGGCCGACCTCCACCAAATTTTGAATTCCTGTTTGGGGTACCCCTGGACAGGCCATGGACATTAAATACCCGCCTCCCCCCTTTAAACCCCCTCTTCCCTGTGCACGTGGAATAGGGCAAGCAGTTGCACCACTGACCCCTGTCGGAGGGAGTGGATAGTGCTGGTGAGAAATGACGTCAATTCTGAAAGCAAATTCTCTTGCTTATTGCTGCCATTTGCTAGTTTGGCTATTGCTCGTGGATATTACCGGCAGTGACTCATTTTACAAAAAAAACAGATCCAGAGAAACAAAATCTTCATGCAGACAACACTTTTGCAAACATGTATCTCTGCAGATATATATATATTTTTCCCCTTTTTGTTCTTTTTTGTCAAAAGAAAGGGAATCGAGTTGTCGAAGCCAGAAAACGTCGCCGCTCAGAAAATACATCGACTCCGGTTTAAAATACAATGACTCAATAATCTCCGAGATAATCTGCGTTTTCATGGTAGGGAAGCAACGAGCAAGACATTTCCCCTGAAATAGCATCAATAGTTGGAAACATTGCGGCTGTGCAATCCCACGAGAAGCACATTCATTGTTAAGCCTCACGCTGATCCGTATGGCAACGGCTTGGTTTCCATGCACTCAGAGCAGCAAGAGATATACTTCCATCGAATCAATCACTAAACGCCAAGGACGTGTCTGTGACATTACAGAGGACTTTCTTTCTCGTTTTTACACTGTGCGTTTACATCATCACGTACCAAACCAATCCGAACGCCAACGATGTACTTCCAACATCAATCTTCCACGACAACAGCTTGACGCGGGGCGTGTGAAAGGTAATGTGTATATCAATTGCAAAGGTTAAAAAACACTTGTTCCTTTTGTAAAGACAGCGTCAGAAATAAAATGGGGAATACTGTCCAGGTTTATGGTTTTACGCATAGACGAGGTTCTTCATCAATTAACAATAACAATCATAATGTATTATCAAATGCCCCGTCAAGACAGTGCATAACCCCTCTGGAAACGATCAGATCAAATACAACTGGAGCAAAGTCGATGGCACGCCACCGCAAATCCCCACGCTTCGCAACCTCAAGCAATGCTGAAAAAAAAGTGGCAAAACGTTCCACCAGGAATGACCCAATAACAAATTGAGTGAACCGCCCCAGGGGAGCGGGGCCAAAAAGAATATTGCTCTTGCACATTCATGCCATATGGTGATCATAACTACCAAGTTTAGTGAACTTTTGCACAACTGTTTAAGAGATATAGTGACGGACGGACAGACATACAGGACATAAAGACGGACAGACACGATTACAATAACCCGTCGTTCTTTTCCAAAAAAGCATGGGGATAATAATTAGACTTTCATGCCGATTGCAAATAAAAGCGCATACACGAGGATTGGCATCAAGGCCGTCTCTCCGGACGTATCTCGAGCTTTTGATGGTGTGGCATGCTGCCTTGCTCTCCAAACTGTTTGCCTATGGCATCCAAAGCCAACTGCACTCTTGGGTGACCGACTTGCTCTACTCTCGAAGCCAACGTGTGGCTCTCAATGCAATCGTTTCATGTCCTCTCTCTCTCTATCAATGCTGGAGTGCCCCCCAAGGCAGTGTCCTGGGCCCAGTCCTATTCCTGATCTTCATGAATTCTTTTTATCTATATGCTGATTGATCTCTCTGACTCTCTGGAAAATCCTCTTTATCTATTTGCTGATGACTCCACCCTCTGCCGTGACATCCCCTCATCCTTCACACGGGCAGGCTGCAACTTCTTCGCTCTCTTCAGACCTTGAATAAATCACAAGCTGGTCGAACACTCGGAAAATGTCTTTCAATCCTGACAAATCTCACTATCTCTCTTTCAAAGGACCATCTGGCAAACCCTGCTGTCGACTTTCTTAACAACACTCTTGAGGAGGTTCAGTCAATCAGACTCTTGGGTCTCACTATCAGCCGTGATCTTTCTTGGGTAAACCACATTTCAAAGTTGGTCTGCAAAGCAAGCCGTTGATTGGGCATCCTGCGTCATACAAAGTCCTTCCTTGGCACACCTGAACTCTTATCCACCTCCAAGGCCTTCATCTGCGGCTTGATCGAGTACTGCTCTCCCCTCTGGGCTGGCTCCACTGCCTCACACCTTGCTCAGCTTGATGCTGTGGAAACCAAGGACTTCAAGGTTATTGGAAATCTCTCCTGATGAAGCTGTCGATGGGCTTATCACTTTGCCATCGCCGACGGGTCAGTGGTCTCTCTGTCTTCTTCCGCCTCCTTTCTGGTCTTGCAACCTCTGCTATTTCCTTGTGTTGTACCCCCCAGGTTTCGGCAGGGCTGACAGGGTCCAGCATAACCCTCCTTCTGGTGATACTACTGAAATCCAAGATCACTGGCGGCCACCTCCACTCATTCGTTCCACTTTTTTTCCCCACCTGTGGAACCGACTTCCACATCCTCTTCAATGTCATTCTTCCCTCCAGGTCTTCAAAACAGCTGTTCACCACCATCTCACACCGTCCCCAATCCAAAACCATGATCTTTTCTACCCTCGTTAACCCCCATCGCAAACCCTCCTCTTTCCAAATTTCCAGTTTTCCCTGTATCAATCTTGTCCACCCCATGTATCCTCTCTTGCCCAGATCTTGTACTAGCTCTTCCATGAGCCTCGACTAAGCAATACAAAAATAAAGGTCGAGTTAGCAGAAAAAAGTTTCAATAATTTGTTTGGGAAAGCTCAGTGGTGTGTTTGTCTAGTCTAACAGTGTTGTCTTGTGTCACGTATGTTTGTGTGTATGTCTGTGTGTGTATGTCTGTGTGTGTGCGGGGGGTGGCAGCTCCACTACGAGCCTTTGATCATGTCAAGAAAAAAAAAACAGTTTATGGTGGAGTTTGTCCATTAACCAAATGATGACAAAGAAGGGCTTTAAAAGACTCCAGTGTACTTTGACATGAACTACAAATAAATTAGCGTATGATGGACAAATCAACATCGATATATGGATCAACAGTTGAAATCAGCAGGATATTGATTTGAATGACAGCTTGTCGGAGCAAAGGAGGATCGATGCCAAAGGAGGAGCTTCTGCCAACTTCCCATGGCGGTTAACACACCTCATTCAGTGTCCTCTTCATTTAATCCATTGTTACACCTGTCCGCCGGTGCAGATGCAGATCGACACAAGCCTTCACGAGTAAGACTAGTTGTTTACTCCACATTGATGGGTGGAATTTGAACCTGAGATTTCAGCAATGTGAGCAAGGGAATTGGATGGGAATGTTGAACAGGCCGACCCAAACTTGACAACGTATTGAAAAACAAGCAAAAGTGTGCAAGCACGCACGCACGCACACACAATTTTGTCCGGAAACATACGACTCACGGATCAAACATGCACATGCACTTAATAGACACCCCTCTGCGATGGAAAGACGCTTGCGGTTAGGCAATGAGACACGCCATTAAAATGACTAACCGTACAATTGCGAGGAATGTTGCTAACTCGTATATCAGAGGGTGCGCACGAGTGGTGGTGACTTCAAGAAGCAAGTACTGTAAAGAGTGGTGGGAAAGGTGAGGAGTGGCATGTGCGGTGATGCATGCCGTGTACGTAACGCGCCTAATTGATTACCCTCCATTCATCCTCCAGCAGCACTCAAGAACCGGCAACTCAAGGCATTCAGGCGATGTTAACCGGTCCTCATGCAATCTATAAATCCAGCTGTGCCACCATGTAATCTCAAAGCTGGCCACACTACCTATCATACGTCACACATTCTATAACTTTTTAATTAGGTGTTGTATGGGAGCTCAATTGAGTGATTTCTTAATTGAGCTTGCTTTGACCATGTATGCCAGGCTTTTAATGAGCCTTCTATGCTAATGTGGTGTGGAGTCAAGCATCCTGAAAATTCCACCACGTCTGCACACCTTTGTCCAAAAATCCACGAAACGTTGTACGATATTGTTCGGTTATGGCATTCGAGTGTGTCTGGCTATACGTGAGAGATCATGGCGACTGGCGGTCAGCTCTTTAACCACTTACTGTCAAAAAAATTAAAAAAAATTCCCATGATTCCTGCACAATAAATTTACAATTCTGAATGAAACTAGAAACGGGGTCTTGGACTTGGGTTTAGGTTTTCGCACGAAATTAACGCAGTTTTTGTGAACGATTTCTCGAAATTCTCTTGGAAAAAATAACCGAGCCAACCCAAAATGGTACACGTGAAGCTTTGAGACACATTCTCATCTGGAGGATCTCATGCAGGCCACATGAGATCTGGGAGCATGGAGGAAGTTGGCTGCCGGTGCTGATTATTCTGACAAATGTAGAATTTCATGGGAACAAGAAGCTGCCACTTGAGCAGGCAGTACATGTTCAAGGTATTCACATTTGAACGACTGCACGCCTTATGGAACGAGTTTGTAAATGTAGGATGACCTTTACACCAAGGTTATTCATAGGGAACAGTTTTCTCTGCATCAACACGGATAAAAAGGTTTATTTTATTTTTTTTAAATACATGGTCTAGGCTCGTGGAAGACCTATGGTACAGAAGAGACGAGGACACAACACAACACAGGGAACAGCAGGAGAAAGGGGGAAAACACCAACAGCAGGGTGAAGAGACAAAGTCGATGCAGATGGACAAACAAGGGATGCAGGTAACGACAAGGGGTAAGGGAGAACGCAAAGGGTGGACAATATGGGTACGTAAGCAAAATTTTCGGAGGGGTGCAGGGTGGTTTAACGGGTAGAGAAAAGATCATGATTTTGGATGGGGGATGACTGAAGATGGTGGTGAACAGCTATCTTGAAGACTTGGAGGGAATAATGCAATTGAAGAGAGTGAAAAAAGAGGAATAAATGAGTGGAAGTGAGCAGTCATTCTGGATTTAGGCAGTTTCACGAGGAGGGGGTTGCTGGTGGACCGCGTGCAACCTGCAGATACTTGGAGGGACAAATCACGGAGAGGGCAGAGCCCATAGGGTGCAAGTCCAGAAATGAGGCGGAAGAAGACAGAGGGACCACCGACCTGGCAGCGATGGCGAAATCATAGGACAATAGACTCGGCTTCATCGCTCGAGATCCCAATGATATTGAAGGCCTTTGTTTCCATGACGTCAAGTTGAGCAAAATGTGAGGCAGGTGAGCCAGCCCAGATGGGAGAGCAGAACTCCATCGAGCTGTGGATGAAAGCCTTGTCGGTGGATGGGAGCTCAGGTGTGTCAAGGAAGGACTTTGCACAATGGAGGATGCCCAGTCGACGTCTGGCTTTGGAGGCCAATTTTGAAATCTGGCTTGACCAAGAGAGATCATGGCTGAGAGTGAGACGCAACAGTTTGAGAGACTGAACCTCTTTGAGAGGGTTATTGAGGAAGTATCTGGAAGGGTTTGCGGTACGGTCCTTTCGGAGAGAAAGTGAGTGTGTGCGATTGCTCAGGATTGAAAGACATATTTCAAGTGTTTGACCAGTTGGTGATTTTGTCAAGATCTTCGGAGAGGGAAGAGGCTGCTGCCTGTCTGTCAGAGGGATGTCACGGCAGAGAGTGGAGTCATCAGCAAAGAGATAAAGAGGATTTTCCAGTCAGTGAGATCATTGATGAAGATTAGGAAAACGAGTACTGTGCGTCCTGAAGCTCACCTGGAGCAGGAGCAACAGTCACTGAAACCCCCCACACACCCCCTCGACCCCTATTTTCTTTAATGCCGTGAATAAACTTTGGTACAGCATGGTGATGAAGGTTGTGGTCAAGTTTCATTGAAATCGTGTGTGTTGTTTCAGAAAAGAGAGCAAATACCTATTTTAGGGGGGTCAAAAAACCCCTGGAGACCATCTTAATGAGTACAGATTTTAATGCGGTAAATAAACCTTCGTTAGGCATCAGACATGAACCTTGTGGACAAGTTTCATCCAAATTGTGTGTTTGGTTCAAGCGATAATGACTGACTGACTCACTGGCCGACATACTGACTGACTCACTCACTCACCTATGGACACTGCTTGATCGCTTAAGCTCACCTAAGGTCCAGGTGAGCTCATACTATGAGGCCGAGAACACTGCATTGTGGTACACCAGCCTTGACATGGAGAGGAGAAGAAAGGGTTCTGTTGAGAGACGCACATTGCCTACGAGAATGGAGGAAGTCAGTAATCCAAGAGTGGAGTTTGCCTTGGATTCCATAGTTTAGAGAGCAAGGCAGAATGCCAGACTGTATCAAAAGCTCGAGATGTGTCCAGGGAGCCGGCCCTGACCTCATGTCTGATATCGAGGGCCTCCATCATTGTTGGGAGAGTAGAAGCAGCATGTCCAAGGTAGAGTGACCTGGTCTGAATCCAAAATGATGATCTTCGATGAGTCTGTTGCAGAAAAGGAATGATTTTATGTCAACTGCAATGATGTATTCCATGACCTTGCTGATGATTGGAAGTCAGCTAATTGGACTGTAGTTAAGGGGATCCATTTTTGCACCTTTTTAATGTAATTTTGCGATGTCGGCTGATTTCCAAGCAGATGGAAGATGACCTAGGGTGAAAAGGGCATTGAGAGGAAGTGCAAGAGCAGCAGAACAGGTTTTTCGGACACATGAGCCGATGCCGTCCGGTCCAGTTGTAGAGTTAGAGTTGAGGGTTGCCAGAAACTTTTCCACCTTTTCAGGTGCAAAGGACACAGAGTCCAGGAGTAGTTGGGTGTGACAGGGAAGGATGGGTACCGAGAGTGAGTGGTTGGGGACACAAGATTTGGAAGCAAATAAAGAATTGAGGCATTCGCCCTTCTCACGAGCGGTGTTGGCTGTGGTGCCATTTGAAGTGAGGAAAGTGATGGAAGGTAAGCATACCCCAGAGACAGACTTGACAAGGCACCACCAGGTTTTAGAGGGAGATAAATTTGAAAGTTCATTCTTGAGATTGGACAGATGTTGTTTTCTGGCTCTTGTCTATACTGTTTGGATTACAAGGTGATTCAACAAAACAAGATTATTATTATTATTATTATTATTAATATTATTATTAAATAAATGGCCTCAATAGTGATGCTGACATATTATGTGAGGGGCTTGTCATAAGACTCTGGTGGATTCTTGATGCTAATCCACAAAGTGCAATCAGCAATCACTTCACTTGGATGAAGGCACAACGGAATTCTGGTGTCTGTGCGAGTGTCGGTTCCGCGCGTCAGCGGACAAGATAAACATAGCATTTTATCAACTCAAGGCTGATAAGAGTATGTTTACCGCCATGGGAAACCATGTGCCGGTTGACGCTTTGAGGGTTAGCCCTGCATCATGAAAGTGGCGAAAAAGGGAGCCATTTGGTTGATAAAATCCATTGGATGAAGGCAAACTGACCAGCTCATTATAATGGGTTATACAACAACAAAGGTCTGTCCATCTGAAATGAAAGTTAAAAAAAGAAATCACAAAGCTCTGTATGCCTTAATGATCCTTCGTGCAGGCTCCTCGATATTTAAGGGGCCACGAGCAACACATATGCCTGGTGTTGGCTTAATGGTTAGGGAGGTGGGCTTGGGATCCTAGGGTCCTGAGTTGAAATCCTGCTTGGCTGTTGAATTAACAGCAGGTGGGGTTGACTCAGCCTGTCATCCTTCTGAGGTCGGCAAAATGAGCACCAGCTTGCTGGGATGATCGAGCCATTCGAGTATCCTGTGTCGGAGTGGCGACCCATCTAGGATTGTGCCCAATAGCCCAAGAGACTGCTTTGTTTACCGCTGACGCTCTGTACAGAGTTTGGTCCTGATGGATGGATGGCAACACACACACACACACACACAATAATTTTCTGGCATACAAATGCCATTTTGCAAACATAATACAGTATTTAGACGCTCTCTAAGAGCGAGATGAAACGAGAGCGAAGTTGAAGGCACGCCATCGCAAATCCCCATGCTTCCCACCTAAAGAAACATTGAAAGACGGCAAAATGTTCCACCAGGAATGACCAAATATCAGACTTTGAGTTAACAAGCTCAAATGAGCTAAGATCCTCATCCTCTTAATGATGACGTCATAAAAACGAATATGACGTCATTGTGATGTATCAGGTTTGCGATAAATTATCTGTGCTAATGCCCGGCTTGATTTCCGCAAACAAAATTCAAACAGCTTGCCTAGTTTTGGAGATAATGGTATAGGCGATTTCCATTAGCGGCGATATTATGACGTCAACTTTTTCTAGGAAGAATTTTCAAAATCGGAGATGGTTACTGTCTGCACAGGGTATTTTTACATATATACGCCAAGTTTCAGGAAGTTTCGATGAAAACTGTAGGCGGTGAAACAAAAAAGTCCACAAGAAGAAGATGAAGAACAACAACGTGAGTAAGACTTCGAGATCCTCCACGAGGATCTAAAAACAATCTTCTATTCTGACTCTTGTGACCCTAAGCCCCCAACCCCCTGGGGCGTGAACTGGGGGTCAAATCCCAAAAATCTTTACATACTTCATGCATCCCCCAATGTTGATTGCACATAAAAAGTTTAAACAAAAAACGTGCCCATAATTGGATTTATTTGTATTTGACCTTTTGACCTCATCCCAGGGTGTGGGGCCAAAAATGGCACTGCTCTTGCCAACCTTCTTGCCATGTGGTGATCATAACTTCCAAGTTTGGTTAATTTCTGCACCACCGTTTCGGAGGAGATTGCGTGACGGATGGACGGACAGACAGAGCCGATTATAATATCCCCCCCCAATTTTTTTTTTCAAAAAGCATGGGGATCAAAAATTGACAGAACAAACAAAAACGGTGAGTTTCTACATTGGACGCCCAACATACAATCCACTCACAGTTATTGCAAGTAAACGATGCCATTCTCATCCTGCTAAAGTGTTGGTTGACCGAACAGCGAAAACCAATTACAGTAAACAAACTTATTCACTAGCGTCCCACCAAATATCTAATATTACGTGACATGGCCAAGTGATTTGTAACTAATCTTTGAAAGCACAAATTTCGTTCGACGATAATATACAAAGGAATTACCGCAGACTCACCTGCGAATACGCACACGGTAGTTAGTCGTGGAATTTTTAATTTTTTTAAAGTACCTTTTCTCAGGGTCAGGGTTAGGGTTCTTCTTGGTGAGCATCTAGTCGATAGTCACATTGACGATTCAAGGACAAAGAGAAAAGCTTAAAACCAGCGTGCGCCACCGTGAGTTTCCTTTGACCCTGCGCATGCAGTGATGGCAATTTACACACCATCGTTAAGGTAGAATGAAAGTCAAATGCAGCGTCGCACCTGCAGCAGCCATCGCAAAATAGTGACAAATTTGGTGCCATTTCTCACACTTCATACAAACAGTGAGAGCCACTCTTGTAAGAAAGGTAGGTAGCAAGCTCTGGAAGTGCACACGACAGAAAAATAGTCTTGATAAGGACTAGAGTCCTCGACCTTATAAAATCTGCAACCAAAGTAAAGATTTTTTTTTCAAACAGAAGATATTTTCTTATCCAATGAGAGCTATGCTAACCACCCTGTGAAAAAGGTGGAGTGACATTTTAGGCACGAGTCGTTCTCCAAAGCGAGAGAGAAAGAGAGAGAGAGAGCTCTCTCAACCTTTCTTCTTCATTCATAGGCAGCACAAGGCTGCGGGGGAGCATCATCGGCTGAGGGAGCAGCAGTGCCGCTGATTGAATGCCCTCTGCTGGTTTGGGCAGGATTTTGCAATTTGTTCATGGTGCCGGCGATAGCTTGCCGACTGTTCAGGATCTTTAACGTCCACCAATGAATGCTGACAGACAACACACCCATTTAACATCCATCTGAGGGACAGCACACACATTGATGAATCACACTACCTGTGAAACACCGGGATGACAGTTTATATAGCTGGGTCAGGATTCAAACCCAGAGCAGACAGCCAAGAGGTGAGTGTGCGTACCTCTAGGCCATCCTGTCAGCATTCTCAACCATTATGAATGAGAGCGGCCTATCTCCTGCTTTGAAGATGCCCAAAACGTCGCTACACCTTTTTTCTTACGGTAGTTAACATACCTCTGTCAACATTTGGTGAAGACAATTCATCGTCCTCCAAGCACACACTTGCTGGTGGAAGCATGCCATGTGATGCAATCAAGACTTGTACTTCATTGGACTCAAGCACAGAAAGATCAGATGAGAAGTCAGATACACACTGGGAAGGTACACACCAATGACGAGGCACAGAATAACAGTGGCTTTTCCCAAAGATCTGTGAATACAGTCATCCTGCCAGAGATTTCAGTGTTTGAATGCATACAGCTTATCAACCTGTCGCTTTGCTTATCACTCGTCTCTGGCCTTGCTTTACCTGCTAACAAGTATGCCATGTTGAACAAGAGCAGCGGCAACCCGCTCAGCATCTCAATTTCCAAGTCTATTTAGCATTCCTTTCTCAACCCACGGCTCATGATGATCGGAATCCATGTTAAAACCTCATCTTTTATGTCCATTTGTCCATTGTCAATGAATGTCCTTGTAATTTGCGTAAACATGTCTTGACGCCTACTCATGTCCTTGTCATAGATGAGATTTACTCACAAAAGGTCAGGTCAGGTATGGGAGCATGCGCAGGAGCAGTGCGTTGCTGCGTCAATTTTCCGCCGGTACTCTAATTGGGTCTCTGTCTAACCATCCCCCAAGCATATGCCTGGCCATCCCATCTCCTTGAGATGCTGATCAACCTTGCTGCAACCACGAGGCACGTGGTCGGCCCATCGGCCTCCTCCACTCATGAGGCTTCCTCACTGAGAGAATCTGGTGAGCAGGATCAGCGTCAGGAAAACGAGCCACATGTCCATACAGCCGCAGCTGATGCTCACGAACTATGCAGGTAACAAATCTCATTTGAATCTCTCTCAGCAATCGTTCGTTGGACACAAAGTCTGACAAGCGATAGCCAAGGATTCTCCGAAGAAACCTGGCACCAAAGCAATGAAATCTCCGTCTCAGATCCCAGTCAGAAGTCCAACATCACATAGAGCAAGACTGGAAGCACAAGGACCTAAGGACTCAGACTTTCATCCTCCTGCACAGGTACTGACAGAGCCACACCCCATGATCCGTGAATCCATGACTGCCCAGGCAAGACCCAGACGTCTGTTTACCTCTGCTCACAGCGGGCAGAGACATGAATATCACTGCTAAGGTAAATGAATCTCTCCACGACCTCAATCCTCACTACAAACAGGTACAGCAAGATAGCAGCATCCAAGATGTCATTGAAAGCCTGGATCTTAGTTTTGACCCTGGAAACCCGTATCCAGCGTCCGACTCCTCATTCAGCACCTCGAGGCCTTTCAAAAGGTTATCTAGAGTCTCCGCAAAGATGACTGTATCATCTAAGAAATCAAGGTCAGAGATCTTGACATTCCAAACTATGCACCACAGCTTGATCTCTCGGAGATTATCCACAGAATCCAGTCCATACAAGTGCTGAAAAGTGTGGGGGCCAGTACACACCCCTGACGAACTCCAGTAACAACTGGATACAAGTCAGAGATGGTACCACCACATCTCACAGCACTCTCAGTACCAGAGTATAGTTCAGACATCAGATTGATCAGTTTTGGTGGCACCCCACGAAGACAAGAATCTCCGAAGGGCATCTAGATTCACTGAATCGAAGCTTTGCAGAGATCACATAGGCTGCAAGCAGCCCCTGCCGAAACTCTCGTCTGCGTTCGGGAGGACCCGAAGAGCAAGGATACGGTCAATCGTTGCCTCTTTGGTGTAAAGCCTGACTGCTCTGGACGCTGGTGCTCAAGCAGATGGTGGCGAACCTTATCAAGAATTATCCGAGCAAAGACCTTGCCCGGCACTGAGAGCAGCGTCACCCCTCGGTGGCTGTTGCACTCCTGGTGATCACCCTTCCCTTTCCAGAGAGGGACAACAAGGACCCTCTTCCAGTCAGTTGGGATGATGCCTGTGTTCCAGCAGAGCACAGAACTGCATGAAGGATGTTGTCGCACCTGCACCATGCTTCCATACCCAAACCAATCATGCTGCTCTCTTTAAACGGTCAGAATATGATTTCATTGAAACTTCCCGTCTTCATCCATACATTCACTTTTTGTGGACTTGGAAATTCCAAATACACAGAATGTCTTCTCACAACCAAACAAGCCGAACTCAGGTGCATTACACTTTCCTAAATGACCATTTTTTTGGAATCTTTGTTGAAAGTTTTTTTCACAATGTTAATACCACAAGTCTGCAACTTACAAACACTTTCACACGTTCCTTGAAGTTGGAAGGATGGGTGGGCTGGATCAGAACCTCGTGCAACTTGCTCACACATTCACTTTAATGAAGGGAATCTTGTGGTGAGAAAAAAATGCCGCTGAACTTTGTTGTTGTGGCAGAACATTAAAATCTTTTGTACCTTTAAATTTGGTTTGAAAGGGAACAAGTCACTGGTTGTTCGAAACTGCAAATGCAAAATATATTTATCCCCACGCTTTTTGAAAAAAAACCGGGACATTGTAATCGGCTCTGTCTGTCTGTCTGTCCGTCCGTCCGTCCTGTCCTGTCTATCACACTCTCTCCTCCTAAACGGTTGTGCAGAAATTTATCAAACTTGGTGGTTATGATCACTACTTGGCACGAAGGTGCGAGAGCAGTATAATTTTTGGCCCCGCCCCCTGGGGCATGATCAAATGGTCAAATACCAAAGGATACAATTAGGGGCACATATTAAAATGAAATTTTGTATACACAATCAAACACTTTGACGCATGAATATGGAACGATTTTTGGGATTTGACCCCCGGTTCATGCCCCAATGGGTGGGATTTAGGGGACAGGGGTCAAAACGGGGGGGGGGGGGGGAGAGAAAAAATTTAAACTAAAAAATTTTATGTTGTGTCATTCTCGGTGGAATTTTTTTCCCGTCTTAAACCTTGCTTTTGGTGGGAAGCATGGGGATTTGCGCGATGGCGCGCCGTCAACTTTGCTCTCGTCGTTATTGGAGGTAAGTGGCGGTAACATAAATTACATCAGCATAACTTTTACTACAATACTATTGTTTGATTTATATATTATTACACAATACATACAATAGTAATAATAATGGTGTACAAGTCTGGAGACGGCGATGGTTCACGAGCAATGTACACGGTTCGCCTTTTTTATTTTTGACCTTCGAGGGGACGCCACGGGCAAACTGCGGGAATCGGGAAAAACGTAAATGATGAAAGTTGTAGTACTCGAAGAGCAACTTGCATACCAACTTTCATTCGAAACAGTTGAAAACCCTAGGAGCTCGATGCCCAATTTATTGATTTTTTTGACATTTTCTAAGTTCGTGACCTTGTGACCTTGACTTGGACGAAAATGAAAAATCGAGCTCCTGGGGCTATGCAGGTGCCATTGGGCTAACCAATACCGAAACCCCTGCCAGATTCGACAAACCCCTTAGAAAGATGTAACCTGAAACCGGCTACCCCTACAAAACACATGTTTTTTGGGCATGGTCCGTCCATAATGGGTGCACCAGCCATTCTCAGGAAAACACAACTAGATCATGATACAACCTCCCACCCAAATTTTATCAGGATCGGATCAAAACCCACGGAGCTATGCTCGGGACAGACAGACAGACAGACACATACCCATAACGAATATAGTGGTCACTTACTGACATCGTGAACCAATAGTGTCACTTACTGACTCTGTGAACCAATAGTGGTCACTTACTGACTCGTGAACTAAATATAGTGGTCACTTACTGACTCGTGAACTAAAATAGTGGTCACTTACTGACTCGTGAACCAATAGTGGTCACTAGGCCTAGGTCACATTGCCACGGCGGCCGTGGGGTCTCCAAATCTACGGCCACTAGCAATTATACGGCGGCCGCAGTATTTCCACGGTCACACAATGTAGCAGTCACATATGTTTTTATTTTTCGGGAGCCGCACGGCGTATTTATAAATTGTGGAGACCGAAAACGTGGGTTGCCGTACGTCTTTGATTTGATGTCGCACGGTGACCTTAGGGCGTTCCTGCGGCGCCATAGAATTTTCAAGGCAGACGCAAGGTGCCCGCAAGGCGACCGCAAGGTGCCTGCAAGGCGACTGCAGGGGGCCCTAAGGCGAACGTGCGGCCAGACGGATGGTAACGAATGGGTTAATTTTATTTTTTTTTTACCAGTTTTTTTTTTTTCGGCTTGTCGAATTGCTACGGCGAAATAGAAATGAAAAAAGTTATAACTCCGTTCGTATAATTCCACGGCGACCCTACGGCCTGTAAAATATAGCCATACGGCGTAGGGCCACCCTGAGGGCACCTCAGGAACTCTGCGGCCGCCGCACGTTTCTGTCAATTCAGAGGGCGTACGGCCGCCGTATAGCAAATGTGACTTA
>CM068961.1:17112003-17123105 GCA_035128595.1 Eptatretus atami | reverse complement strand
ACCAATAGTGGTCACTTACTGACTCGTGAACCAATAGTGGTCACTTACTGACTCGTGAACAAAATATCGTTGTATTGTACTATTGTTTCTTAGCTTGATTTTCTTTCCCTTACTCGGTTAACACTCGGAGCAATTAGCTTCAGGCAGAAGCAAACGCTAAGGGGGGGGGAGGTCCAGATATTACATAAACAAGTGGGTCGATAGATGAATGATTCCTAGTTTTCAGGATGTGCTATTTATTGAAGTTCTTATGCCAATGTGTCCTTTTCTTAAAGTATGTGACGCGTTTCTATAGTATGTCGGCTTGTGTCTCGTGTGTTGTCGACATGAGTCTGCATTTGGTCTCAAAGAGTAAGGTATTGATAGCAGTTTGCATTCTGCATTGCTGGCGTAAAGCAAATCTGCCTGAAGCAATGATGTAAATACATAGTGGAGCCTCATTATCCCCACGCTTTGAAAAAATTAAAAACAGGGGGATATTGTAATCGACTCCATCTATCTGTCTGTCTGTCTGTCTCTCTGTCCGTCCATCCATCCGTCATGCGATCTCCATCTAAACGGTTTTGCAGAAATTCACCAAACTTTGTAGTTATGATCACCACATGGAAAGAAGGTGTGAGAGCAGTGTCATATTTGATCCTGCCTCCTGGGGTGGGGTCAAAAGGTCAAATACCAATATATGAAATTACGGGCACATTTTAAAAAAATCTCTCTATCGTGTGCAGCATAAGGTTACTGGGTTGCATCATCGCTTGGGGCGCAGTCGTACTACTAAGCCTGGTGTTGGCTTTGTGGTTCGGATGGCTGCATTGGGATCCTAAGGTCCTGAGTTTGAGCCCCTTTGGCTGCTGAATTAACACCAGGTGGGGTTGACTCAGCCTGTCATCCGTCTGTGGTTGGTGAAATGAGTATCAGTGTACTGGTAGAGGGGCACAACATCAGTGGCATAATCCTTGCTCCAAGAAAATAATAGCTACCTGGCAGCCAAAGCTGCCATATGCAAGAACAGCAGTAGTACCACTGATGCAGTGTCCCCTGCTGGTTAGTGCAGGAATTTGTAATTTGTTCATGGTGTGGGCAAATGCTTGCCTACTATTCACAAAGGACACCACGAGATCTTTAACGTACACCAACTAATGCTGACAGAGGGGATGCCCAGTTTAATGTCCATCAACTATTTTAATGATACTTTGTATATGCAATCAACATTGGGGGACGCATGAAATATGTCACAAGTTTTTTTTTTTGATTTGACCACCGGCTCATGCCCCAGGGGGTGGAGACTTTGGATCACATGGGTCAAAACAGAAATAAAAAATTAAATTCAAAATGTGAGATTGGGTCATTCCTGGTGGACTTTTTGCCATCTTTCAACCTTGCTTCAGGGAGGGAAGCGAAGGGATTTGCGATGGCGCGTCATCGACTTCACTCTCGTTGATGTCGCATTTACGTAATCATGAGAACCTTCTAATTTTTCTCTGCAAAATGAGAGAAAAGCAAAATGATTTTGTAGACTAAACTAAAAAGAAGAAGAATAAGCAACTATTCTGTGCAGTGCCAATAAGGAAAACCGCATGTCATGGTACAATGTCCTTTTGATCGGGATGTAAAGCTGTTGCACCTCCATTTATATGGTGGACAACAGCAATGATCTCAGGTGTTTTATTTTTTTTTATGAATAAGCCCTGAGAAACAGAGATCAGTGCCAACTTAAATCATGGAAACATGGAACAAAAGTGGTTGGGGCAGAATCGGACTGCAGCGTCATCCACCGGATGAGGAACATGCCTTCCACAGCTTCAGCGACACAGCGTACCCACCCTCTTCCCCATGGGTGTAGTTTTGTGTTTGCCGTATGCTAATACTAGCTCATCCACCTTTTGATAACACTTGCTCTATCAAGGGTTCCATTATTCCTACATGAGCTTCTCCAGGCCATTGGTGTTACAGTATCTTTCAAAAAGAAGAGATCTTTGGCTGCTGGTACCCGAGACAAATAACCTGCTCGGTGTTGTAAATTAGCACTCTCTGCAGTAGGCAGAAGTGCTGGGTGTGCACGTGATACAGGCTTGATGAGCTAAGTGACAATTCTTCTGCAGTGAAAATGACTCGCCGATCCGAGGAGGCAAAGTTTGAAAACGTGATGTTTTGTTTCTTACATCAATAATGATGATAATCATAAGAGCGAGAATTGCTTTGCAGTACATGTCCCCGACCGATGTGATATTTTCTGAATCCAAAAAGGGCATAACTGTGAAAAATTGACGAGAAATGCCCTGAAACTCAAACTTGTTCTGAAACATATCACAACTAGAAGGGCACTCGGGAGAGCGCATACCTCTGCTATGCAATGCCGGATCCACAAGAACATGTCGAGCCCAATACATTTTTGAAATATCATGCTATACAGGACTACATCGTTTTTGGCCCGATCTCTCAATGGGGAAGAATCACTTTTAAAATTAAAAAATTCTCATATCCAGATCCGGATTCAGATCTTCACCAAAATTAAAGCAATGCATCCTTGCCACACACCCAACTGTCACAAAGTTTCGTCCGAATCCGTCCAACTTTTCGAGATATCCTGCACACAAACAAACAGAAAAACAAACAAACAAACAAGCAGTCATAGACTGGTACTTACGAAATCGTCAACTTGACCTCTGACCTTGTCTAATAAAAGCTGTCTCTAGAGAAGGTAGCGACGCAAACCAGAAGTTTCTACGATGATTCTGTACCAAACCATCAAAAATCGAATGTTTGACCTCAATGTGACCTTGACCTTTGCCGATTTTGACCAAAATAATCACGCGACATCACCCTCCTGAATCACGTGGTGTAATTTGACATTGGTAGCTTCTTCCGTTCTCGAGTTACCGCGGATTAACGTAACGTAAAGGTCACACTCGACGGGCCCCCCCAACTCGAAAGGACGCCGGGGCGACGCCGATGACGTCAGCCGGCACACGCAAAACCTTTACGTGACTCAACGACGCGTCGCTCGAGCGCGCTGCACCACGTGACGAGCCGTGACGCGGCGGGTGAAATATTTTTTATACAATCTTAAAACGTCTCAAAACATCCAATTTTACACAGAATTTCGACGACCGAGTGTTAAGCGTCCTAAGGCCTAAGTCACATTTGCTCTACGGCGAGGATACGGCAGCCGTACGCCCTCTGAATTGACAGAAACGTGCGGCGGCCGCAGAGTTTCTGCGGTGGCCTCAGGGTGGCCGTACGCCGTTTGGCTATCTTTTACAGGCCGTAGGGGTCGCGGTGGAATTATAACGCGGAGTTATAACTTTTTTCATTTCCACTTCGCCGTAGCAATTCGACAAGCCAAAAAAACTGGTAAAAAAAAAATAATAATAAAAATGAACCCATCGTTACCGTCCGTCTGGCCGCACATTCGCCTTAGGGCCCCCCTGCGGTCGCCTTGCAGGCACCTTGAGGCTACTTGCGTCTGCCTTGAAAATTCTATGGCCGCCGCAGGGCCCCTTAAGGTCACCGTGCGACATCAACAAAGACCGTACGGCAACCCACGTTTTCGGTCTCCACAATTTCTAATAACGCCGTGCGGCTCCCCAAAATAAAAACTATGTGACTGCTACATTGTGTGACCGTGGAAATACTGCGGCCGCCGTATAATTGCTAGTGGCCGTAGATTTTGGAGACCCCACGGCCGCCGTGGCAAATGTGACTTCGGCCTTAGCGATCGCAAAAACCGAAGACAAAATTAAAATCGAAGTTAAAACGAACTCGTAACGTCGACCGAAGCAAAAATACTCCATTTCTCCACAGCATTACGGAATTATTTAATATTATTTTATCAAAGTCATAAACCATAATATTCGGCCATCCACAAACAATCTTTACACCATCCGACGGCTTAGCGAGTCAGGCATGCGACGATAAGCTTTATGGGATGAAAAATGACTTTTAAACACCATCTTTATCGAAACACCGTCAGCGCGCAGACGCAAAACATACGTGACTCAACGACTCGTCTGCTCGAGCGCACTGCACCACGTGACGAGCCGTGACGCGGCGGGTGAAACATTTTTATACAATCTTAAAACGTCTCCAAAACATCCGATTTTTACAGAATTTTGACAACCGAGTGTTAAGCGTCCTAAGCGATCGCAAAAACCGAAGACAAAATTAAAATCGAAGTTAAAACGAACTCGTAACGTCGACCGAAGCAAAATACTCCATTTCTCCCAGGAATTTACGGAATTATGTTTGACCTCACTGTGACCTTGATTTGACCGATTTTGACCAAAATCTAATCAGGCTAGCCATCACCCTCCTGAATCACGTGGTATAATATGACATTGGTAGCTTCTTCCGTTCTCAAGTTATTGTGCTACAAACAAGCACACAAACACAGACACAACAAACACACACACACAACACACAAACACACAAACAGATGACGGTAGTCATCAATATACTTACGAAATCTAACAAGCAGTCATAGACAGGTACTTATGAAATCGTCAACTTGACCTCTGACCTTGTCTAATAAAAGCTGTCTCTAGAGAAGGTAGCGATGCAAACCAGAAGTTTCTACGATGATTCTGTACCAAACCATCAAAATCGAATGTTTGACCTCACTGTGACCTTGACCTTTGACCGATTTTGACCAAATCTAATCACCACTAGCCATCACCCTCCTGAATCACGTGGTGTAATTTGACATTGGTAGCTTCTTCCGTTCTCGAGTTATCGTGCCTACAACAAACACACAAACAGAGGACGGAAGTGATCAATATACTTACGAAATCTTTGGATTTCGTAAGTAACAAATGAAATTGCTCGTTGAGCAGGAATTGCCGGAATAACTTTGTCATATCTCCATGATCTCTGAAAAAACAAAAACCTGGAAATCAATTTGGTTCTTATAAGTCGATATGCTACTGTTAATGAGTTATAGCACTTAGTTTGGTCATGATCATACTTGGAAGCTACGGACTTGAAATGGTGTTTTTATCGCAATTTGAAAGTTTTGACCCGCCCCTGACATTCGACCCCGACCGCTAAGAAGGGTGTTGGTGTGACCCCCCAATGAGACATATGTTTGGATGCAGAATTGGAAGATGCACATTTTGGATTTGGTTTGAAAGTTGATACGACCATTTTAGCGGACGTTATTGCGAAAATAAGAATTTCGGTTTTTGGTGACCTTGACCTTGACCTTTGACCTAGATTCACCAAAAACGACAAATGTCTAAGTTGGACCATGGCCGACGTCTGTACCCAGTTTGGTCATGATCGCTGAAACGGTGTGGCTGCTACAGAGTAAACAAACACACAACAAGCAGTCATAGACTGGTACTTATGAAATCGTCAACTTGACTCTGACCTTGTCTAATAAAAGCTGCTCTCAGAGAAGGTAGCGGCGCAAACCAGAAGTTTCTACGATGATTCTGTACCAAAGCATCAAAAATCGTAACGTCGACCGAAGCAAAAATCTCCATTTCTCCACGCAATTATTTAATATTATTTTATCAAAGTCACAAAACCGTAATATTCGGCATCCACCAACAATCTTTACATAATCGACGGCTTAGCGAGTCAGGCATGCGACGATAACTTTATTGGATAAAAAATGACTTTTAAACACCATCTTTATCGAAAACACCGTCAGCGCGCACACGGAAACCTTTACGTGACTCAACGAAGCCTCGCTCGAGCGCGCTGTACCACGTGACGAGCCGTGACGCGCGAGTGAAATATTTTTATACAATCTTAAACTTCTCCAAAACATCTCTTCAAATTTCAAGTCATCGGATGAAAATTGAGGATTTTAGAAACACCAACCTTTCGTTGTTGACATTGGGCCTATGTTGACCTTTTGGTCTATGTTGACCTAAAAAATAATTGGCTGGTTGAATTCACTGACCTGAAATGTAACTTCTCTTCAAATTTCAAGTCATCGGATGAAAATTGAGGAATTTAGAAATCTAACCTCAGTTGTTGACCTTTGGCCTATGTTGACCTTTTGACCTCAAAAACAAGAGGCTTCTTCTTTTTGACAAACTCTACCATGTGGTGAAGTTTCGTGAAGATCGGTATAAAATTGTGACCTGTAGGCGATAAACAGATAGACAAACAGAGACAGAATAACAAAATTGACTGACCAATATACTTGAAAAATCTTCGATTTTGCAAGAAACAAACAACACGACAGACAGACAGACAGAAAGGAATGAAAACATAACCTCCTTCACCTTCGGTGGCAGAGGTAATGAAGCCATGCATCAAGTGTCAGTTGAACATGTTAAAGGGCATGAGAAAAAAAGTCTGAAAAACCACAGGTGTGATGTATAGACAGACAGAGAGCAAACCTATAGTCCCCTCTGGTGAAGGCTGTAGGTGACTAATAACAAGACAAACAGGAGTCTATGATAAATGCAGTAGAGTTTGTCGACATCAGACATGAGAAACGTTTTCTCAGAAAAGAAGGAAATGACGCCAGTTGAAACTGACACCCTTTCGCCTCCCTGGATCACTTCATCAATATGGGACTTTGAGGTGACGTAATACACCGCAGAATGCTTGGCAGGCATGTGCAGGAAAACCCCCAGAAACAGCGGTGTTCAAGGCATTTGAACTGCTATCGTGCATACACCGTCGGATTGTTACCTAAAATGGCTCACAAAGCTTTTAAATAAAGATGAAAATACTTGGAAAAGTACCGGAAAGAAAGCTGGGCTGTGCCTCTGCACAAAGTGAGTTGGAAGGATACACCATATCTGGTTTGGGTGTTTCTGAACACTGATGGGCAGGTCATATCTGGGGCTTGTGAATGCACTGGGTAAGTTTAAAATCAATTTTTAGAATGACGATATTTATTATTACCTCCGCCAAACGAAGGTAAAGGAGGTTATGTTTTCACCATTGTCTGTCTGTTTGTGTGCAGGATATCGCAAAAAGTTGTGGATGGATACAGATGAAATTTGGTGGGCAAGGGTTGGGTGTGAGACAAGGCCAAACTGATTAGATTTTGGTGACGCTCCGAATCCAGATCTGGATGCGAGAATTTTTTTCATTTTGAAAGTGATTCTTCACCATTGAGAGATCGGGCTTAAAACGATATGGAGCGTGATATTTCAAAAATGTATTGGACCCGATATGTCCTCGTGGATCTGGGATTACGTGGCGGAGGTATGCGCTCTCTCTCTCGTGCCCTAGTTGTTCATGTGGTTGGGGGGGGGAGCTCTGAGGGCTGTTATAAATATATTGTTTGGTTGGTTCCAGGGCCATGAGAAGAATTATTTGAGACTCGTATAAAAGTCCGTCAAAAAGGACAGGTTGGAATTATTTTATTCAAAATATTCAAAGAGACGAGAAGATATGATGTTTCGTAGCAAGAAGCATTATTATAAAACACTACGTGTACAAATGTGACCCTATTTTATTTATCTTATGGGATGTTTAGTTTTGACGATACAGCCTTGTGAGCATGCCTGAGTCTGAAGCCTCGGCCTAGCGTTAGGTGTGCTTATATCTTCTTTATTTATAAGACATCCTACGGACGTAAATGAACACTGGATTTACTCTGCGAGTGTTGCACATCACGAGCAGTGATTTTCACCTCCCTGCACCTTGTTTTTTATTTATTTATTTATTTTTTAAGTTTCTGTGTACTGCCGATGATGCCCAGTTGCAAGTCACCGTCTACATTTCCAATGGAAGAGGCGTAATTACTCGGATGAAAAATTGCTTTTCAAGTTTGTTTGTTTTTTATCCTGAAAAATAGACCGTGGTGAACATACACCTGTGTTGAAAGGTTGGTCTTGAAAACTCAACTCAAATCATCCTGATGAAGGGGGACAGACAAATACACAAACACAAATGTATATTATATATCGGTAGATTTTTGCATCTATTGCTAAAAGGAGAAGCGTGTGTGTGTGTGTGATCTACCACCACCACTTGCTTATATCAACAGGAAATTGTAGGAACTCGACACCTTTCATCCCCTAATATTTCTCATATTCCTATATTTCCATAAGTACGATTTGCATCAAGGACCACAACCGTTGTGGTTAACCATTCTGAAATTGCCATTCTATCATTTAAATGCTGAGAATGATGTTTAAAAGACTTCTAATCACAGATTTTGTGTTCGTAACCGCAGGTTAAAAGTGCCACAGCTAGCTGAACCGAATCACCAAAAACGCGCACACACACACACACACACACACACACACACACACACACACACACACACACACACACACACACACACATAACACACAGACACCCTCTCGTTAGCCTTCTTACGTCATTTTAAAAGTCCCGTATTGATTTTCAATCCTCCTGTATTCTGCAAAAACACTACAATAGGTGGAAAACTCATGCCTAATAGCATAATTGAAAGGAACATGCACAGCCAAAGGACCGATGAAAAAAAAAATCATTTTTATTGAACTTGTGGCAACACTGCAACAGCTCAAACTGCACCGGCATCAAGTCAAGGTTGAAAACAGCTATTTGACGATTTCAAAATGAAAGACAACAGTATCTAACCTGTTATTGTCGTCAGCACATTACGAGCCGGCATGCGGTAACGGTGAATAATGTCACGAGCTGGGGTCTTGGCAAGGTTCCAGAAGGTAAATTGACTTTCCAAAGGATTGATGTGCCGTGGCCCTGATGGTCCAAAAGACCTTGTCGCCGTGACCTAATCGCATGGATCAGCCAAGTAAAATAACCCTTGCAATTGCGATCTTTCCTTCACCGAGTTCAAACTCGCACCATAGATGTGCTCAGAAGAAAGAACAGAACAAGAACGTTTACAAAAAACAAACAATTATTTAACTACACACATTCACAATCACAATTCCCACGTAATAACATTTAATTATCCACCAAAACTCATTACATGTTGATGTTCGCTTGTACAAAGTAGCACAGATATTTAGTTGCTCGGGCGTGCACAGATTATAAATTATTCACTCCATTATAAAAAGTAATCGCAAAGGGAACTTATAGCTTTACTTTTGGACATTAAAACACAAAAGACACAGATGGACAAATACACAACAGAGAATTATTTTGGGAGCTCTGTTATATGATCAACTTTCTCATTTAAGATCAAACAGGATGGTCTTTGAGGCTGGGAGTCAGTGCCAGCAGGTGAATATGACAAGACGAGGGAACGACGCTGTTCGCGGTTCCTTCAGCAGAATTTAACGAGAGCGAAGTCGGTGGCGCCCCATCACAAATCCCCACGCTGCCCACCGAAGGCAAAGTTTAAAGATAGGGAAAAGTTCCGCCAAGAATGACCAAATATCAAATTTTGAGTTTAAAAAATAAATAAATTCAGTTTTGACCCCAGTGACTCTGAGTCCCCACTCCCTGTGGCAAGAACTGGAGTTCAAATCCCCCCCAAAGAACTATAACATATTCCAATGTTGATTGCATGTACAAAGTTTCATTAAAAAATGTTTTAAAATGTGCCAGTCATTGCAATTTTTGGGAATTTGACCTTTTGGCCCCCATCCCCAACTGCTCTTGCACCTTCATGCCATGTGGTGATCATAACTTCCAAGTTTGGTGAATTTGTGCACAACCCTTTAAGAAGAGATAGCGTGACAGACAGACAGACAGACAGACGGACGGACAGACAAATGGAGCCGATTACAACATCCCTCTGTTATTTTAAAAAATCATGGGAATAACAAAGTGCTCATTTATGGAGAAGCCTGAGCACCAGCACGAGAGGCACGGAATCAGCATCTCCGAAACAGTTGCAAGGGAGGTGAAGCCGTGTGCAGGGAACCACTTCGCTTAGACCATCATTGCGGTCCGCACCGCTCTCAGACTCTGTACGCTTACGCATGGACGTTCCTCCCTGGAAATGCACCATGACTCTTTGTCCCTAACATTCGCAGCCTCCACCTCAGCCACAAATGCACCCCAACCACAATCACACTGTTAGCATCACTTTACGGGTTATTCATTTTTAACCGCAAAATTGCCCAGCTGATGTCTGCCCATTAGTGCGAGTCAATCAGCAGTCTCAACCCCGGCCATGGAGGTATGGTTCCTTTGTGCTTGAACACCAGAATCTTCCCAAACATACCGTGACTTTCTCTACCCACATATCTTGTCACTTTGACATCATTGGAATGTCCAGTATAGGCAAACATTGCAGAGGGTGGGATCTCAACAAATCAGTGCGAGTTGATGCTGATTCCTCTCATATAAATGTTTCTTGCATTTCAATCCGGATGAATCCTCTGGTATATTCAAGGCAAGATCTAGATCGGCACGCGGTAGAGCACAGGTGGCCAGTTTACATTTTGTATCCAACTAATATGCTGGATCTGCATTCGGACCTCAACCAACATCGAATCGGCTTGTTCTTGTCACCTACCCAACTCGTCCACCTAGTTTTGTCATAACCCATCCACAATGTTTTGAGATATCACACTACATATATCGTTTTGGTCCCATCTCTCAATGGCGAAGAATGGACATGATGCTGCGTTTGAGCCTGAGGAGTAAATGCTGAAATCTATCTGTTCGTGTTCTTCCCGACATCTTTGTTCTTTGTTACTTTCACGTTTCTTTCTAAAAAAAAAATTCACAATTCTCTTTTCATTCTAATTATTGCTTTTTCTTTTCTTTTATCTCCTTTCCTCATTATTTCTCTTTCATTATCTATCTGTCTAGGAGAAGTAAATTCTTGCAGAAATTTTTCTGTAACGCTCACTTGGCTGCGCCTGGATGGGTTTGAGGGTTGTGGAGTAGCGGCGGAAACCCGAATCCTATCCAGGTTCATCCCGATGACCCCATCTTTGCTTTTTACTTCTCCGGATTCCTTATTGGTCTTCCGTTTGATTAAAAATTATTAAATAATTATCATATCCAGATCCGGATCCGGATCTTCACCAAAATCGAATCAAATTTCGTCCGAATCCGTCCATAACTTTTTGAGATATTCTGTTCACAGACAGACAAACAGACACACAGACCTTCAGTGGCAGAGGTAGCAAGGCTGAGATAAAATAAGCATACACTCACATCTCATCCAGCAAACACAGGAAGCAATTTCTATAAACAGATTTCTATATACCTACATGAAA
>CM068961.1:17096495-17111993 GCA_035128595.1 Eptatretus atami | reverse complement strand
AGATTACACTCATGATATCTCATCTTTTTTTCTCAGAGCAATTTAAGGTTTGTAGATGAAATATTTAAACAACAGGGGGGAAAAAAAGATCGTTCGCACATTATTAAAATGGACATTCTGAACAGTATTCCCTGGAAATGAAAAACGTAACACGCTTTAACTCGATGATGTACCAAGTTTAGGTTTCCTAAAAAAAATATTCTTCTTGCCCCACATATGTAAAAGGCTGTCAGGATAGGCCCTAGATGTAATAAGCAAATTCACCTTGGAGCTACCTAGTCTGAGTTTGAATCTCGACCCAGCTATGAATTATGACTCCTGGTGTTACGCATGTAACGTGGTGGGTGCTTCAATGTGTGCACTGTTCAGAGATTGAACGTCAAGTTAAACTGGTACCCTGCTTCGGATTAATGACCCATCCAAGAATAGTCCAAGCATAGATACCCTCTTTATATAAATACTATATCGATATCTATATCTATAAATATATATATATATATATATATATATATATATATATATATCAGCTCTGGAAAAAAATGAGACCACTCCAAAAAAAAATTTAAATCAGCATCTCCACATGTATGGCAGCCATTCCATTCCAGTGTCTGTTGAATTCCAACACAGGCACACCTCATTCGACTTCGTGAGGTACTGATTAGGTGATCACCTGAACCGAATCTTATTTAACAAGGAAAAGTATAAAACCACTGCTGTGGTCATCACTATCCTCTTGCAATAGGACCAGCTGGATGGCAAAAACAGTGCTAGTAGTAACTCAAAAGTAATTGGAATAAAAAAATAACTATTGACCATGCCAAAAGAGTTAAAAATAAAAGTTTTGCATGAGGAAAAGAAGGATCAATTCTGGCTTTACTGGCAGAGGGATACAGTGAGCGTCACGTTCCTTCCATCCTTAAAATTTCAAAGACGCAAGTTTCATAAGAACAAGGTCAGAGCAGCACACCATTGGGCAACAAAGCATATGTCTCAGACTGGCAGAAGGGGACACGAACTTTCCACTGACTGGGGATGGCGGCGAGCTAGGTCCATAAAAGGTATTGAGTGTTCAACATATTTCGACAACTCAAACAAGTCAAGGATTGGGAGTCAATTGGACGCTCAACAACAAGAAAAAGGATGGTCAAAACGTGTCAGTGAGATAAAGTACACTCAGTGGCGAGGGACGGTTCGGACGAGGTCTCGCCGGGGACAGGGACTGAAGAATATAGCGGAAGTACATAGAAAAATAGACTTCATTAGACAACATGAGATACAAAGGAGGGGGTCCATGTGCGGGAGCAGTTATAATAGACTATAGATAGCACCATGATAGATGATCTGACCAGAGTAGACTAGAGACGTAATAGGGTGATCTTCTCTGATAAGTGTTCCGAGACATATTTTCACAGATATAGTTGACTCAAAGGCATCAGCAAGTTAGATCGTACACAAAGCTCTAGAACTGGAGAGGAGCTTGAGAGGCTACCAAAGCACAGTGTGCATCAAGCATCGCACACTAGGGTAAAAATTTGTGCTAGTGTAAACGCAAGATCGGTGATGATCTGGGGGTGCTTCAGCAAGGCTGGAATCGGGCAGATTTGTGCTGTGAAGGGAGGCATAGAATAAGACAGTAGGCTCGAAACAAGGTTGGAGTCCACTAGACGAAAATGAGGAGCACTGTGCGTTGTCCGTACTAAGATGTGCACTGAGATATTACACCACTCGACCGACACATACTGAGCAAGGAGTTGGGTTTTTCATTCAGCAGGACATGCTAAGGCGCACCAGGTTGTCACAAACAGCACAGGTCAAATCACAAGGTGTGTGCGGGTGTGGATAAGAGAGGACCACAGAATACAAGATTCTGAAGAACACATAGATACACATGGGGAGTGCCCTCGAGACAATATAAACAAGAACTGAGCCTATTGAATACCGTACTAGAGATGCTAGATCTAAGGGAGGAAAAATTGGGGTAGGTGGTCACCAAAAGCCCAGTCGTAAACACATGCCACTTGAATTTATATACCGCAGCCAGGAGTGGGGATAATGTGGCAAAAGGTCAGCGACCAGGCTATACAGACAATCGTGTAGAAAAGACTGGATGGAATGGGAGCATAGATCCCAGATGGGACGAAATAGGGGAAAAGGAACTTGTGAATTGAAAATCAGGGAGTTATTCACAAATATATATATTAGAGTTATGTTCTGAAGCTCATTCCACTAGTGTGTTACAGAAATATACAAATTTAGTAATTGTGTTATCGTTTACACAATGGAATTGTGGCAAAATGAATCACTCGAACTTTGTTTGTTGTAATTGCCAGATTTTGATAGAATCGTCTGAATATAAACAAAAACACTGATATGCTTTGTGTTGTTCATTATATAATGACAGAAGATCATGTGAGTGTTTAAACTTCTGTTATGCAAAATAACACAAATGCTCTGTGAAATGAGAGATTATGTTGCTTATTCACGGAAATTAATGGAGAGGAGGATAAATATGTCTGGATTACAGTATAGCATATTAAATGGGAGAAGAGGATATGTACAAGAGCATAGAATTGTGACAAGTTTTACTACAATCCATATAATAACACATATAAATAGTAAACAGAAAAACTGATAATTTGGCGAGTGGGCTCGTAGTGTTGTCAAAGGAGACTCGTGTATAGTGTATAAATCATAAAAATATAACATTAGGGGAGTGTGGCAAAAGGATATGGTATATAATAATCGCTGTATATAATATATATCACAATGGGATGTTGGCAAAAGGACAGGTAAATCGAAAACAATGTAGAGTGATGTGGAGAAATAATATTGAGACATAAGTATTAAATATGTCGATATATAAAATATACAATTAGGAGAGTAGTCGAGCACAATAAACAAGATATGCACGAGGTAGCTATGGAGTCGGAACAAAAATGAATCGGAAAACAATGGGGAGAGGTATGTCCAACAGAAAAATGAGAATCGAAGTGAGTATAATATTAATTTAAGTATTATCCTCCAATATACACACCATTAGAGACAATGGGGTGTTTGCCACATAAGAGGGGACAGGTGACATCGCGGTATCCTATATTAGGCAGGGTTACACACTTAATACCATTCGAGAGAGAGTGATTGTGGTTCTATCAGATACGTTTCGCTGATATAACTATGGCACGAAACTCAAATTTAAAAAACTTCAATGGGTGATTGCGCGCTGGGACTGCGTTTGTATGCGATGACTTGAGAACTATATTTCACGGATAAAAACAGTCATATTGGCGGTGGCAAAAAGACGAGGAGTAAAATCGATAAAACATGGGGTGTGGCAAATGAATTGTGGCAAAGGGAACCAGGTTAAATCTCTTTAAAACAATGGGGGTGTTGTGAAAGGACAGGTCAATTGATAAACCATGTAATTTCGGGGCACATGTCGAGACAGACAAGCTATGGGATCACAGGTGTGAGAGAAGAAAGAGATGAAAGCAGGAGAAAGAGTATAGAAAAGCAGAAAAGATAAGAGAGAAGGAATGGGAGAGAAAAAGAGAGAAGAGAGAGTAAGAGAGATAAGAGAGAAAGAGAGAAAGAGAGATATACGCGAAGAGAAAGAGAGAAACGAAAGAGAAGAAAAGGATAGAGTAGAGAAGAGGGCAAGAGAAGAGAGAGAGAAGAGTATGAGAAAGACGAGAGAGGGGATGAGAGAGAGAGAGAGAGAGAGAGAGAGAGAGAGGAGAGAGAGAGAGAAGAATAGTATCTTGATGTTTTCACAGTGGACATAATGCAGAGTTCGGAAATAGTGTGGTCATGCTAATAGAGGTGAGGGATAGAGAATCAGAGAATGAGGAATATCTATGAGGATTTTGAATAGTTGAGTGCAATTCGGGATTTTTGGTGGCGGTGGATGGGCAGAAAAGGCAATAGGGAAATGACTCAAGATAATTATTGGAACAAAATGGGTGTGTGGCGCAGAAAACGAAATGGTTGAGACTACGACGCTAATTCGAGATAGATTAACAACGTGGTGCAGTGTGGCAAATACGCGGGACTTAATAAGAGTGCATAATGTGCAGGATGATTAAATTACTCAAGAATTGGAGCGCTGTGTTAGAGCAATAGGAATTATTGACAGTAAGAGCGATAAATAAATGGAATAGAATAGAGATTTCGTATGTGATTGTGTTGATATATCTATACCGAAAATCTAATGTAGACATTGAGCAGTAAGTCGGGTGTGGCAAAAGGACAAATGTGAGGGTAGAAACAGATCTACTGTTTTTTAGTATTTCTCTTCATGTCGAATGGGAGTTGTGGCAAAAGGAATAGGTAAGATCGAACAACAATGGGATGTGGCAAAAGAGCGCATAGTAGCCGCAGCTTACAAATACTTGCGATAAGGTTTATACACCTCCACAATTTTTGAGTCCTGTATTCTGGGTGATCAGCTCTTTGAAATATGTTCTTACCTAGCTGGCCTGTCACAAAGAGATGGTGTAGCTCCTGAGCATGTGATAGATACATTTGGAAAGCAGGGTATTTATGGCTGTGTATGTGGAGTACAGAGCTAGGAACTGAGAATTTGTGAAATAACCATACGCAGAATGAGGTCATCACGCTGTTGTGGAATGTGGCAAAGGAGTAGTAAATTATCTATGTATATACACACAAAAATCTTGGACGCCTCGTGTCATGCTAGGCCATGCAACCACTCTAAAAGGGAAGCGACTCACGTCTAAATTGAATAACAACGCACTAGATGAGGGTGTGGTTCGATTCTTAATAATGATCAGGCGAGCAATGGTGTAGAGACAAATCTTGCTTGTTAATTCCTATGAGCACACATATTGGAGGCTGTTCAAGATGGGGGTGGATAAGCGACGGAAGCAGATATTGAGGAACCTTAGGTAATCGATAAAGACACTCAATGGGGGGTTGTTTTGGCTTAAAATGACAGTGTTTAGGATCGACTTTAAACAATGGGGTGTGGCCAAGGGATAGGTAAATCGATAAAGCATGGGGTGTGGCAAAAGTGACTGACGCAGGCAAATCAATAAATGTTGGCGATACACATCGAGAGCAAGAAACAGAATAGGCCAGTACTGCTTGGGATAAATACAACAGGCGGGCACTGCCTAAATCTCACTATAACACATGCGTGCTATAGCCTATGTGGAGAGATAAGAGGTGCACTAGTGGCAGCTGTGAGCCTTTAGATCATGGAATAAATCCGACAATATGAGATACAGCAATGTGTGAGAGAGAAAACATCAAGTAAGACGAACAGAGATGAAGAGAAGAGTACGAACATCAACCCACTCTGTCAGAACTCTGGTGGTGATAATGGAGGGGGGGGGGATAGATGGACAGTTAATGATATCTCTCGAATGATAAAGCATAGACTTTGGCGCTGTTGCGTGTGGCAAAAGGATACCAAAAGATTAGGATGAATCTGTTTCATGTTAAACTTGGCATTACAGTCCATAAGTTGCGAGGCCAAGATATTGGTCTAGTAATAAAACCGTGTCCAAGGTGGATTATTATAGATAGCAGTTATTAGGAGGCGGAAGATTGGGACTCGGGACTCGTGTGGCCAAGCAGCTAGAGGGGGCTTCAGGTAGAGCCGTAAGAAATATACATCCTCTATGTGCTATTGGGGGCTATATGAGTGCGCTGGTCAACTAGGACAGGAAGCTAGCGCGCCCTTAAAATTCCGATAAACAAGAAGTGGGTGGCAAAAGGAACAAGGTAAAATCGAAAAACCACGTAGCAGTGTGGCCAAAAGGACAGGTAAATCAATAAACAATGGGGGGGGGGAGAAAACTGCGACAGAACATAGCTGGTACTGATACAGTTTGTGCACAGAAGACTGACTATGACAATTGGGGTGGGCAAAAGGACAGGGTAATGCGAAATGTGAATAGACAGGACTCCACTGGAAGATGTGATGGGACACCAGCGAAGGCACCATGGTTGTATAATAATATTAACACAACGCGCGCCGAGTGTGCGGGTGAAAGGACAGGTAAATCGATAAAGATCTTGAACTGCATGGGAGCCCAGGATGCTGTGAGAAAAGCCAACAGGACAGGTATAGTCGAAAAACCATGGGTGTTGGCAAAAGGACAGGTAAATCGATAACACATCCACCATTAAGCCAACACCAGGCACGAGTTATTGCAGTACCAAAATTATATTTAACTAGCAGATACCCGTCTAGGACGGGTATGGGGAACAGGACGGATCACAATACTCGGTTACAGTAGTTTCTTTGGATGTTTTGCGCCACATTCAACAGCTCAGTTCATATTGGTGGCGTGTCTGGGTGCCCATGGTAGTGTTTGAGACCGGTCGCTTTTGATTGTTGGCCTTGACACATCGTGCCGGATGATTAACACGAACAATTTGACATATTCATCGTTTCTATATTACCTCCATCAACAGATTAACAACATGGCAGGATAAAAGTCGTAAATGTTGAGTTGAACAAACGTCCTTAACTCATGGACTTAGTTAAGTAAAGCACGTCGTCTGGGACCCCGGCCGTCGGTTTGCTACCGAACGCTGCTGATTGTGACGTCATCGATTCCCTCTTTGAAAATTCTATCTATATTCGATTTGTTGAATCCGCAATCACCTGCGTAAATACATGGAGCACATAATGTGAAGATTTTGGAAGTATGAACAGAATATGTTCGGAGAAAAGTGTGTTAAAAAGTATCAGGCTTACACCCATTATATTATGATGATATTATGATTACATTCAAATAAGATTATGATTATGATATTCGATTTTTTGAAATCCGCTATCACCTGTTAAATACATGGAACACATAGTGTGAAGATTTTGGAAGTATGAACAGAATATGTTCGGAGAAAAGTGTGTTAAAAGTATCAGGCTTACACCCATTATATTGTTACGGCTGTGGAAATTCACAGAACACCATAAAGGTCCTGAGTTAGTTATGCCAATAAGTCCGTGTTCAGTTAGATTTCCCCACCGTTGTTTAATGGGAATTATTCGTGTCACCCGGGCTGTGATCTTTGAGTTAGCCGTTTTTCTTACTATCGTTATTTTGGACCAACCACAACGCCAACGACCCACCTTCTCCACCACGCCACGCACCAACCACCTTCTCCAACCACGCCACCCACCTTCCTCTCACGCCACCCCACCAACCACCTTCTCCACGCACCCACCAACCACCTTCTCCACGCCACCCCACCAACAACCTTCTCCACGCAACCACCAACCACCTCTCCACGCAACCCACACAGCCACGATGTCAACCACCAACCACCCTCTCCACACCGCCTTCATAACGACGACATCTCCCCACCATCCTCCTAAACCGCATCTCCCCCACGTGGCAGTCGAAGCATCGGCTCACGCTTGCAGTCCCGAAGCGGGAGCAGCCATCAAATAGGGCACCAGCATGAACCATGCCGAAAGAACGAAATGGGGTCCCTGTCGAGGACAAGAAGGCACAGGCGTCGGCTGACAGGTAAAGTAGCATACAAGCGCAGAATGGGGGGTTTCGTTGTGTGATGGCCGCAAGCAGACGTGATTTTCACGCACTCCGCTAAATTTTAGATATAAAAGCTTCCGAGACCTCGGAAATATTCGGGGGTGTGGCAATTCACAGAGGAGAGAGTGAAAAAGTGGCAAGACGAGATGAAGTTCCTGGTGGGGGGCGGGGGGTAGGGCTTGAAAAAAGAAACAGAGGATCGTCGATCGAATTATCAAACACGTCGGCTCGTCCGCATTCAAGACGCAATAGAGAGTGCGGAGTCTGAGGACGAGAGATGCGAAGGATACATCTCGAGAGAAAAACATATGGGAGTGTGAGACGCAAAGGGCAGCGCAGGTATACTCGTTCTCCGAGAAGGCGCATCAAGTAAAGAGCTCTTGGAGAGGGCGGGGAGTGTGCATGACTATAACATGGCAGTCTTCACAGTCCTCAAGGATAAAATCAGAGTGCGACAAGCACATGTGGGGGAGGGCGCGGCAAAAGCAGTTGAACAGAGTCTGGATGGAAGTCGTTAGACATCGAGTGTTAAGGCGCACGTAACCTGTGGAGGGAATGGCGCTGCAAGAGAGGAGCCACGAAGAGAGCATCAGGACTCGGATGGGGCGAGTGACGAGGGAAGCGATGGACCGCGCTCCATGAGTGCTTTTTTTTATTGCATATCTGTTTTTAGAACTCTCAGTTAATCAGGTATGAGCCGTGGGCTGAGCCGGCAGTGGGGGTAGATCTGCGGCACAGTTTCCGGACAATTAAGGTAGGTTTTTGAAGTATGTGAACGGGAATATGGAGTCCGGCACATGCAAAACTAGCACCGCAGACCCAAGAATCCGGGATCTGAAGGAATGTATGAAACTGGGGACCGCTTCGGTGGAGCATTTTGGCACACAGAGGCGTGTCAAATAACTGGTCTGCAAGGAAGCGAGACGGGTTTCTTACAATAAAGTCATTGGTTTCGCAATATCTTTTGATATGAGCAGCATTTCGCAAAGGCAACATCTAGATCAAAATCCCACTTCTTCAGTAGTGGGCAAGAGACCGAGCATGAGAGACACAGGCGACGACGCCGAAATTTCCGTCACTGAGGTCAAAGGCCCTGGGCGGCATAGCCGTGTCGGTCCTAGCTAGCTGCAGATCAGGGAGAATAAGAAGACGCTGCAGGCTTGCCCCACGCCATGCGAGGTCAGCCACGAGGGTGGGATGCGAACCTGCACACGGGTCTCGTTGGGACTCCTTCGGTCCGCATGCTCCCTACCGTCACATAACTAGGCCGTCAACGGGTCCAGTCTGACACCCTCCTTATGTGGTCGCTCTGACTGCGCGTGGATGTTGGGTGCTGATTTCTCTGATCGTCTAATCATTGTGTGAGGGCACTGTTTGTGGCCGCGATGGTGCTGCCCATCCATAGTAGAACCTCCGCATGTATAGTGCTTGTGTGAACATAATGATTATATCATACTAGACGGTCGTCACGCTGCCATTTACTTGGGCTGCCTACTGGATAGTATCTTTGTCGCCCTTCCCCCACTCCACTTCCATCTGCATTGAACGCGTGCCTTTTATACTCGACTAATCTGTTCGCTCGCCTTTATAAAGTAAATGCTACTTTGTGGTGGAGAGGTGTTCAAGCTAACTATATTCACTGCCGTTCGTCATAGGGGCCTCTGTGTGACATCTCTTCCTACCCACTGACACCCGGCAAGGTGAACTCTCTGCTCTCCCTGGGGAATATATAGTCGGCTTATCTTTTAACTCAGCAGAGATAAAGGGGCCTAAGCCATATTCGATGGATTCCATCGGACGCGTCTTCCGCGATAATCAATCAAGGGGCCTACTGAAATTCCACTCCCCCATCGCGCCGGCCTACTGATATTCGGTTCATCCACCAGCAACGGCACACGAACCGCATTAAGAGAGGCGCGCTTTAACGTGATGTCCATTCTAAAGCAGACCTCGCTGAAGAGTAACGGTTCTCGCCATGGGGCGTCGGTTAAGTCTTGTATTACTTTTGGTATACCACTTCCCGCATTGGAGGCTCCGTGACCTCGATATGACCCTGTCGCGCGCGGGGTAGAGGTGTTGACTAGGTCGTGGTGTGCGTTTGGAGGCACCCCGCTCACTCCCGACTCGGTTATTTCCGCAGCGCTTGTTTTAACTCGAGAGAGTTTGCCCTGACTCGAATTCGCTCCCGTCATGGCCCGGGGCCTTGAGGCCTGAGACGCTAGCATTGGCTAAAAGCTGTGCTGTTTCGCCACTCCCCATGGGGCCTACTAGATCATTCTACTTCCTCATGGGGCCTACGCCTGCGAGATATTCTACTCCCGGCGAACTCGTAGAGCGAGACTATATTATGATGATATTATCTATTATCTGAAATTATATCTAATTAAGATTATCGCACATTCAATTGATCAATCCTCGATTTTCATGTAAGAGTGCGCCTGCATATTGCATAGTTGTTACATAATACCATCCCTCGAGAACACATGTAAGAGAAGGGCCTCTTCAGCGACACGTATGAACAGTGATATTCATGCCAAGACATACAAGTTCGTGTACTAGTAGGGGCCGCTCTCCATGACCTCTGTACGATACTCTCACTTACTATACCCATTTATGGGGGCCGATGATAGCGCGAACTATTTGCGCGCCCATCTTGACCTTTGGATGCGTTTTGAACACTCAAAATGTATCAGTTCATTTTTGTATGACAGCATATAACTTGTGCGAGCGTTTGGTTGTATCTCTCAGTGTTTCACAATTTTATTGGGGTTACGAAAATCTGCTACGCACAAACGGACGTACGGCATAGCCAGACAGCCAACCCTAAAACTGATAGTAAGGCGAACGAGGGCAATGCAAATAATTGAGAGTTCGTTACCCTACTGATGAATTTGCTTGTCGTAAGTTCACTGTTTTTCCCAATGCGACTAGAGGCGATCCAAGAATTCTGAAGTAGTACCACCCAGGAACCATAACACTCATCGGATAGGTGGCCCACTACTGATATTCCACCTCTCAATGAGGCCTAGCTTATATTCCACTGCCATCAAAAGAAAGTGTCCTGAAACTGAATATTATAGGTCAGGCTACTTCGGTCGACCTGAAAGGTCACTCTCAGACAGAGGTTAAGAGGAGCCTACTGATATGTACAAAAAAAGCTTACTATATCTAATAATAGATAGTCATACAACCCATAAAAGGTAAGATGCGGTGGTCAATGAAGAGGCTGCCTCATTACTGCAAAAATCTCATAACACTTCCTCACTCTCCCCTCCAAGTATAGAGAGGTGACCTGCGGTCTAACGACACTGGTATTTTTATATTTTGGGTGAGACAAGAGACACGCACAAGGAAATATACAAACTGAGGTTACCCGTACACTATGCCTTGAAGCAGATAGAGTAGTTGTGGCTTCAATCACTCTCTACTACCCACATCCATCATCTAACAGCTCCGCGCATGTATACTCAACGTACGTACAAGCTGTACCCCCCCCTTTTGGCCTCCCATTCATGCCTGATGTCCCTGTCCCATTAACAATGTCTGCAACCACACGATGACAGGCTTTTGACAGGCCCCTCCGGTTTTTTTTTTTGTTTATTTTTTTTTCCGGCCTGTCCAATGCGAGAGGGCGCAGAGAGTGGACGGGCCGCCGGGGGTGTTTAGGGTAGGGCTAGGTGAAGTGTGGGGAGCGGGGGAGAGGAGAGAGCCAGTTGGGAGGAAAAGAAGAAAGGCCTCAATCAATCACACTCTCGGTATACAGCCAATGTGAACGAGTGCTTTGCAATCGGTCACAGTTCGCTGCATAACTTAAAGGGCATAATAACATAGCAATCCAGATGCCACTACAGGTGTAGATGAAGAAAAATGAGAGTGTTGAATTAAAGAAAGGTAACAGTCCTGTCTAATAGGAGTTCGGGCCCGGCTCCAATCTTAAATGTATATCACATCCTCCAATTACAAGGCAACCGTCCAGAAGTGAATATCCACCAACGAGGCAAGGGCAAGGCGTTCATCCTATAACATGAGAAAATGCGATGAACATTCGACGGCGATTTGTGAACTAAATGACAGAATTTGGGCACAAAATTCCACCACAGATGCTCATCATTTTCTAGACATCTGAAACGGAGAATATATAGAGTACGGAAACACAACTTACTACCCCATGACACTACACTATTAACAGTGAAGTGGGTTGATTATTCCTCCTAAGACGAAGCGTCCAACGGTCCAACCCAGAAACCTTCGGCTATACTTTTACTTCGTATGACGATCGACGCTGGATCGGTACCTTTTTTAAGCTCGCGAATCAACCGAGCGAATGAGCAAAATTTAAGGGGGTTAAAAAGTGAGCCGAGGGCCGCCGAATACGAGCTATGCAGCCCGAGGTACATCACCGACACATGAATTCCGCTCACACGCTGCTATCACGTGCTCCACCAAGCACCCAGACAGTGATGACACGTTTGCTACATCAATAGAGATACATACAATTCTAATGGAGCAAGTGTATGTGATTATGTATGTAGTTATCAAAGGGCGGAGGAGGTCCTTGTGAGCCCACGGCCATCCATATTTAGGTGCCGAATCTGTGGTCTGCGGACTTCCTCACTGCAGTTGGGTTACTCTTATTAGGAGGATGGTGGCAGGATTTGCACTTCAGGTTCACGCGGAAGAGTTTTGATTGTTTGAGACATCCAGTCCAGGCCAACACACAAGAAAACGCAAAGAAAACTCTTGAACACAAACCACTCCGTGGGAGTATATAAAGAAACGTACCTCCTGTGGCAGCTTCCTTCGCAGGACAGCTCAGCTGGTGATGGGATTTGGGGGCAAAGCCTTGGGGACCCCAATCGTTGATGATAGGAGGGAAACCACGGGATAAAGACACCCGTAGATGTATATTGGGCGGGAGAGTGTGTGGAGTGGTGGCTAGAGGTGTCGTCCATCAGACGGCGGTCTCCCTTGGGTTAAACCTGAGGCGGTCCCGTTCGGGTGGGTGCTGGAATGTCTATGCTCCTAAGAGAGGATGATCACTTTGAGTCTGCGGTTACAATCTGAGCTCAAGTGTTTGGACATCGGTATTGCACGCACTCTTCTGGAGGTTCGGAGACGCGGATTGCGGCGAGATCAATGCGGGTGGTTACACCTACTATTGGTCTGGTCGCTCGTGATGGTTACCAGTACTCAAGGAGTTAGCTGTGCTGTGTCCAATAAGTCCTGACTCCCAATGATAATCTGGTGGAGGTAACCACCGAAGACGGGTCAACAAGCATATTACGAGACTAAGCGATTCGTCACTCCTTAGGTGTCATTCTCCTGGTACTTGTTTGTCTACATGCCCGACTGAGGCAGGTAGTTGATTCAACGTGAAGATGCATTTACCGCCAAGCTCCGAGTCTGTGGTTGAATTCAGTGCCACCAGACGAAAGATACACTTCTCGTCTTGGGGATTTCAATGCATCGACTGGAAAACTGATAGGGATGGTTATGAGACGTGTTTTGTCCCCATGGGTCAGGAAATATGAACCAGATAGTACTAGTTCCTTGACTATGGCAAGAAAGTCATGGAATTAGGGTGGCCGGTTTCAATGGTTACAGTGCCCACAACGCTCATCGCTGAGACTTGGTGTTCCAACGCTGGTGAGTAGTGGCAAAGGAGATTGAAACATGTCCTCAGTTGATGGTACTGGAGAATGATACCAGAACTTCGCAGGGAATCTACGGAGGCTCAGTTCCCTCAATACTGAACGCACCGTGTTGTTAAGCAACTCGTAAGTTGCCACGCTTAAATCCAAGAGAATGGCACGCATCCCAGCCTAGGCGGATGTTGGCAAGCTCAAGGAATGAAGGGTAGGCTGAGGAGTTATGCGAACAAGCTGAGTGGACATTTTGGGGGCCCTGGGTGCTTTGAGAGTCCGAAGAGATTGTGGAGTGCCTTAAGACCACCGTCCTCTGATGTTAGCTGTGGTATGTCTTGGAATTCACTGCAGGGCAAAGAAAAAATTTTGTTCTCAAGGGACACTGGTAACCATTGACCAGAGTCGCAGGGCCAGGCTGAACTGACAGGAGCTGAGCTGTTGCAGGGAGCCTAGAGTGCGTAAAACGTATCGTGCGCTAAGGTGAAAGGGAGGCTAATGGTGCGAGGAATCTGTGAGGGGGTAGAGCAACTCACCTGTGGTCAAGGATATTCTCATGCGTGCTTACAGGAGAATTCACAGCATTGCATTCATCAAGCATAGGCAAGTACACCAGGGATGGTTCCTCACCATCCCTTGTGTACTGGCAGTTAGAGGCGAGGTGGTAGGCTCTTGACAGAGGTAAAGTCCGAAGTGAAGGCCCGCTGGGGCCGGTTACTTGAGCAGTTGTACCCAGGCTGAATCCACCCACTGTTCGAGTGGACGTCAGGGGTGTTACAATCCCGTTGCTGGACCCTCCAATCAAATGTGGGTCCACCTTCGCTGAAGATGGGGGTAAAAGCTCCAGGGATCTGTGGATATCCATGCTGAATTCCTCAAGGGCTGGTGGAAGATGCTGTGCTCGTGTTCGCTGTATGCAGTTTCTGTGGCTCTGCTGGACACACGAGGCATCCATCCATCTTACTGGAAGAGGCGCCTTATTGTCCCTCTCTGGAAAGGTGAAGGGTGATCGCCAGACTGGCAACACTACCGAGGGGTTGAAGCTGCTCTCGAGTGCAGGGCACAGGTCTTTTCTCGGATAATTCTTGATAGGTTCGCGTCACCATCTGCTTGACACCAGCGTCCAGAGCAGTCAGGCTTTACAACCAAAAGATTCACTGATTGCCGTATTTTGCTCTTCGGGTCCAGCGAACGCAAGACAGAGTTTCGGGCAGGGCTGCTTGCAGCCTTGTTGATCTCTGCAAAGCGTTCGATCAGTGAATCGGATGCGCCTCTGGAGATGGTCTTGGTCTTCGTGGGTGTAGCCACCAAAAACTGAATCAATCTATGTTGAACTTACTCTTGGTTTATGAGAGTGCTGTGAGGATGTGGTGGTACCGATCTTGGGACTTGATCCAGTTGTTCCTGGAGTTCGTCAGGGGTGTGTACTGCCCGCCATTTGTTCACTGTTGACTGGAATTAGGGATATCTCGAGAGATCAAGTGGGTGCATCGTTTGGGAATGTCAAGATCTCTGACCTTGATTTCAATCAGATGATGCAGCATCATCTTTGCCGGAGACTTTAATATCCTTTTGGGCGGCCTCGACGGTGCGAATGAGGAGTTCGGAGCCGCTGGAGTTACGGGTTCTGGTCAAACTAAGATTCCCGGCTTTCAATGAAATCTTGGATGCTGCTGTCCTGTCTGTGCCTGTTTGTGGTGAAGGATGTTAAGGTTCTGGAGAGATTCAACTTACCTTGGCAGGATATTCATGTCTCTGCTGGCTGTGAAGTCAGAGTCAATGGACCGTCTGGGTCGGGAACTGGGGAGTCATTGGATTACTGGAATAAATGGGTGTGGCGCTGTCCGTACCGCTGTGCGGGAGGACGAACGTCCGAGTCCTTCAAGGTCCTTGGTGATTCCAGTCCTTGCTCCTATGGAGTGTGAGACCTTGGACTCTGACCAAGGATCTGAGACGGAGACTTAATTCCTTTGGTAGCCAGGTCTCTTCGGAGAATCCTTGGCTATCGCTGTCGGACTTTGTGTCGGCGACGAGCGTTGCTGAGAGAGACTCAAATGAGATTTGTTACCTGCTCCGTCCGTAAGCGTCAGCTGCGGCTGTATGGCGATGTGGCTCGTTTTCTCCTGATCTGAATGCCTGCTCACCAGATTTCTCTCAGCGAGGGGTTCCTGAGTGGGAGGAGGCCAATGGGACCGACCACGTGCCTGCGTGGTTGCAAGCAGGTTGATAAAGCATCTCAAGGAGATGGGGATGGGCCTGGCATCTGCCTGGGGATGGCCAGAACGGAGGCCCTGGAGTACCGGTGGAAAGTGATGCAGCACGCAGACTGT
>CM068961.1:17070286-17083562 GCA_035128595.1 Eptatretus atami | reverse complement strand
GAAGTATGAACAGAATATGTTCAGAGAAAAGTGTGTTAGACGTTCCAGGCTTACGCCTATTATATTATGATGAAAGGGAACATGGCCCTTGACCTTTGATCTTTTGAACTCAAAATGTAATCAGTTCATTTTTGTATGACAGCATATACTTGTGCGACGTTTGGTTGTAATCTCTCAGTGGTTCACAATTTATTGGGGTTACGAAAATCTGCTACGCACAAACGGACGTACGCATAGCCAGACAGCCAACCCCAAAACATGATAGTAGGGACGAGGGCAATGCAAATAATTGAGAGTTCGTTACCATGCTTGTGAAAGTTAGTTTTTCAATGCAATCCCATAGATTTCGACCCACGGAACACAAATCCGATGGTGCCACAAAAATCTGACCTTGAATAAGGTCAGTTTTGGTGACCTTGAAAGGTCATTAGAGGTTAAATATGACAAAAAAGCTTATATCAATAATAGATAGTCATACAAAGGTAAGATCGGTGTCAAATGAAAGCTCTCATCAAAACATAACACTTTCTCTCCAGAGTATAAAGTGATGCGGTCAACCAGTTATATTTTGGGTGAGAAGGAGAAGCAAAGGAAAACAAACTTACCCGTGCATAGAGTGCTTCAATCACTCCTCCCACTCCCCTCCCCGTCCCAGTTCTCACGTCCCGCTCTCCCCCCTTTGCCTCCCATTCATCCTGATGTCCCTTCCCATTAAAAATGTCTCACACACGATGACAGGCTTTGACAGGCCCTCCGGTTTTTTTTTTGTTTTAATTTTTTTGTGGGGGGGGGGGGGGGGTGGGGGTGGGGGGGGGGAGAAGAGAAGGAGGACAAATTTACCCATGTGAAGAGTGCTTCAACCTCAGCAATGCCCAGGTTAAAAAGGAAATTGTAATACCCTCTGCACCACCACCCAGGTGGCGCTATACGGTACACATTTACAAAAACAACTTACACCCCATCACCCCACCCTCCCACTCCGGTGAGTGAGACCACGGCCACATGGCCCATGTTACCCCCCCCCCCACACAAAGTTTTATTTGTACACCTAGTTTGGAGTTTATAACTTAAAATAGAGAGGGGGGGAGAGAGAGAGAGAGAGAGAGAGAGAGAGAGAGAGAGAGAGAGAGAGAGAGAGAGAGAGAGAGAGAGAGAGAGAGAGAGAGAGAGAGAGAGACAGGAGAGACGACGAGAGAGAGAGAGAGCCAGAGAGATGAGAGAGAGAGAGAGAAGAGGAACATAGAGAGAGAATGAGAGGATCGAAGAGAGAAGAGAGAGCAAGAGAGAGAGGAATAGGAGAGAGAGAAGAGAGAGAGAGAGATGAGAGAGAGATAGAGAGAGAGATAGAGAGAAGAGACAGAAAGAGAGTAGAGAGATAGAGAGAGGATAGAAATGAGGAGAGAGATAGAGAGAGAGAGAAGAGAGAAGATAGAGAAGTTAGAGAGAGAGAGATGAGAGAAGAGGGGGGAAGGGAGGGAAAGTAGAGAGAGAGATAGAGAGAAATAAGACAGAGAGAGAGAGCAGGGAATAGAGAGAGAGAAGAGGAAGAATAGAGAGAGAGAGATAGAGAGAGAGAATGAGAGAGAGATAGAGATAGAGAGAGATAGGAGAGAAGATAGGAAGAAGAACAAAAATGAAAAGAAAGAAAGAGAGAGGAAAAGAAAGAAGAAAGAGAAAGGAGAAAGGGAGAAGGGAAAGAGGGAGGAACAAAGAAGAGAGGAGAGGGAAAGAAAAAGAAAAAAAAAAAAAAGGAATAAAAGAGAAGAAAAAAAAGAAAAAAAAAAAAAGAGAGATAAAAGGAAAAGAAAAAAAAAACAAGAAAAGCAAAGGAAGAAGGAAAAAGAAAGAGAAAGAGGAAAAAAGAAGAAGAATAGAAGGAGAAAAAAAGAAAGAAAAAAAAAGAGAGAAGGAAAAGAAAAGGAGAAAGAAACAGGAAAAGAAAAGGAGAAAGAAAGAAAAGAAGAAAAAGAAGAAAGAAAGAAAAAAGAAGAAAGAAGAAGAAGAAAAAAAAAAAAAAGAAGAAGAAAAAGAAGAAAAAGGAGAGAAGAAGAAGAAAAAAAAAACAAAAGAAGAAAAAGAAAAAAGAAAAAAAAAAAAAAAAAAGAAGAAAGAGAAAAGAGAAAAAGAAAAGAAAAAAAAGAGGAAAATAGAAAAAAAAAAAAAAAAAAAGAAGGAAAAGAAAAGAAAAAGAAAGAAAAAAGGAAAAAAGAAAAAAGAAAAAAAAAAAGAGAAAAAAAAAAAAAAAAGAAAAAGAAGAGAGAAAAGATACTAAGAAAAAACAAAAAAAAAAAAAAAAAAGAAACAAGAAGAGAAAGAAAAAAGAAAAAAACCAAAAAAGAAAAGGAAGAAAAAAAAAAGAAAAAAAAAAAAAAACAAAAGAAGAAAACAAAAAAAAAAAAAAAAAAAATAAGAAAAAAAGAAACGGAAAAGATAAAAAAAAAGAAAAGAAGAAAAAAGAAGAAAAAAAAAAAAAACCAAAAAAAGAAAACACACAAAAGAAGAGAAAAAAAAAAAAAAAAAAAAAAAAGAAAGAAAAAAAAAGGGAGAAAAAAAAAAAAAAAAAAAAAAGAAAAAAAAGCAAAGAAAGAGAAAAAAAAAGAAAAAAGAAAAAGAGGAAAAAGCAAAGAAGAAGAAAATAGAATAGAAAAAAAAGAAAGAGGCGAAAAAAAAAAAAAAGAAAGAAAAGAAAGAAAATAGAAGAAAAAAGAAAAGAAAGAAAAAGAAAAAAAAAAAAGAAAAGAGAAAGACGAGAAGAAAAAAAAAAGAAAAAAAAAAAAAAAAGAAAAAAGAAAAAAAAAAAAAAAAAGAAGGAAAAAAAAAGAAAAAAAGGAAGAGAAAAAGAGAAAAAAAGGAAGAAAAGAAAAAAAAAAGAAAAAAAAAAAAAAAAAAGAAAGAAAAAAAGAAAAAAAAAAAGAAGGAAAGAAAAAAAGAAAAAATAAAAGAAAAAGAAAAAAAAAAAAAGAAAAAAAAAAAAAAGAGAAAAAAGGGAAAAAGAGGAAAAAAAAAGAAAGAAAGAGAAAAAAATAGAAACGACAAAAAAAGAAGAAAAAAAAAAAAAAAAAAAAAGAAAAGAGAAAAGAAGAAAAAAACAAAAAAAAAAAGAAAACGAAGAAGAAAGAAAGGAGAGAAGAAAAAAAAAAAAAAAGAAGAAAAGAAAGAAAAAAAGAAAGAAAAAAAGAAAAAAGAGAAAAGAAAGAGAAACAAAAGAAAAAGAAAAAAGGAAGGAAAAAAAAGGAAAAAAAGAAAAAAAAGAAAGAAAAAAAAAAAAGAGAAAAAAAAAAAAAAGAAAAGAGGAGAAAAAAATAAAAAAAAGAAAGAAGAAGAAGAAAAAAAAAAAAAAAAAAATAGGAGAAAAGAAAAAGAAAGAAAAGAATAGAAAGAGGAAAAAAAAATAAAAAAAAAAAAAAAAAGAATAAGAAAAAGAAGAAGAAGAGAAGAAGACAAAAAAAAAAAAAAAAGTAAAGAAAAAGCAAAGAAAAAAAAAAAGAAAAAAGAAGAATAGAAACAAAAAAAAAAAAGAAGAGAAGCAAAAAAAATCGAAAAGAAAAGAAAAAGAAAAAAAGAGAAAAAGAAAAAGAAAAAAAAAAAAGAAAGGAAAAAAAAGATAAAAAAAAAAAAAAAATAAAGAGAAAGAGAAAGAGAGGGAGAAAAAAAAAGAAAAGAAGAAAAAAAAAAAAAAAAAAAAAAAAGAAAAGAAAAAAAGAAGAAAAAGATAAATAGAAAGAAAGGATAAAAAGAAAGAGAGAAAAGAAAGAACAAAGAGAAAAAAGAAAAAAGAAAAAACAAAGAAAAAAAAAAGAAGAAAAAAAAATAAAGAGAGAAAAAAAAAAAAGAAGAAAAAAAAAAGATGGAAAAAAAATAAAAAGAAAAAAAAAAAGAAAAGAAAAATAAGAAAAAAAGAAAGAAAGAAAAAAAAAAAAAAGAGAAAGAAAGAAAAAAAAAGGTAAAAAGAAAAGAAAAAAAAGGAAAATAAAAGAAAAAAAAAGAATAAAAGAAAAAAAAAGAGAAAAAAGAAGAAAGAAAGGAAAAAAGGAAGAAAAAAAAAAAAAATAGAAAATAAGAACAAAAAGAAAGAATGAAAAAAGAAACAAAAAAGAAAAAGGGAAAAAAAAAAAAATAAAAAAGAAAAAAATAAGAAAGAGAAGAAATAAAAAAAAAAAAAAAGGAAAAAAAAAAAAAATAGGAGAGAAATAGAGAGAAAGACGAGAAAAATCAAGAAAGATAAGAAGCATGAGATAGGAGAGAGATGAGAGGGAAGAGAGAGAATAGAGAGCCAAGAGAGAGGAGGGATAGAGAGAGACGGAAGGAGAAGTAGAGAGGGAGAGATAGAGAGAGAGAGATAGAGAGAAGGATTGAGAGACAGAGGGATAGAGAAGAGAGAAGAGAGAGAGAGAGAGAGAGAGAGAGACGAGAGAGAGAGAGAGAGAGAGATAGAAAGAGAGAAGAGAGAATAGAGAGAGAGAAATAGAGAAGGAGTGAGAGGTAGCGAGATGAGATAGAGAGAGAGAGAATAGAGAGAGAGATAGGACGAGAGAGATAGAGAGAAGATAGAGAGAGAGAGATAGAGAGAGAGAGATAGAGAGAGATAGAGAGGAGAGATAGAGAGAGAGAATAGAGAGAGAGAGCGAGAAGAGAGAGAGAGAGAGAGAGAGAGAGAGAGAGAGAGAGAGAGAGAGAGAGAGAGAGATTAGAGAGAGATAGAGAGGAGAGAGAGAGAGAGAGAGAGAGAGAGAGAGAGAGAGAAGAGAGAGAGAGAGAGAATAGAGATAGAGATAGAGATAGAGATAGAGATAGAGATAGAGATAGAGATAGAGATAGAGATAGAGATAGAGATAGAGCAGATAAGAGACAGAGAGAGAATGGTAATATATATCATATATATATATATATATATATCTATTATATATAATAATTATAATTATATATAATATTCTATCTGGGGGGGGGTGGGGCAAGGGGGGTAATTTCTGAGTGTGCCCCCCATATTCATATATCCTATTTCTACATCTGACTCTGACCTTTACTCGACCCACCGAGACCCTATTCCCTTCACCAGCAACGTCTCCCCTCATATGATGGTGCATCCATATGTTCCCATCCACCTGTTTTCCATTTGCCCCCATTCTGTGTCTGTTGACTCTTTGCCCTCTGTGATGCTACTCTTCCATGAGCCTCAGTTCCTGTATAAATTATTTCCAAACAACAAGTCCAACTCTCTCACTCAGAAATAAAAATAAAAATACATTTTTATTTTTATTTGGGATGTGGCGATGAAAATGACGCAACTTTTGCTGCAAAGGAGTGGATTGTATAACATTTCTTTGTAAAACTGGGGGGTCTGTAATAATGGACAATACAAAAGTATAAAATCAAAGCTTTGCTACACCTGACCTGAAAGCCTGTCCCCATTTCCCCAAGTAAATTCTCCCCTCATGCGACATGGTGCATCCACATTGTTGTTGTCCTGTTACCCCTTCGCCCCGCATCATGTCTGTCGACCGATGCCCACTGTGTTACTCCGCTTTTCCATGAGCCTCAACACTCATATTAAACTGGACCAGCCACTCAGTGGAGCGCATACCTCTGCCAGGCTGATTAGTTTACATTTTGCATCCCACTGATCGACCGAATCTGGATCCGGACCTGAACCAAAATCTAATCGGCTTGTTCTTGTCACATAACCAACTCATCCACCGGGTTTTGCCATAATCCGTCCACAATTTTTTGAAATACGATATGTATCGTTTTTGGCCCTATCTCTCAATGGTGAAGAATCACTGAGAAATATACGTGGCATCCGGATCCGGCTCTGTATCTTCACCAAAATTTCATCAATTCGTCCGTGTCACACACTCAACATGTCCAACAACTTTAGTCCGAATCCGTCCACTGCACAACCTTTTGAGATATCCTCCTCACAGACAGACAGACGGACAGACAGACGGGTGAAAACATAACGTCCGTCCACATTCGGTGGCAGAGGTAGCAAAATGTGTCCCATAACTCGTCAACGCACAGTCAGGCCAATGTCGACCCGTTTCAGATTTACACCAAATTTGAGATCTCACTTTCCGGTGCACAAGCATATTTGCCAGCACAGTAAGAGGAAAGCAGAAATGCAGGATTAACTGTTTTTGTCAGGAGTAAGCGGAAATAAAAGTGTGTGTAAAAGTAGAACCCAGTGACACGGATGGAGACAGACCTGAGAATCCCAGGATTTTAAACATTACAAAGGCTGCCAGAGCATCCACATTTTACTACACCATCTAATGTAAAACTGCCAACAAGGCAATAACCAACCCCATTATTTGTGCACGACTCTGTTGCAAAGTACCCTTTTAAAGCGGTATTATAAATTTATATTATTTTTATGAAGCAATTGCCACTCGCATCTTGTTTATTGTTTACAAAAGCAGCATTTTGACCCAATTTGGAAATTTGCACCGAAGTTACAATTCTGCTCACTCGAGGGATGCACTGATTAAAAAAAAATTAAAAAAACATCCGTGATTTCTGCAATTAAACAAAAGCAAATGCCAGAAATGATGCGCGGGATTCCAGAGGAAGAAGCGGAGACGTTACGGGATTCTCTACGATGCGATGCAGGTGGTCAGTCTTTTCTGAGTCATTGGTTCGGAGAAGCTTCCTTTTTCAGCTGGCCTCACAAGCGTAATGTATATAATACTTGTTGGCGGCATGGAAGGCACAAATTGTATAATGAGCCTAATCTTAGCAGAAATGAAAGTTGTGCCGAAATTAAAGCCTCTGGCGGTCGTTTGGCTTCCAGAAAGCCTATTCATTGAGAAAGTCCTTCGTGTATTTATCCATGGCAACAGCAAGGTGGTTAAAGCATGCAATGACCTGTGGATTAATGCCATGAAGCTGTCACGCTAATAACCCCTGGTTTCATTGCAAACACGCCAGGCCATGAGATGGGCCACCCCATTCATCAAAACCATTGATAGAGAGCAAGTGGGTTGGGCACCCTGCGAGCAAAAGCTGCATGGCATGGTGACAAAAGATAACCCTGCTGCATGCGTATGCTTCCTGCGTCGGTGGTTGTTTGGGCATGCACCGTACACCACCGCCACCGCCCCCACCCTGCGCAAGTTTCCCTCGGTCACGAGCTTTTGTCTAATGGGCCTGACCAGCATCAGGGCAACCCTTGCAGCATGAAACCATGACCACAATCTGGCTTTATTACCAATGTAATTGCTCGCTTCTGCATTTAATTGGCAGTGGGCTAAATCAAAACGAGAAGAAAGAAATCTAGGCAAATGCAAAATCTAAAGTGCCGCAATGCTGGGGTGCCGGGGTCATCCATTATATTTACTGCCCCGGTGTAACGGGTCTGCAAAGGAAGTAACATACTTTAACAGCTTAATTAACCACAGGAGAATATTCCTGCAATACACTTTGTGAAGCCTTCCTCAACAAAGAGTTTCTATTTTCTTTTAAGCCTTGTGGTACATTAAGGGTGTACAAATTTACTGCAAGTGAAGTTCCTAAATCTCCCCTGGAGTCTCGTAGGTGCGGCCCCAAGGCTTCAGGTTAATTAGGTATATGCTAATTCTGTGCTCTGTTTGTGCCTGTGTGTCACATTTACTACTGAGCTGCTCAATAACTGCAAACAAAGGAAGTCGAGTGCATATGAGCTTCCCTCACCCACTGGAAACGTCCTGCCATTTTGGCTGCAGACCTCTCAAACAAATGCATTCCGACGGGCACTTCTGATAACAGTGTCATATGCAGCACACCTGCCGACGAGTCGGCCGCGCGTGGCCAACTGCTTCCCTTTCATACCAAACTCCACCTTCGGCGAGTCGTCTCCGCAATCAAGATCAAGTTAACAATTACGAATCTTTCAAAAAGTGTGTTCATTGCTTGGCTTCTTTGGTGTTCCCATCTGAACACTTTGTCCCAAAACTGAGAGACCAGGCTCAAATCACATATACCGTATCGATTTGTCAAACGTCTAATAATATCCTTATGATTCATACAATATATGTTCAAGCTCTTTCAGAAGCCCTGCTCACAGGAGAATAGTAAAAAGAGCCCAGGCAAAAATGCTACACTTAGAACAATAGTATATGAGAGTTGTACTCTCATATACTATAGTAGTCTGCAGAAAATTATGACAGGAAAGGAATGTTGTTTTTGCCTTGGGAATGTACAAGGAGCTTTTGTCATATATATATATATATATATTATATATATACTAGTAATTAATATATTTATTATATATATATATATATATATATATATACATTGCTACGAATTTACCACCCGCCCAGCGTGCGAACAGCCGCTTTAGCCAATGGCGGCCGTCTCGCCCACCGGACGGACAATTCAGTCACGACTTTCCGGAACAACGCCGAAAACCAGTCACGGGTGTGCTCCAATGCCCACACCACGGCCTAGTCAATGTGCTACCCGCAGCGACAGGGTCAATCGCCGAATTCATCGATATACCTAAGTATTCGCGCGGGCAGCCTACGAGAGACCGTACCTCAGCGAGCGCTGCTCGGACACACCCGCTTAAGCGGTTCGTTGCCGTTCTGGGATAACCGAGCGGTTTATTATCGCGAGACCTCGCTGGACCCAATTCTTTTATCGGCTATTGGAAAGCCCGCTATTATTCCGAGAGCAATACGGCGGTTCGATGGGGAAAGAGGACACAACGAACGGGTTAACATTCACACAAGGACATTTATTTATAATGCACACGTAGACAGGGATAAGCAGTCATGCAATGAATGGGGGAAGGAAGGGGACAAGACACGAGCAAGGTAAAAGCACTACAACCGTCTATGGTTATTATTCACAAGCACTTACAACAGTTCACTTGGCGGGACATGGCGCCACAACATTCACACAAATAAAAGCAAAGAAAGACCCCTCAAAGGCAAGGAGTCAGACTGGACCCGTAGGCCTTTATGTCCAAGGAGCCTGGTTGACCGAAGGGACTCCCAGAGGCCACCGCAGGTTACCTCCACCCTCGTGGTGACTTGGTTGGGCGACCCTCGATGGACCCTCTCAAGCACCTCCACCGACTGACTGCTCCACCCAGACCGAGACCTCCACCGACGACTGCTCCACCCAGACCGAGACCTCCACCGACCGACCAACAACCAACTCATTTCCAAGACAGCTCCACAGCCCCTTTTATTCCCCCTGCCTTCTCGCCCCGCCCTTCTTCCAGCTCCCGCGGGAAGCCTCTAGAAGGGGGGCGTTTTCCTCGTGGGTCGGGGTTTTTCGTAGCAGTCATTTTGGTCGCTCTTCTTTATTCTCTCTCCACTCGCCCCTCCCCATCCCGAAGCGCGGGAAAGTAAGAGGAAAAATCCGTGCGTTATCGGAACGCCTTCTTCTTTCTCCATGGCAGAGACGGTTTTTGATGTGGAGAGGTTGTAGCGTGGTTGTGAAGATGGTGATTGGTGGTGTGGTTGGTGGTTGAGGTGATCGTGGTTGTTGTAATGGTGGGTTGGTGTGAAGTGGTTGGTGGTGTGGTTGGTCCAAAATAACGATAGCAAAGAATAACGGCTAACTCAAAGATCACAGCCCTGTCCACACGAATAATCCCATTAAACAACGGTGGGGAAATCTAACTGAACACGGACTAGCGTATAAACTGCATCTTGGGGATATCCTTTATGGTGTTCTGCGAATTTCCACAGCCGTAACACTATATATATATATATATGTCTGCCAGTCGGTCCATCGGTCAGTCTGTCTGTCTGTCCATTCGGGGAGGGGCTTCCCAGTTCAGGGAGCGGCTTCAAAATTAAATCACCGCCATTTTGTTCACTCCGTAGAGCCTATTTTGTAAGGCTCGCACTTTCTTACTCTCTCAGAGCTTTATCTCAACTCTAATTCGATATCTGATTTCATTTTTCATGGTTGCTAAGATGGTTTAAGCCTCGGTTGCAAAATTAACATAATAACATGAAGGAGTGCTTCACAATCAAAGGAATTATATGAAACTATAATCATCATTTGAGAAGGAAAAGGTAAAAAGAAGAAGAAGACGACGATGAATAAGATGAAGTTTGAAAAGAGCCAATTCAAGCCTCTCAAACTATCCGACACTATTGTGAGCTCACAGTGTTTTCTGACCAATGTGTTTGTTTTTCTCTCAAATAAACAAAGTCGATTTGACGCTGAATTGCAGGTGAAGGAAGACGTCTGTAATCTTTAGAAACACGAGCACATGTACTTTATGCAACACTTGACGTCAAAAAAAATGACTCCATAAATAACGTCACGTAAACTCCATAAAAGAAACTCTCAATAGTTCAATTGCTGCTTCTTTGATGGCCCCAAAAATTCCCACCTCCTTGTGGGGTTAGCTCAGGAACGTTTTTGGCTCAAGTCTTTGGCTAAAGTTTTTGGCCTGGTTGACTGGGCCTGATGTTCCACTGAATATGGCCGGAATTTGGAATTTTGATGCCGGCGATAACTCGCCCACTCTTCGTGAAGGACACCGTAGGATCTTGAACGTCCACCAACTAATGCGAGTCGATGGAACACCCAGCTTATCTATTCGAGGAATGGCACACCGTGATGAAACGCCCAATTTGCGAAGCACAAATCCAACAGTTTTTAGTCGGGTCAGGAATCAAACCCACACTATGCAGCTCAAAGGTAAGTGCACTTCCTCCGCACCATCCTATGGGACTTCAACATTCAACAACAACAGCAACAACAACAACAACAACAAAAATATCATCAAGAGTTATAATCAGAGAATAAATATATTGCTTAAAGACAAAAAAAAATGAATGTTACTTTTGTTTATTCCTAAATCAATATCAAAGACTCTTGCAACAGCTTGTACACCTGTTACATGGAGGATAAAGACGGTAAAAGGCATGGCATGAAGGAAATAAAATCTACACAGCATATGGGACTTGAACCTGGGAATCCCAACATCAGGAGCGCTCAGCCATGAGGACCAAACAGTCCAACCCCAATTTCAGTGCAATACAATGCAGACATGGCGGTGATATTGAACTTCTCTCCTTCGTTGCAGCACAATGCTGAACGCAACTTAAATGCAGAAGCAAGATGATAAACAGTTGACACTATCGTGGATGCGCAGGACGTAAAGAGTTAAATTACAGGAAGCATAAAAAAAAATTATCAATATATTTATAACAAGAATGTGATTCACCTAAAATCTCATCAGATCACAAAACACAGACAATAAAAATAACTAATTCATCAATTACCAAGATGTGTTATATTTGGGATGTCGGAACAATGTGCGGTATTCTTAATAAATTGATTCTTGTTATAAATTGCCACGGTCTTCATAAATAAAACGACATGGAATAAATGTACTTCATCTCTTGAAGGTATTTACGACTATTTTGAAGATCCAATCGCGGTTCGTTCATGAGAACAAAGGAACAGTAAATAACCGTGGAAGTGGATAAGCTTATGGATGTAAGTAAACCATACTGTGGAGTTTGGCAAATTTATATCCTGTGAAGAAATTCTTTGCGAAGTCAAATGCGACAATCTTCGGTATGATTATCCAAAGGTATTAAATTTTGTAAATTACTACGATGAGAAAATTGTAGAAATGAGAACGTCAGAAAGGGCAATCCCGATGGTATGAGGGATGTTCAAAAGTTCTCGGAATGAGGTACTCCAATTGTCCAAGGAAGGCCAAGATTTTCTATTTTTAAATACAAGTGTAAAACTCGACCAATCTTGTAAATATTTTCAAGTGTCCGTGTTTTGTTTGTGCGTTTGTACGTTACTCTTTCACGGCCGAAACGTAGCAGTTAGAGGCTCCAACTTTTGGGTGTAGGTACTCCAGAATCTGGCAAGGTTTGAAGCTACCATACGTTGGGCTTGACATCCGTTTTGAGGCCACCAAAGGCCGCTATAAAGTGCATATTGGGATGTGTGGTCAGGCAGTGCTGCCGCAAGCCCGCAGGTAAAAGGTAACTACGATAAGGCCAATAACTACATAGCTTTTCAATGTCCAACATGTCCCGAAACCACCGCTGGGAAAAGCTCACCCAGCCGGGCAGCGCCAGTTGGCATTGTGCTCGGGACGTGTATAAACTCAAAGGAAGGTGGTTGCAAAGATTGAAAACATTTGTTTTTTTTTTCGTATTTGTTTCCATATTTTACTCTACACCACCAGTTCTCAATTTGTTTACACCAACACTCATAATTTCAAAAAGTTGCACCGTCAGTGTAGATGCGGACAGTAACGTCTCATATCTGCACTGTCCAATCATACTATACCACACTGTCGAGCCTTGTCCAAATCACCACAAGCAACTCCTCGAAGCTGAAGTTATCAGGCGGAGCAGCGTATAATGCAGCAATATTCCGATGTTCACTGCAAGCATGTTTGTACGACATATTCCCGAGCAATGTCATATGTGAGCATGCATCGCTGGGTGATGCAAACGTTCTCCAAAAGCCATTTCCACAAACCGTGATCAACTTCAATAAATTCGAAGTCTGTAATTACTTTGTCGTGGCTCACAGTTCCATTATGAAATTACACAGTGAACTGTGAATGCAGGATGGGTGGATATACCGTACGGTTTGCAAGTACGTTATAATGGTATCAGTACGTACTCTGTGACATGTGGGAAAGGTGTGAGTAGTTCTGTTTGGTATGTGCTCAGGTGCACAGCCAGTGAGAATCTCTCACCTTGACATGAATATCCATTAGTAACTTCTTCGTTCGTTGAACTTTGGTGTTCTGCTGAGGAACTGCAGAGAAGACAAGCAGCATTACTTCCTGCAGCCACGTTATTCTTTCACAAGGAAACGAAGACCAATTTGTACTTGGTTATAAACCACATAATTTGGCAATTAACTGTGCTATTTTCAGTATCAACTGTTTTATATTGTGGCATAGAAAAACAAATATAATTAGAACGTATCTCAAAATGCAAAGCCCGCCTTCGTCCGCTTTGTACTCAAACTAAACTTGACGAAAACGACAGTTTTTTTGGAAATTTTTTTTTTTACATTTTATTCATTTGTGATCTCCATATTCTCATCATAAAGGTTTGTTGAAGATTTGATAACAAAAACTCAATTAGTAAAAATTGTATGGCTTGGAAACACACACGAAGCTTAATGGTAAATGAATAAATAAACATGGAAGCGAATAAAAAATCGGGGCGTCTCATGCTTGACGCGCAATGGCGGGGCAAATAAGGGCTATTTATAGTCACATATGACTTTGCCCTTTCATGTTTTGACCCAATTTTTAATTATTTTCTCCATATTCTCATAATAA
>CM068961.1:17051093-17070276 GCA_035128595.1 Eptatretus atami | reverse complement strand
CCTTTCATGTTTTGACCCAATTTTTAATTATTTTCTCCATATTCTCATAATAAAGGGTTGTTATAAATTTGACGACAAAAGCTCACATGGTGAAAATTTATGGCCCGGACAGAGTGACGCACACACGCACGCACATACCCATACGATTGCAAAGCCCGGTCCACCACTGCGCGGGTGGACGGGCTAATAAAACAGATGGGATCTACAAAGTGCATGTGTACATATATATATATATATATACACACACACACACATATGCATGAACACACATGCACACGCACTTCTCTTGATTATATGCACAGTGACCATGTACTGACATGCCACGTGAGGACTTGGTGCGAGGATGGTGACCAACAGGGGTGTCTACTGTGCATCCACCTTGTCTACACGTCCACATATCTACACATCTACACAAACATAAAGAGGTTTTTTTTAAATTGCAACATAGACAAGCTCACAAAGAAGAGAGTAAAGTTAAAATTAAACTTCTGGCTTTGTTGCAGCATGTGAAGGACACAGAACTACCCGGTGTTCTGCAAGTTCTGCAAGTTATCACATGAGGTATTAAATAAATCCAAGTAGCAGTATACATATACTGTATATTATATATATTCAGTACACACATATACTGGTCGGGGGTTTTTTGGATACAAAGTCGAGGCTCGTGGAAGAGTTAGTACACTGAACGGAAAAGGACTTACCAGACAAAAGCAGGATGCAAAACATGCTCACATGGGGTGGGCAAGAGAGGATGTGGAAGTTGATTCCACAGGCGAGAGAAAAAGAGGAACAAATGAGTGGAGGTGAACAGTGATCGTGGATTTCGGTAGTTTCAGCAGAAGGGGGTTGATGGTGGACCATGTGTGCCCCAGAAACCAGGAGGGGAAATGGGGGGGGGGGGGGGGGGAGGGGGACAAAGCACAGAAAGGGCACAGGGTGCAAGACCAGAAATGCGCCGGTATAAGATAGACAGATTCTTTGGAAACATCTGTCTGAGATGTGAAAGTGACATGCCCATAGACTCAGCTTCATCGTGTAAGGTTCCAATAATCTTGAAGGCCTTGGTCTCCATGGCGTCAAGCTGAGCAAAGTGTAAGGCAGGTGAGCCAGCCCTGAGGGGAGAGCAGTACTCAATCAAGCTGCAGATGAAAGCCTTGTAGGTGTGCTGAAGGAGTTCAGGTGTGCCAAAGAAGGATTTTGTATGGCACAGAATGCCCAGTCGGCAACTAGCTTTGGAGGCCAATTCTGAAATGTGGTTTACCCAAGAAAGGTCATGACTGATCATGAGACCTAGGAGTTTGAATGACTGAACTTCCTCAAGAGGATTGTTAAGAGAGTGGAAAGGTGGGTTGCCAGATGGTCCTTTTGTGGAGAGAGAGAGTGAGGAGAGTGAGAGAGAGGTGAGAGAGAGTGAGAGAGAGTGAGAGAGAGTGAGAGAGAGTGAGGGAGAGTGAGAGAGTGAGAGAAGAGAGAGTGAGGGAGAGATGAGAGAGTGAGAGAGAGAGAGAAGTGAGAGAGAGTGAGAGAGAGTGAGAGAGTGAGAGAGAGTGAGAGAGAGTGAGAGAGAGTGAGAGAGAGTGAGAGAGAGTGAGAGAGAGTGAGAGAGAGTGAGAGAGAGTGAGAGAGAGTGAGGGAGAGTGAGGGAGAGTGAGAGAGTGAGAGAGTGAGGAGAGTGAGAGAGAGAGAGTGAGAGAGTGGAGAGAGAGAGAGAGAGAAGAGAGGATGAGGAGAGAGAGAGAGAAGAGAGAGAGGAGAGAGAGAGAGAGAGAGAGGAGAGAGAGAGAGAGATATTTTGCAGGATTGAATGACATTCCAAGTGTTTGACCATCTTGTGATTTCTTTTGTCAAGGTCTGAAGAGAGGGAAGAGGCTGTGGCCTTCCTGTCTGAAGGATGAGGAATGTCACTGCATCGGGTGGTGTCATCATAAAATAGATCAAGAGGATTTTCCAGAGAGTGAGAGAGATCATTGATGAAGATCAGGAATAAGACTGGGCCCAGAACACTGCCTTGGGGCACTCCAGAACTTGACAGGGAGAGATGAAAGGATTCCGTTGAGTGCCACCCATTGGCAATGAGAGTAGACGAAGTCAGAAAGCCATGTGTGGAGTTGGCCTTGGATGACGTCAGCAGAAAGTTCGGAGAGCAAGGCGGGAATGCCACTGTATTAAAAGCACGAGATGTGTCCAGAGAGAAGGCCCTAAACTCATATCTGACATTGAGGACCTCCATCCATTGTTGGGTGAGTCGAAGCAGCATGTCCGAGTTTGAGTGATCTGGTCTGAAACCGTCTTGGTGATGCGAGATGAGGCTGTTGGAGAAAAGGAAATATTTCACATCAACTGTGATGATGGATTCCATGACCTTGCTGATCATTGTAAGTAAGCTGATGGGTGTGTAAGTTTCGGGAAACATTTTTTTGCGCCTTTTTTCACGTAATACAGTGATGTTGGCTGATTTCCAAGCAGATGGAAGATGACCAAGTGCAAATGACACGGTGGAAAAGGCATTGAGAGGAAGTGCAAGAGCAGCGAAAACAAGAAGGTATTGTCTGGAAATAAAACTTTCTCGAACCCTTCAGACATGGGTGACAGGAATCATTTGATTATGGAGCAAAAAAATTAAAGTGGCGCGACTGTATGCAGAACCCAAATGTGTGACTCAAGTGCAGAGGCGTTTTCGGGTAAGACGGGCACCGCGCAGGAACACAATTTTGAGGTTACACAGACAATTTGAAGAAAATGGAACTGTGCTCGATTTAACAAAATCCCCGCCAATCATCCGTACACACTCCTGAAAATGTCGAAGCACTTCAAGTTGCAACGACAAGAAGCACATCAGACGTCAGAAATTGGGAATTTCCAGAATATCCATTCGCCGAATGTTAAAAATCAACTTGCATTTCTGAAGACACATGGATTGGCCAGTGGTATTAAATAATTTGATTTCACAAGACAATAATGTCATATTCGGCCACACACACACACACACACTACATGACTACACAAACCAAGAGGCAGATTTTCTCAAACACTGACCACCACCATCTTTCATCATCAAAAACAGAGGGAAACCAGCAACGACACTCGGTAGAGCGCATACCTCCACCAGGCTGAACAGGTCACGTTTGGTACCCACTGCGAGGTAGGATCTGGATCAGGACCTGAACCAATATCTAATCAGCTTGACCAAGTTTCATCCGAATCCGTCCACAACTTTTTGAGATATCGTGCTATATATCATTTTTGGCCTTATCTCCCAATGGTGAAGAATCACTTTAAAAATTCCAGTATCCAGATCCAGATCTTCACCAAAATCGAATCAATTAGTCCTTGGCACACACCCAACCCGCCCACCATATTTCATCTGAAACGGTCAATAACTTTTTGAGATATCCTCCTCACAGACAGGAGTGAAAACACAACCTCTGTTCACCTTCGGTTGTGGAGGTAAACATCAGCATTTCCTCCTGTTTATTGTAAGAGATTTAAAAACTCAAATTACACTTTGCACTCATAAACATCGTGCTCCATACATGTATCTTAAAGACTTTTGTCAAAGTATATTGAAATGACATTAATGGCAAGAAAAGAAGAAAAAAAAATCTCATTTTACTCAATCCCCCAAAACAAAGCTGCAGCAGTGAAAGGTTAGAAATGGTGTTAAATTACCTGCAAATGAAAAAATATCATTTTCACATCGAGCTCGGAACTCAAAGGAAAACCTTATTGACCGAAAAGGGATTTTTTACAACCATAATGTGTAACGTTGATGTGATGCATGAAAACAACAATTGGTACAGCAGCTAAGATGGCTGTTTGCAATGTTTCGAGTCCATGATTTACCATCTGCTCTCAGAATACAATGAGCGTGACATCTGTGTCTCTTTTTCGAACAAGCGAAGAGGGACAGTAAGCCACCTTGTGACATGCTTAAAAAGCATGCGCCGCGATCCCTTAAACTCGGTTATTCGATTACCAGACACAGATATACAAGAAGGATTTTTCATAATTACCCCGCACACGCGAACTGAAAATCAGTTGAGCAATTGCTTCACTTTGTACGTCTGTCCGTCCGTCCGTCCGTCCGTCCGTCGACAAACGTCAGTTTATGACCGAGGAACAACTTGATTTCATTTGAACGTTAGATTTTGAACATGAATCGGAAAACGAACCTGTAGTTTCGTCGTACTTTGGCTCTGAATTCGTCCCGATCGTGCATGCACAGAGAGGAGTGGGATAACGCTTAAGCGGTGTTTCCGCTTCAATACTTAGTATGTCCGTCCGTCAAAATAATTTTTCTTAAGCGGTGCAGACACTGAATTGACACCGGTGCGATTTTTTTTTTTTTACTCTGTCTGCATGTCTGGCAGTCCGACAAAATTGAAAATCATTCCAAACAGGAAGAGTACTGGTTTTAAGGATGTTATAAAGGACACAAACAACAGGCACAAATAACTAATGTTATGTGCTCGATAAGGTGGTGTGTAAGACACATTGTCTACGGCAGTAAACTTCTGAAAAACTTTTTTTCTGCAGCCATTAAAATCTTCATATTATTTCAATTGAATTATTAATATTTGAACACCACAGGACACAGATCACCTTCTTGGTATACTTTCAAAAACCTTTTGTTTCGTAGTGCTTGAACGAATTATTACGGCACTTTACGTCATCACGACCAATTAAATTTTCCGCCCACCGACCCCACCCATGTTCTTATTGTCATGATTGCGCGGGGTAAGGTGTTCTATGAACTCTTTAGTCACAGTATGGTTTGCTTTTCCCAGAGTGAAAGTTTCTATACGTGACCAAAATGCTGTTCGTGCTGCAACCTGACAATATTGACAAGGGGCCACAGTTTCGCACTATTTTAAGCAGGTCAACTTTGGTATCTGCAGAATCTTGGGAAAACAGGCAAGTTTAAATCATCTGGACCATCAAGCCTGTGCCATATCTATATCCAAGCACTCACACCTTCTATCCCAGGTAGCCAATGACGTCAGACCGATTCTGGGGACAGACACATGGACAGCTGTACCGATAGTTACCCAGATTCAGTAATTATAAAGTTTACCTTTTAGGCTGAGAATTTGGGGAAGGGAAAGGGCGGGGGGGGGTACGACCTGGCATACGATCAATTGTCCACTGTTATATAAAGATACGGTGTCCTTTTCAACATCTACCGACTCAATTATAGATGGGACAGTAGGTTTTACATCTTCATATGAAGAATGCCAACACTTCGAGTTTGTACAGTATATTCACTGCAGGAGTGCATCGGAATCAGTCGTTTATTTTCATTTACTATCAACTTCATGAAATGAAAGTCTTTTATCCCTTCGATCAACTCTTGCACCGGTAAAATTTTGCTTTCATGATTGAAGCTTGATGTTCATATCCTTTTAGAATTTAGGCCATTGCAGCAGCGGGCTGGCAGGAATGGCCTAGACTAGAGGTACGCACACTCGCTTCAAAGCTTTCTAGCCTGGGTTTGAATCCTGACCCAGCTATAAACTGTCATCTGGGTGTTGCACAGGCAGGGTGATTCATCAGATGTGTGTGCCATCCCTGGGATGGATGTTAAACCTGCGTCCCGTCTGCAAGCATTCGTTGATGGACAATAAAGATCCCACGGTGTCTTTCATGAAGGGGAGGCAAGCTATCGCCGGCACCATGAATAAATTCAAATTCCTGCTTTAACCAGCAGAGGATACTGCATCAGCGGCATATCGGTGTCCTCAAACAATGATGCTTTTCCGCAGCCTTGTGTTACATCTGAACGAAGAAGAATTGCACCAGCACTAAAAATAAAAAGTAACTTATTGGTTTGAATATCCAGGTATTGATTTCAAAGCTCAATAACATCAATAGTTACCCTTTGCTTTTTGTGGACAGAATGAGCCGAGTCTCATAAAGTTATCATTCCCATTAGACAAGGATGATGAAGCTCACGTTTGATATTTAAATATTTTGGGTTTTCAAGTTGCTCAACATCCCTAAAGTGCTCCACCATGGTGTCTTGTCCCATCCTTCACAGCACTGCCTTCTGAAGCCAAAATTATTGCAATTTATCATCGGCACTTACAAGTATTCTTTCGACGTCACTGCTCTGATCGAGTAAATTACTATGGTCAGCAATCCCCACATTCACGTAGTGTTACTTTGGTAACCCATCATGTCGCGTTATCAATGGGGTCACACAACGAGGAATGTCCTGAGTGTGGTGGCATCACCTTCCCAGCAGGGCTGGGATGATTTGATCCTACAATTACCAGATCACAACACACAATGTCATCCCGTTGAGGCAATGCAGAACACCCCTTCGCTATCGTAAGAAATGGAGAAGAGCTTTTAAAAGCCTTAATATCATCCATCGATAGCGTCTCATCAGTCATCCAAAATTGTTCCAGGTAATTTAATTATTTCATCTGTTTTCAGCAAGGAATTAATGGGTCTTTTCAAATTCTGGAAGGAATTAATTCAGAAAGCATTCGGCAATCTGTAGCATATCCGCCATACTTGAAATGGGCTGTGCAGCTTCTGACATCCCAAACTCATCTTGAGTTTCACTCTGAGGCATCAATGCAATAAAAGCGCTCCTGCGTTTCATGAGTTAATCCTGATGCCCAGAGGACCGGTCCTGCTGATGAAACCTACAGCGGCAGAAGGCAGTCTTACATTAACTCTTACTACATCTGTATGTCAGAGGATGCATCCAAAATTATGACTTAATGGAGCAAACCAGCTCAGCCGGCGAAACCAACTGGGAGGTTGTTACCTCTGCCACCGAAGGTGGATGGAGGTTATGCTTCCACCCCTGTCTGTCTGTCTGTTTGTCTGTAAGCAGGATATCTCAAAAAGCTGTTGACGGATTCGGACGAGATTTAGTGGACAGGTTCGGTGTGTGACAAGGACGAACTGATTAGATTCTGGTGAAGATCCAGATCTGGATTCTCCAATTTTTTTTAAGTGATTCTTCACCATTGAGAGATAGGGCCAAAAAACGATATCTCAAAAAGTTGTGGACGAGTTTTGATGAGACTTGGTGGATGAGTTGGTTAGGTGACAAGAAAAAGCCGATTAGATTTAGGTTAAGGTCCGGATCCAGATCCGGCCTATCAGTGGCATACAATGCGTAAACTGTTCAGCCTGGCAGAGGTATGTGCTCCACCGAGTGCCGGTCTCGTTGCTTGTGTCTTATTAGGTTGCAGGAAAAAGAAAAAGGAAAAAACGAAATAAAAAAGGTGTGTGTGTGTGTGTGTGTGTGTGTACGCGCACGCGCGCGCACAGCGAGATATATATATATATATGTGTTTAAGAGGACTGCAACCTGATTTTCTGCACCAATGTCATTCTGCCAACGGACGGCACAGAGGCCACTGACAAATTCCACAACAAGACAGCGTGCACTGCACTGTGTGCCATATAGGAATGCAGGCACACTGATGTACTGGAGCCTGGTTGCCTGGGCCAACAGCATGGTTTCCATAGCGATTGTGTTGCAGCTCAAAGGAGCACGGCCGAATGTTGCGCAAGGATGCGGCAGTGGAGGAAGCAGAATTTCTGTGACCCGTCACTAAGCCCAACAGCTGACAATTGCAAACAGTCATCAATGTGACACAACACATCTCTCTCTCTCTCTCTCTCTCTCTCTCTCTCTCTCTATTCTCTCTCTCTCTCTCTCTCTCTCTCTCTCAGCTTTTTCATATTCAGTATCCTCAATTGTAAACAATTCAAAGATGAAGCTATCGGAGATGATCTCAGTGAATGCTGATTATAAAGCTCCCATTAACAAAACCTCACAGTAATCATTTTCAGGTTCAGGTAAAACTTCACAATAATATCAATTTGATTAACACTTGAGTTTTTAGTTTTTAATTTAAAAAATTTTTTTTCAGGCAACCTTGCTGTCACATTATTATATTTCATTTGCTTTCTCAAATGTTAATGATACGAGCTCTGTAAATTACTTTCTGGAAACTTAATCGCTGATTCACCGCAAACCATTTACCTCCAGACGTTACACCTTCCTTAGCTGTGCAGAAACAATGCTTTGCATCGCTTTTAACCCCTTCACGTCTCAATGTATGGCTCAATGAGGGTCTTGAAGTAAACCTGAGATGAGACAGTCTTCTATAGTCACATAACGGACGCAGCATAAGCAACTCATGTGCCACACCATCTCCAGATATAACTACTCCTACGACTACTCATTCAACGTCCATTCACCGTATTCGGGGGTTGGTCGGCTGACAGCCCCCTCCACCTCCACTCCTGTCAAAAGTATCCTCCTCAATTAACCCCAACAATCGCAAGTCTCTTACAGGCAATACCGGTATTGGGAAGATCAGATGTGAAAGTTGATCTCAAAGGCTGACTGCAAGTCACAGAATTATCCGCATGGTTAGGTTCATCCTCAGCTTATCATGGTGTCCAAGGCCTTGATCAGTAATCTATCACATAAAAGGAGCTGGGTCTCGGCGTGCCTGCGTGCGTGCCTGCGTCCATCCAACAATACACAATCGGCAGTGCGGCGTTCACATACGCGCGCCGCAGCACGCATATACATGCATAAACACGTATACACACACATGCAGTATATGACGTGTGCAACGCATGCAGCGGCATGCCACGCGGTTAATTTACAATAAAACAAAAATCTCTTCCTCCTTCATCTTCTTCACTTATAACAATGGTGAGTCTCATTAAATCCCATTTCTCATATCAATTTGATTCAGCAAATGCTTGCTATACTCAACACGAGCAAATAAAATACGTCGCTTCGCTGACGGGGCCGTGAAGGGGAGAGGGTGGAGAAAGAGAGAGGAGAAGAGAGGGAGGAGAGGAGAGAGGGGAGGAGAGGAGAGAGGGGAGCAGAGAGGATGGAGGAAGGGAGGCGCAGGAGAGGAGGGAGGGGAAGTGAGAAGTGGGGAAGAAGGGGAAGCTAGGAAGGAGAAGAGAGTGAGGAAGGGGGATGGAGGTGGGAGAGCAACGCTTCACGAAACGTTGCTATAAACTGTGGAGAGAGAGACAGACAGACAGACAGAGCAACAGAGGTGTGGGAGGAGAGTGCTGCATTTTATTCGGAGGGGGAGTGAGGAGGGACAGCCAGAGAGAGTGGGGGGGGGAGGGGGGAGGGAGGAGGAAAAAAAAAGAAGAGAGATAGGTGAGCGGTGGAGGTGGTGTCAGCTAAGAGAGTGTTGTGTTATGCTTAATGACCGAATACACACACAACACACACACACACACACACACACACACACACACAAACTCATGTCACAATAACTGTACACACAACGACACAACAGAGTTTGTAAAGTAATCCGCTGCCACATCTGCAAAACTTTGATGTCCCAGTGCGAGACTAATTTGTGGGAACATGAACCAAAAGCATGGACTGAAAACGTGGAAGTGCCCGCTCACGTACGACCTAATGATCCCATCGAGCGTGAACATCAAAAACAAAGCGTTGCGACCAGACATCACAATGAGGCTCAAAAAAGAGAGAAGAAGGCATTGCTAAGTAAGGTGTTAAAACCAGTGATTTTGGACTAAACGATGTAGAAATCAAGAACATGACCAAATACCAAGAACTCAAGAATGAAGTGAAAAGATCCTGGAAGCTGAAGAATGTCAAAGTTGCAACAGTGACAGCTGGAGCTACAGGAATGATGACAAAGAACCTCACAGAGATATTAAAAACCATCCCTGGGAATAATATTACGAATGAACTACAGTTGGAAGCTGTCCGAGGCTCAGTAACGATCCTGAAGGGAGTCCTCGACACAAAACTTTGAGAACAGAAAACTTCACAGCTTGGTCCATGAATTGTGACCCCTTATAGAAATGAAGGTGGATACTTTGATCCGACCCTGGTAGGGCCCCATTCCACATTCTGAAACCCGCATATGTAGATACCAATCAACAACACACACACACACACACACACACACACACACACACACACACACACTTATATGGAGGTGAATACTTTGAGGCCTGGGAGGGCTCCGTTCCATTTTCTGAAACCTGTATATGGAGATATCAACCAACGACCAATAACCAATAACACACACACCGGTGCCAAATGCCATTGTGGTAATATAGTTTATATACATACAAACATGTGCAAATGTACACACACATCAGTTAAATGAGACACCTCCCAAGGCCCCCACCGCAAGGCACCGTGGGAACCAACAAAGGCGGTAATGTACGTCTAATCGATGTGAGATTGAAAGCACGTGTACTTTTTCCCGAACCAACCAATGAAGCAGCTTGGAGAGTGCTCGCCAAGTGGCTTAAGCATCAAGCCAAGCACTCCAAAACGAAACGGGTCGATTATGCAAATAGCTCCCTCGGACAATTGGCAATCACCGAACCGTCATATTCAACATACACCTCCCGGAGACGCCCAAAATGTCACATATGCCCGAATTAGACAAAAGAACACTTTTCTCGGAGTCAGAACTGCCTGTAAGTTTGAGTCTGGAGCTTAAATTTTGTAATTCTCCTTAGTTTAAGAGATACTCGTGGCGAGAGCATGTGCGGAAATGAAATAAAACAACGAACGCTGACATCTCCGGGCGTTTATAAGCATTGCAATGTACCCTAGATGATGAACAGCTTGTTCCAAGTTGCAGCCTGTTCCAAGTCGAGGCATGGTTGAGCAGGCCAAAAAACATGGCGGCTTCAGACCTCAGTGAGGTTACCCAGGAAACGCCTGAAAACCCCAGAGAGCGAGGTGGCCGAGGATCGCCTGATGCCGGATATAATTAAATAAGGCCGTTAATTATATTCAAAAGGGGTGTTTTAATTAACCCAAACACCCATTTTTCACTCTTGCACTTCCTTGGAGTTTTCTTCGTATGCATTCAAAGTTTAACGCTGCTAGGTTTTATGGTTTTGGAGGTATGGAGGAGACACACACACATTGCCTTTTATTTGTATATAACATTCCATTTTATTCATATAATAGTAATATATTATCCTATCAAACAGTATTTATGATTATACACCACCGTTTAAAGCATCACAAAGCAGGTTGCTCTACTTGCAACGCAGGTGAGAAAAGGATACGAACAAAAAAGCAGCTGATGACCAACAGTACGTGGCAGCCAGTAGAGTGGGGGACCCAGCAGTTCTGCGGATCTATGCTGACCAATCAGAGTTCACAACAAAACATCGCCCCCCCCCAACAAACAATCCCGACCTGACTAGGAATGTGGTCCACTCGGAAGCGTTGTAACTCCACCAATTTCCACAGGTACTAATTTGCTAGTATCATGGAAGACAACTTTCCCCCGTGGATTAGTGCTTCTCGTGTTGCTGCCCTTGAGGGTGTGGAAACTAAGACCGTGTGTTTGTCATTGACATCTCGTGGCTGAAGGCTGAAACCCACCCCCTTCACTTAACACAAGTTCGACCAAAACCTATTCCTTGCTCCATGATCCAGGTTTCACCTCAATTCAGTCATCCCCCTCTTCCTTCACTTGTGGAACTCCTTTCCCAAGTATGTTTCCCTTTCCCTTTCCCAAGTATGTCTTCCCTCGATGATTTTGATTCGACCGTTGCCACCTTATTGCCTTTCCTGTTTCTTCTTTTTCTTCTGAAGCTTTACGACACCTGCAGAGAGCCCGTTCCCCGCCTTTTAGCTGAAACTTCTCTCGCATGTTGCCGTGCGGCTATAGATGTGGGGAACCCCCTCGTGTTGTGCACGTCGTCCATCTCCTCATGCTGTCGTGCATGAAACTTCTCCCCTCATTCTTCTTCTCCTCCGGTTTTCCCTTTGGCCCATATCGTCTTTGTTGACCCTTTGCCTCATGCTATTCTGTTCCTTCTTGAGCTTCAACATCTGCATACAAAATATAGGCCATATCTAATGTATGTGCACAGGTAGGAATTGTGGTTTAGGATGGGTTGGTGGGGATGGGTTGGAGTTAGACTATCCTCACGAACTGTTGATGAGTAATCAGGAAAGTGGAGGACCTTTAGGCAAACATCATTGATCTGGTAGACCACAACATCATCTCAAGGGGGGGGGGGGAACACTGCAAATGGATGGTTTTCTGGAACAGAACAGAACAAAGTTCACCCTTTTGTCCCATCAAGCCTCCATGATGCGATGAAACAAGAAAGGGTGAAGAGGGGGGAGGGGGGGGGGGGGGAATTGGGATACCAGAACCATGACAGGGAATTGGGATACCAGAACCATGACAGTTTATTGAGCATTCACTTCCACTGAACACCATGGAAGAGCACTTGCATCCAAGCAGCATCATGGTCAAAGCCTGTGGTGGCACACCATTTTGCAAATAAAGGCTATCTTGGGATCTTGAGGAAGGTTGAGTGGAGAAACGAGTCTCAGTAAATATTTAACAAGCTAACTCTCACCGTAACCCAAACCTATAACCTATAACCTATCAAAACTGAACGTAGATGTGAGGGTACATGGAGAACTGGTTTATCAGCCGCTCGGGTATGTGGAGGTTTGAATAGTGTCTGGTAAAACAGACAGGAGGTATATGGAGGTTTGAATAGTGATGGTAAACAGACATAGGGTATATGGAGGTTTGAATAGTGTCTGGTAACAGAACTAGGGTATATGGAGGTTTGAAGTGGATGGTAAAACAGACATCGGTATGGAGGTTTGAATAGTGACTGGTAAAAAGACGACTAGGGTATATGGAGGTTTGAATGTGACTGGTAAAACAGACACTAGGGTATATGGAGGTTTGAATAGTGTTGGTAAAAAGACACTAGGGTATATGGAGGTTTGAATAGTGTTGGTAAAAGACACTAGGGTATGTGGAGGTTTGAATAGTGTCTGGTAAACAGACACTAGGTATATGGAGGTTTGAATAGTGACGGTAAAACAGCACTAGGGTATATGAGGTTTGAATAGTGTCTGGTAAAACGACACTAGGGTATATGGAGGTTTGAATAGTGACTGGTAAAACAGACACTAGGGTATATGGAGGTTTGAATGTGACTGGTAAAACGACGCTAGGGTATATGGAGGTTTGAATAGTGACTGGTAAACAGACACTAGGGTATATGGAGGTTTGATAGTGTCTGGTAAAACAGACACTAGGGTATGTGGAGGTTTGAATAGTGTCTGGTAAAACAGACACTAGGGTATGTGGAGGTTTGAATAGTGTCTGGTAAAACAGACACTAGGGTATATGGAGTTTTGAATAGTGATGGTAAAATGGCACTAGGGTATGTGGAGTTTGAATAGTCTGGTAAAAGGCACTAGGGTATATGGAGGTTTGAATAGTGACTGGTAAAAAGACACTAGGTATGTGGAGGTTTGAATAGTGTGGTAAAACAGACACTAGGGTATAGTGAGGTTTGAATAGTGACTGGTAAAACAGACTAGGGTATGTGGAGTTGAATAGTGACTGGTAAAAAGCACTAGGGTATGTGGAGTTTGAATAGTATGGTAAAATGGCATAGGTGTATATGGAGGTTTGAATAGTGACTGGTAAACAGACGCTAGGGTATGTGGAGGTTGAATAGTGACTGGTAAAAACACTAGGGTATATGGAGGTTTGAATAGGTGGTAAAACAGACACTAGGGTATGTGGAGGTTTGAATAGTGTCTGGTAAAACGACACTAGGGTATATGGAGGTTTGAATAGTGTCTGGTAAAACAGACACTAGGGTATATGGAGGTTTGAATAGTGACTGGTAAAAAGACACTAGGGTATATGGAGGTTTGAATAGTGTTGGTAAAACAGACACTAGGGTATGTGGAGGTTTGAATAGTGTCTGGTAAAACAGACACTAGGTATATGGAGGTTTGAATAGTTCTGGTAAAACAGACACTAGGGTATTGGAGGTTTGAATAGTGTCTGGTAAAACAGACACTAGGGTAGTGGAGGTTTGAATATGACTGGTAAACCGCACTAGGATGTGAGGTTGAAAGTGCTGGTAAAAGCACTAGGGTATATGGAGGTTTGAATAGTGTCTGGTAAAACAGACAGGTAGTATGTGGAGGTTTGAACAGTGTCTGGTAAAACAGACACTAGGGTATATGGAGGTTTGAATAGTGTCTGGTAAACAGACACTAGGGTAGTGGAGGTTTGAATAGTGACTGGTAACGGCACTAGGATATATGGAGGTTTGAATAGTGCTGGTAAAAAGACACTAGGGTATGTGGAGGTTGAATAGTGTGGTAAAACAGACACTAGGGTATGTGGAGGTTTGAATAGTGACTGGTAAAAAGACACTAGGGTATATGGAGGTTTGAATAGCTGGTAAGGCCACGGGGTATGTGGAGTTTGAATAGTGATGGTAAAACGGCACTAGGGTATGTGGAGGTTTGAATAGGCTGGTAAACGGCACTAGGGTATGTGGAGGTTTGAATAGGCTGGTAAAAGGCACGAGGGATGTGGAGGTTTGAATAGTGACTGGTAAAATGGCACTAGGGGTATGTGGAGTTTGAATAGCTGCTGTAAAATGGCCACTAGGGTATGTGGAGGTTTGAATAGTGATGGTAAAGACCATAGGGTATGTGGAGGTTTGATAGTGTTGGTAAAGGCACTAGGGTATTGTGGAGGTTTGAATAGTGACTGGTAAAAGGCACTAGGGTATGTGGAGTTTAATAGTGACTGGTAAAAGGCCACAGGGTATGTGGAGGTTTGAAGAGTGTTGGTAAACAGACACTAGGTATATGGAGGTTTGAATAGTGTACTGGTAAAACAGACACTAGGGTATGTGGAGGTTTGAATAGTGACGGGTAAACGGCCACTAGATATGTGGAGTTGATATGTGTCTGGTAAAAGACACTAGGTATGTGGAGTTTGAATAGTGATGGTAAAACAGCACTAGGGTATTGAAGGTTTGAATAGTGATGGTAAAACGACCATAGGTGTATTTGGAGGTTTGAATAGTGTCTGGTAAACAGACACTAGTTATGTGGAGGTTTGAATAGTGTCTGGTAAAACGACACTAGGGTATATGGAGGTTTGAATAGTGCTGGTAAAAGGACACTAGGGTATGTGGAGGTTTGAATAGTGTCTGGTAAACAACACTAGGGTATATGAGGTTTGAATAGTGCTGGTAAAACAGACACTAGGTATATGGAGGTTTGAATAGTGTCTGGTAAAACAGACACTAGGGTATGTGGAGGTTTGAATAGTGAGGTAAACGCCACTAGGATATGTGGAGGTTTGAATAGTGTCTGGTAAAACAGACACTGGGTATGTGGAGGTTTGAATAGTGACTGGTAAAACGACACTAGGGTAATGAGGTTTGAATAGTGATGGTAAAACAGACCTAGGGTATATGGAGGTTTGAATAGTGACTGGTAAAACAGACCTAGGGTATATGGAGTTGAATGTGACTGGTAAAACAGACGCTAGGGTATATGGAGGTTGAATAGTGACTGGTAAAACAGACGCTAGGTTATGGAGGTTTGAATAGTGACTGGTAAAGACGCTAGGTATGTGGAGGTTTGAATAGTGACTGGTAAAACAGACACTAGGTATGTGGGGTTTGAATAGTGACTGGTAAACCAGACACTAGGGTATATGAGATTTGAATAGTGACTGGTAAAACAGACGCTAGGGTATATGGAGATTTGAATAGTGACTGGTAAAATGGGCGCTCGAGTATATGGAGGTTTATAGTGACTGGTTAAAAGCGCTGAGTATATGGAGGTTTGAATAGTGACTGGTAACGACGCACTAGGGTAGTGGAGGTTTGAATAGTACTGGTAAAAGACGCTGAGTATATGGAGGTTGAATAGTGACTGGTAAGCGCTCAAGTATGTGGAGGTTTGAATTCGGCTGTAAACGCGCACTAGGTATGTGGAGGTTTGAATAGCAGCTGGTAAACCGCCACGAGGTTATGGAGGTTGAATAGTGACTGGTAAACGGACTAGGGTATATGGAGGTTTGAATAGTGACTGGTAAAATGGCCACTAGGGTATGTGGAGGTTGAATAGTGACTGGTAAAATGGCACTAGTATGTGGAGGTTGAATAGTGACTGGTAAAACAGACGCTAGGGTATTGGAGGTTTGAATAGTGACTGGTAAAACAGACGCTAGGGTATATGGAGGTTTGAATAGTGACTGGTAAAACAGAGCGCTCAGGTATGTGGAGGTTTGAATAGTGACTGGTAAAACAGACGCTAGGTTATATGGAGTTTGAATAGTGACTGGTAAAAGGCCGCTCGAGTATATGGAGGTTGAATAGTGACTGGTAAAATGGCCGCCGAGTATATTGGAGGTTTTGAATGAGTATTGATAACGGCACTAGGGTATGTGGAGGTTGAATAGTGACTGGTAAAATGCGCTCGATATATGGAGGTTTGAATAGTGACTGGTAAAATGGCGCTCGAGTATATGGAGTTTGAATTGCGCTGGTAAAACCGCCACTAGGGTATGTGGATGTTGAATAGTGACTGGTAAAATGGCCACTAGGGTATGTGGAGGGTTGAATAGTGACGGTAAAATGGACTACGGTATGTGGAGGTTTGAATAGTGACTGGTAAACAGACGCTAGGGTATGTGGAGGTTTGATAGTGACTGGTAAACAGACGCTAGGTTATATGGAGGTTTGAATAGTGACTGGTAAAATGGCCGCTCGAGTATATGGAGGTTTGAATAGTGACTGGTAAAATGGCCGCTCGAGTATATGGAGGTTTGAATAGTGACTGGTAAAATGGCGCTCGAGTATATGGAGGTTTGAATTGACTGGTAAATGGCCACAGGTATGGAGGTTTGAATAGGACTGGTAAACCCACTAGGGTATGTGGAGGTTGAATAGCAGCTGGTAAACTGGCCACTAGGGTATGGGAGGTTTGAAATAGTGACTGGTAAAATGCCGCTCGAGTATTGGAGGTTTGAATAGCGACTGTAAACGGCACTTGGTATGTGGGTTTGAATAGCGACTGGTAAAATGGCGCTCGAGTATATGGAGGTTTGAATTTGCAGCGGTAAACCGGCCACTAGGGTATGTGGAGGTTTGAATAGTGACTGGTAAAATGGCCGCTCGAGTAATGGAGGTTTGAATAGCGGTGGTAAACCGGCACTAGGGTATGTGGAGGTTTGAATGCGACTGATAAAATGGGCGCTCGAGTATATGGAGGTTTGAATAGCGGTGGGAAACCGTCACTAGGGTATGTGGAGGTTTGAATCGCGACTGGTAAAATGGCCACTCGGTATATGGAGGTTTGAATTTGCGCTGGTAAACCGGCCACTAGTGTATGTGGAGGTTTGAATAGCACTGGTAAAATGGCTCGAGTATATGGAGGTGCTTTGCAGCGGGTAAACCGGCCACTAGGGTATGTGGAGGTTTGAATAGTGACTGGTAAAATGGCCGTCGAGTTTATGGAGGTTTGAATAGCGAGCTGGTAACGGCACTAGGTATGTGGAGGTTTGAATAGCGGCTGGTAAACCGCCACTAGGTATATGGAGTTTGAATAGCGCTGGTAAACCGGCCACTAGGGTATGTGGAGGTTTATCTAATAGCAGCTGGTAAAATGGCCGCTCGTGTATATGGAGGTTTGAATAGCAGTTGGTATATCGGCTGCAAGGATTTAAAGGGTTAAGAGCCATACATGCGCTGTTGTTTTTTCCTGAACATGATCTGTTGGTATTTGTAAATTTTGAGACAGCAATTATCTGAAACGCAATGTCAGACCCACAAATGCAGCTCCATAGCGAGAGTAGCTGCAGAGCTACAACTTGGACATTGTAGGCCAAAAAATAAAACAACAACCAACCAATGCTTGTGAAGCTAACTCGTGGCATTGCAGGATGTACATGGAGCACAATGTGGTTGTGTCACTTCTGTGGCAGTTGTCTCTGATTGAAGAAGTTTGCCAACATTAAACCACATGCGGTGCTCAGTGTAATGTCTTTGCTCCCCTTGACTATGTGTGCCTGAATGCTCAAACAATGGGGAATTTTCTGCCTTTTGTGCATTTAACATCTGCTGTTTCCACTCACAATGCTTCCTGAACTTCACAAGCCATAGGTAGCCAAACATAGTTGTCAAGCAACCTAAAACTATCCCATTCTGTAATATGCCGACGTCCGCGATTCAGAACAATAATGATGAATTCCTACCATCACTGTCCATCTGTCCGTCCATGCATCATGCAGGTGGAGCACCCATTTTTGTTACTATGTCTAAGGTTCATGAAGGAGCTAGTAAATAAATCATATGTAGGATGAGAACAACTAGAACGGTACTCGGTAGAGCGCAAACCTCTGCCAGGCTGAACAGGTTACGTGTTGTTTCCCACTGATAGGGCGGATCTGGATCCCGACCTGAATCAAAATTGAATCAATTCATCCGCGTCACATACCCAACCTGTCGACCAAGTTTCGTCCAAATCCGTCCATAAATTTTTAAGATATCATGTTCACAGACAACCAAACAGACAGACAAACAGGTGTGAAAACACAACCTCCATCCACCTTCAGTGTCAGAGGTAAAAATGTACTTTTGCATGAACTACAAGGATATAAACGTGTAGACAATGGACAAAATCAACGCAGGACTCAGCACTTGAATGTTGGAGCACAACATCGTGAGCAACGTACGCTCAGATAGGATTCCCTTAGTTTGTTGCCATTGGAATACAATATATAATCATGTTAGAATTCATCGATGTATATAATAACCCATCTTCAGAAGGAAAGCATTGAGCATTGAAAACATGGGAAGCAAATACAACACCATTCCATGTCTGAGAATGTATATTAAACTTGGAATCAATTATACATTGCTATGCTTTAAATCAATGAAAATTTGGTCTGCTGGTTGCATCATTACCGAGAGGCGACGGCGCCAATGATGGAGTGCCCCTAGAAGTTAGGGCAGAAATTTGGAATTTGGCAGGGTTATCACACACAATGGCCTACTCTTTTCCAAAGGGACAATTTTCCCCAATGATGGAGAAGACAAGTTTTTACGGTTGGGTCAGGAATCAAACCGGGACTAGGCAGCTCAATCTGCTCGCCATACGATCCGACTGTTGCACGTTAACTCAAAAGTAACAACAGGGTTATCTTGCCTCTTTTTCAATGCACGTTTGCGTCCTTAACAAAATGGTACGTATTTAAAAAAAAAATTCCACTTATTGATTACGAGCAAATACCACCTGTCCCTTCGGTGACGGGAATACCGAGAGGGGGTTGAAAAAGAGGGGGGAGAGAGAGAGGGG
>CM068961.1:17016573-17027944 GCA_035128595.1 Eptatretus atami | reverse complement strand
TGCTATTATGTTTAATATTCTTAGCCATGTCCTTCTCATCCTCTATTTTGGCTTGACAAGTTATTTTCTTCACTTGCCTCTGTTTACTCCGACAGTGATATGAATGTAACTCCAGTCCTGTTATTTTAAACCTAATAAATGGCTTCTGCTTCTCCTTAACAGCGTTCCTTATCTCACTGCTCAACCACCCTGGTCTCTTTCTGTTTCTAGTTTTACACCTCATTGGATTGTACTTTAATCTGCACTCTACACATTTTCTCCTTGAAGGTTTCCTATTTCTCGAATGCTGATGTGTCCTATTGTTAGCTTCTCCCAATCGACATCAACCAACTCTCTCCTCCTACCCTCAAGGTTTGCCTTCCTGAAATCTAATAGCCTTACCCTACTATCCTGAACTCTAACCTTCACAGAATCTTTGCACAAACAATGTTATGGTCACTTGCTCCTAAATGCTCCCCTATCCTCCACCTTTTCCACCTTATTGGGATTGTTACTTAAAAGGAGGTCTCACACTGCACTCCCCCGAGTGGGCTCATCTACAAACTGGGTTAAAAAGCAATCCTGGACTAAAACTAGGAAATCCTCATCTGCTCTGCCCTTTCCCTGTCCTGGACCCAATCTATCCCTGGCAAGTGAAAATCCCCCATAATCAATACTCTTCCCGTACCACATGCTCAGTGTATATTTATGTGTGCTGTTACATATATCATCAGACCTCTGTATCAGGCATCCAAGTTATAACAACCATTCAGAACATGTTTTAATCAAATGAATATTATCCCTGCATTCATGATCCACGTTGCTGGAAAAGACGGAGAGAAGAAACGTCGCTTTGTATCTGCAAGATGAACACAGACACAAGGCTGTACGTTCGGAAGTCATCGATATACAGATGAGATTACTCGATCGATAATTATCCAGCACATCAAAAGAAACAATAATTTCATTATTCCATGCCTTTTTTATATCGCCATGGTGCCGAGTTATTTTCTTAACTTGTCTCAAGGTTTGCCTTCCTGAAATCTAATAGCCTTACTTGACTTTTGAAATCCATCGAACAGCACAAATACATCTGCACTGCTGAGGAAGAGGTGCGTCTTAGCGTTGCCAAGCAACTGCTTGGTGCATCGACTCTGCCTCGTAAATATAAAGCTTGTGTTTGTAAAAACGTAAAAAATGATGTAAAAAGGTGAGAATATCTGCTTGCAATCTTCAAGCATGCCCCGCTATCCTTTGTCCGTGCTCTCCCTTTTTTATTGCTGAATGTCAAGCAAGGAAGCAGGACTTCCATTTTTTAAAGTCGTTGGCATGACTCAGCCAGGGTTCTTACAGAAGGGAAAGTTCTGGTGTCCTGCATAATGCATGCCTATCTTTATGGTCTAGAACATTTCCATGCTTTAGTCTGAAAAGGTGGCACTGACAGAGAGACAACAACAGAGGCAGCAGATCTGTGAGAACAACTGGGTCAGGAATAGTGCGGGAATGAAGATGGTGGATATGAGGAGGATGGATGAACTGAGGGAGAAGATTGGTGTGCAAGTAAGCTTGACGGGGAGATTGGTAAAACGCTGAAGTGGGCTGGACACTTGGTGCAGATGGAGGGAGAGAGAATGGCAGTATGGGCGTGCTCATAGGTTGAGGAGGAGAAGTAGATGAGATGGAAGGATTGTGTGATGAGGGATATCAATAAGGTCGGGTGGTTGGAGAGTGGAGAGAGTTGGCTAGGGACAGAAAGAAGTGGAGGAGTATTGTGGACAAGGCAGGGCAGAAGAGTGGTACCATCGGACCTCACACCTTCTTGAGGAAAGATAAAGAGAAGATTTAGTTGCTTAAAGAATGCAAACACAAACCACTTCATCAAATATATAAAGCTCGTTCATTATCAATTTCATTAAACTAGTACGTGCCCGTAAAAAATAAAAAAATAAAAATTATAATAAATATCAAAACCGCGAGCAACAAACAACAACCACACAGGCCGTTTCTTCGCTCTCGCGCGTGCCCGGACGTGCGTGGCCCGGAAATTCGCATATTATTCGCAGTTACGATTATTCGCAATTTAGTTTTAATACCCAATTATTCAATTAGCGCCAACGTATTTTACCTTTTCGCAATGTCGTGGCAAGGAAAAACAAAAAGAGAAGAGAAGAGAGAGAAAAAAAATTACTTCCTGTTCGGAGCACACCAGCTCACTCTGATGTTACCGAAATTTATGCACCGTCTAATATGAAAACGATCATAACTTGGGGCATTGTGTTTATCTATAAATGCACATAAGAAATCATTAGAATACACGAAGTCATCATTATCCGGAAGCCCGTACGTTGTAACCCGTAATGGGGAACGCGGCTGAGCTTCCCTTCCCATTGGCCACGCCCACGCAGCAACTGTCTGTCATTGGTTTGGTAAATAAATGGCCATAACTTGGGAAGCACTTGTCCGATTAATATCAAACCTTGAAAAGGCACATCCTCAGGTCCCACAGCAATATTCCTCGGAAGTTATTAGATCGGACCAGTGGTTGTCGAGAAACAGCGGTCACAGACACGCACGCACGCACGCACATTGCTGGAATTATAGATAGATATATAACACATATTCATTATGTCTGCACATAGGATGCACCCCAGTATCTGCAAGCACGCCGCACCAGTGTGTAATATATATATATATATATATATATATATATATATATATATATATATATATATATATATATATATATATATATACAGTACATATATGTAATGCTTCATAAGAAGCCCATTTTCTTTCTGATTTCAACCCGAATACCGATATATTTGGTGAGGTGATAACCTCCGATCATCAAATATAGTATCAAATGTGAAAAAATAACTGTCAATTAAGACCTCACCATGATCGGTAAAATCGGTGAAGGAGGAGTCACGTGACCTCTCATCTGCGCTAATCATTCAAAAACCGAACATAGTACAAATACAACCCATACTTAGATTTAAAGGTAATTTTATTGCTCATCGAAAGACGTAACTCTCAAGGGCGAAAAGGAGTTTGGAGAGAAAAAAAAAATAGGTTGCCATCTTAGCTAACTTCACAAAATATACACCTCAAATATACATGCATCATTTGGTTTTAAAAAACAAAGTTAACATCGTGATGTGATTTTTGATTGTATATTGATCATAGGTGTTTGATATATATTTCATTGGAGATGTCTCACCTCAAATGAACAATTTTTTTGTTGCGTGTATTTGTGTATTGTTGGTAGAAACGGGAATTGGGTGTAAAAATTCTGTGACAAAATACCGTCGTGGGTGGAGCCGGTAACCTTGGCAACCATTATTTAATTGTTTTGATTTTCATATGCTTTCTGGTCATTATCACAGAAATATTCAATCACAGGCGAGATATATTTAATCTCTTACAATATCATCAATGTCTCCGACGTCTTAACGATGTCTTATCTGATGGGCCACTCAAGAATGACGTACGTAACGTGTCGGGGTTGGAGTTTGTTTCCAGAGCCGTGAGATAATGAACTCTTTTGTTACATATTAAAACAAGCCATAAAATAACATTTTGGATGTTTCTGGGTGAGCTTTCCCATGACCTTGATTGAGCATTTCTCGACTCGCCACGGCTCTGCTGAGAGATCTCACTGTAAACTGGTCGATGGAAGAAAAAAATTAGTGACGCCACCTCCCTGAGAAGAGGAAGAAGAGGCTGCAGAGGTATAATCGGTTGTCCATCTCCATATTATATAAAACAAACATTTTGTTTGTTTGTGACGTCACTGCTTTGAGCTCCCAAAGTCAATTCACGGAAAAAAAAAAAACTTTCAATGAGATCATATATTTTAACCACGATGCACCTAAATAGGCGGCTTAAACAGGCATGAGGAGGTCATTTGGCCCATTATTGCTGTGTTGCACTCCAGAGTTAATTTATTTACTAACATGAGGTCATTTCTTTACTACAGATTCACTCCTTTACACCTTACATGGCATGCAGACCCCATTAGACACTTTACAGCCCTTAGACCCTTTAATACCCACTTAGACCCTTTTGAGACATATCGACCATCTTTGACCCTTTTCAGACATATCAACCTTTTAAGACCCTTTGGACACTTCAGACCGCTTTTGCTCTTTCGCTCTTAGACCTCTTTAGACATTTAGACCCATTTAAGACCCTGAGACGCTTTAAACACTTTAGACCCCGTTTTGACCTTTTAAGAACCCGAAGCCACTCTCGATCCCTCTACACCCCTTGGAAAATCGAAAAAAGTTCCTCCGATAATAGTTTTTGAAGACATTTGGCGTGCACCATTCGCGTCACATCACAAGTTGCAATGACGAATCAAAACTGATATCCCAAAGTGAAACGGACGTAGAAAAGTGAAATTGAAACTCCTGATCAATGGATCATCGAATGGGAAACCAGGATGAAATGCTGTGAGAAATACCAAATGGAAATCGCCAAAAGCAAAACTATGGGGAGTATAGAGAGAGGGGGCAGGTTGGGGACTGAAGAAGCAATGTGGAGAGGGATAGGTGTCTGTCGGTGATTGGTTGGCATGGAAAGAACTTTGGTGGTCTTCCATCAGGTGGTCGGCCCAAAAGGTGCCGAAATTATATTCCCAACCAAGCATTCATAATATCACCCTCACTCCCAAGCAGGACTTCAGAGTAACAACAAGCATGCATTGGAGAAAGAGAAAGAGAAAAAAAGAGAGAGAAAGAAAGAGAAAAGAGAGAGAGAGATAGAGAGAGGTGGGGTGGGGGAGGAAGGTGCTGGCTGCACTGTATTGGGAGTGGGGACAGCAAGGATGGGACAAAGAGAGAGAGAGAGAGAGAGAGAGAGAGAGAGAGAGAGAGAGAGAGAGAGAGGTGGGGTGGGGGTAGGGGAGTTAGCAGAGAGAATATGTAATGCTTTATGAAAGAAAAAAGAAAAAAAAAACACACATTAGTTTTTGGCCGATATCGGCAATTTTTCAGGAATCGGCAGGTTGGAGTCAGTGTGATTACTAACGACAGTACGTACTGTATACAACTCAAAAACCTGGAGTAGCTTTCACCGAAAAACAAAGTTGCATTTATATATCCATTTCAGGGAGATGTTCACAAACATTAATCTTTATAAACAGCTGCGTGTGACGGGTGGAAAAAAAAGAATTTGCACGGAAATTGAGAAAACACGTTAATACGGCAAACGGCTTGGAAAGTGGGTGTCATTTCACAACAAATTGCTCAGAAAGATGGAGCACGAACCACTCGCTCAGGATGACGGAGCACGAACCACTCGCTCAGGATGACGCGAGCATGAATCACTCTCTCAGGATGACGGAGCACAATCACTCTTTAGGATGAGAAGCACGAACCACTCGCTCAGGATGACGGAGCACGAACCACTCGCTCAGGATGACGGAGCACGAACCACTCGCTCAGGATGACGGAGCACGAACCATCACTCAGGATGATGGAGCACAAACCACTCTCTCAGGATGACGGAGCACGAACCAACTCGCTCAGGATGACGGAGCACGAACCACTCGCTCAGGATGATGGAGCACAAATCACTCTCTCAGGATGACGGAGCACGAACCACTCGCTCAGGATGACGGAGCACGAACCACTCTCTCAGGATGATGGAGCACGAACCACTCTCTCAGGATGACGGAGACACGGAACCACTCTCTCAGGATGACGGAGCACGAACCACTCTCTCAGGATGACGGAGCACGAACCACTCTCTCAGGATGACAGAGCACGAACCACTCTCTCAGGATGACTGGAGCACGAACCACTCTCTCAGGATGACGAGCACGAACCACTCTCTCAGGATGATGGAGCACGAACCACTCGCTCAGGATGATGGAGCACGAACCACTCTCTCAGGATGATGGGAGCACGAACCACTCTCTCAGGATGACGGAGCACGAACCACTCTCTCAGGATGATGGAGCACGAACCACTCATCAGGATGATGGAGCACGAACCACTCGCTCAGGATGACGGAGCACGAACCACTCTCTCAGGATGACACGAGCACGAACCACTCTCTCAGGATGATGGAGCACGAACCACTCGGCTCAGGATGACGGACACGAACCACTCCTCAGGATGACGGAGCACGAACCACTCTCTCAGGATGACGGAGGCACGAACCACTCTCAGGATGATGGAGCACGAACCACTCGCTCAGGATGATTGGAGCACGAACCGATCTTCTTCAAAGGATGATTGGAGCAACGAACCACTCTCTCAGGATGATGGAGCACGAACCACTCGCTCAGGATGATGGAGCACGAACCACTCTCTCAGGACGACGGAGCACGAACCACTCTCTCAAAATCTCTCATGAAGTTGCCCCTCAAGATCCTGCTGATCCTTGCTCATGCTCCAGGTCATCACACTAACCTCGACGAATATTCGGAGCAAGTGAAATTTATTTTCCTGCCTCTGAATTCAACCTCATTGCTCCAGCCCATGGATTTCAATGTGATCTGCTCATTCAAGCTCGACTAACAACGTAGAGCATTTTCCAAGGTGGTGCAGGCAACTGAAGAAGAGGAAGGCCTTACCCTGAAGGAGCTCTGAAAGTCTGATGACATTTATAAGGCAGTCAAGAACATAGGAGCAGCCTGGGATGAGGTGAAGCAATCAAATATGAATGGTATCTGGAGGAAGCTGTTTCCACAATTTGTAAACAGCTCCGAAGGATTCAAGTTGCAGCCAGTTGTGGAGAAGATCATCTTGGGAAGGGAGCTCCAGCTGGAGATCGAGGCCAATGGCATTCAGCAGTTGGTCGAGTCCCATGCTGAGCAGCTCAGCAATGAAGATCTTATGGAGCTCGAGTCACAGAACAAGGCTGCTGAAACCAAGGAAGAAGAAGTCCCTGAGGTCGAAGTCCAGAAAATGTTCACCGCAAAAGATCTGCCTCATGCATTCAAGACCATTGAAACCGGTTTTACTGAGATTGAAAAAGACGAGTTCAACTTGGAATGCTTCAACAAAGCTTCCAAGGCAGTGTGGGATGACCTAGCCTGCTACAAGCTCATCTACATGTACGTGCTAATGGTGAACGACTGCAACTGTAGAGGAACCCAAGCAGAGTCTGAAATACCAAAGGGCTTACCTTGTGTAGCTTTTTTTTGGTTGCTTTATGCAGCTTTCTTTGGTTGGAAGAGCATGGGAGGAGTATACATATATATATATATATAACATCAGAGCCTTGCAGGGATGAACATGTTACAAATCTTTTTGCATTTGCTCCAGTGCAAACAGCGAAACAAGGGACAAGGGTTCAACGGTGGAATTTAGCTCACGGCCATCTCATCGTTAGGCTGTTTGCGTGCGTGCCATTAGCAGGCACTTGATTTAGGTTCGTTTGGGAAATTATGGTGCATGCAGCATAAATCATGGTGCAATAGATGCAGCCCTGCAGCATCGGAAATCTCTAGGCGTGAAAGAAAGCAGTTCTAGGCTGTGTTCAGCAAGGGAAAAGTGGAAACGTTATTCCTATAATTAGAGCTAGTCAAGTCACAGGTGGGTAAAGAATGCTTGGAATAGCCACAGGTGTATTCAAAGCATTTGACGGCAGCTAAAAGTCCCATAGATAATAAAAAGACAAAAAAAAAAATTAATTTCAACTGCAGGAGATAATTTGATGTTGAAAAAGCAACTTTGACTCTTCGTGAGAGTTCTGTGTTTGCATAAAGGAAAGAAGTATGTTTTCCTAGACAGCCCGTTTCATTTTTTTTTAAAAAAAAACAGTGAGTTAAGGCCCGTGGTGGAGTTTGTACATACATCGCATGCTGGACAAATGCACGAGGAGACATCAATGGACTTTTTCATTAATTACAAAAGCATTCGTAGACAATGAACAAATCAACGTAGTTTATGAGAATATAACTTCAGATCCATCCCAGTATCCCAACTCAAGAGCTTAGATGGGATTGGTGAACAGGTCAAACTGATTAAAGAATGGCGAACCATAGAGATTCCTCCGAGTCAGTACAAAGCGAAGAAGCATTTCAAACATATCAATGAAATTCATAGCTTCTTTACTATGTACAGTTGTACTTTACTATGTACAGTATGTACTATGTACTTTACTTTACATTTACTATATACAGCATCTCCATCGAAGTGGAAGGAGTTTGTGCAACGACTTTAATGTGTCTGTGAATAAGTACTGCTTCCTGATTCAATTGGAGGAATCTTAAACCTGCAAGAAGCCTGGTGTTGGCTTTGTGGTTAAGGTGGCTAACTTGGGACCTTAGAGTTCTGAGTTTAAGCCCTTGTTCACCGTTGAATTAACACCAGATGGGGTTGACTCAGCCAATCATCCTGATGAGGTCGGCAAAATGAGTACCAATGTACGAGGGTAATAACCATTTGGGGTAACTTGTGCCGGAGTGGACATTAGTCTGGGACTGTACTCCTTGCCAATGAACCTGTCTTGGCAGCCCTACATGCCTTTATGGTGTGAAAGGAATGGTATTATTAATTATTATAATTATTATTATAATTATTATTAAACCTGCAAGAGAATCGCTGCCTTGTGGTGCAAATTAAAAACTGGGAATCTAGGGGTAACCCCAATGCTTTCCCTGAGATCACTATATATATTCTCTCCAGATGTTTATCCCCACACTTGTTGACATAAACAGGACAGGGGGAGGACATCGTAATCGGCTCTGTCTGTCTGTCTGTCCATTACGCTATCTCCTCCTAAACGGGGTTGAGTAGAAATTCACCAAACTTGGTAGTTATGATCAGCTCATGGCAATAAGGTGCAAGAGCAGTGTCATTTTGGCCCCGGCCCATGGTCAAAGGGTCAAATACCGAAAAATGTAATCAGGGGAACATCTTTAAACCTTTTATAATGAAAGTTTGCATATGCTATCAACATTGGGGGGACGCATGAAATATGTAACAATTTTTGGGATTTTATCCCCGGTTCATGCCCCAGGGAAGTGGGGGACCGAGGTTGACGAGGATCAAAATGGGAAAAAAATTTTAACCTTTAAATTTGATATTGTGTCAAAGCTGGTGGAACTTTTTGCAATCTTTCAACTTTGCCTTAGGTGGATAGCGTGGGGATTTGTGATGGCATGCCATCGACTTCACTCTCGTTTTTCTTTTACCACTGTGAGGTTTGTAACGATTTATCACAAGTAATCTTGCGGTTTTCATCGGAAAGTGAAAGAGAGGGGGAAAAGCAAAGATGGGGAAGGAAACATTGAGAAGAAGACAAGGAAAGGAAGGTTCATCAAGATTGTGAAGAAGCGAGTGTGAAGCTGTGCTGAAACGTTTTGACGTACCTGTGACAAGACTGTGGAGAGGCAGGAGGTGTGTGGAAGACACGCGAGTACCATTGGTACGGTGTTTTGCTGAGTGCTTGAAGGAGGCTGGGTCTGTACTCTGGGTCGATGCACCACAAGGAACCTTTCCCAATCGCCTGCATAAGGATAGAACAAAGGGAAAAGTGTCCTGTATGCAAAGAAAACATAATGTACTATTGTGATAGCAATTACATAGATTATAATAAATAGAGCTGTGATTGATTTGATAAGATGATTATTGATTGGTTATAGTCGTGAATAGAACCATGATAACCTTATGTATTCTTCTTGTTTTCAAAATGGTGGATCTTTGGATTTTGGTCCTCTGACACCCACCCGCACCTCCCCTCCGCTGTTTCAATTGTTTAATCATCTGATCATCATATATTTTGATTTCATGCAATATAACACCTGTACTTATTTTGTTTACAATGAAGTAGCTTTATGTTTCCGGTATTGTGCATTTTATATCTTACTATAATAATTCACCGTCTGTCCGTCTGTCTATTCCCAGGTACCGCAAAAACGGCTGAACCGATCGCAACCATTTTTTGGGTGGTATCCTGGGACCCCTTGGAGTAAAATAGGCATAAATTTAATAACATGACCCCCTTGACGGCTCCCGTAGGAGCATGTGCTTCTAGTTTGTACAATGACAAGTGTGAATCGTGCTTCAGAAGTTAAAAAAAAACAAAAAAGACAATTCATAACAAGTTCAATTTTTTTTAAGAAACGCGAACAACCGCTCCCTACGGGGGCCATCAAGGGGTCATGTTAATGCCTATTTTACTCGAAGGGTCCAGGATTACACACCAACAAATGTTGCGATCGGTTCAGCCGTTTTTGCGGTACCTGGGAACAGACAGACGGACGGACGGTGAATAAAAGTAAGAAGATTTGGAACAAGTTCAGAGTTCAGAGGTGAAACATGGCTTCCACCATTTCTTCCAAGACTTTAAGTCACTTTAATTATGAGATACAAACACTGATTCCAGTTCACAATCACATGAAGCTGGTCAATAAAACAAAATAATACATCATAAATAATAAATCTTGAAATCATGAATAGACATGTTTCTTAATACTGTATATAGTTTGGTGGCTTTAAAACTGGAAATAAACCCCCACAAAAACCACGCACACACACACACACACACACACACAACAACACGCACACGCACACGCACACGACACGCACGCACACGCACACGCACACACACGCACACACACACAACACCCACCACACACGCACACACACCACACACGCACACACACGCACACACACACACACACACACACACACACACACACACACACACACACACACGCCAAATACAAGTGCATACAGAACATGTCACACATGAAACTGAAACAACAATGAATACAACCCCAACATTTTCAAAAAAGACAAAGAAAATATTAAAACGAAATATCAACAGATATACACTGGCAATTGGGAAATGATAAAAGAGCTGGAAGGTATATATATATATTGTATATGTATATATATATATATTATTGTATATGTATATATATATATATATTGTATATGTACTATATATATATATTATATATAATATATTTATATGTATAATTATATAATATATATTATATGTATATATATATTATATGTATATTGTATATATATATATAATTGTATATGTATATATATATATTGTATATGTATATATATATTATTTGTATATGTATATATATAATATATTGTAGTATTGTATATATATATTATATATTATTGTATATGTATATATATATATATATATATATATATATATATATATACATACATACATACATACATAAATATATTGTTGTGGTTCTTGGAACCGCATGCATACAACAGATATGTGTCCCAAGACAGTTATTCCATTATTATACGTGTAGATCGTCCCTTCCCTTTTGTCTAGCAGGACAACTGGGGTGTGCGTTGCGATGATCTCAGAGCTAGGTTTGCTTACATCATTTTCTTCTTCATTTCATCCCTACTGTTCTTTTCTGATTATTCCTGAGGTAAATCTGAGCCAC
>CM068961.1:16988715-17009987 GCA_035128595.1 Eptatretus atami | reverse complement strand
CCTTGGTCAACTCGAAGGCCTGTCTGGTCGGTCCAGACGTAACTGCTTCGGTTTACGACCTTTTATTATAAACATCTTTATTAACAGTGAATAGGGCTCTGTATAAACATATTGTATCATTTTAAGACCTCACAAGAGTTTTCTTTGACGTACATATCAGTCTAACCTTGATTCTTCATTTCTGTGTCCAAATCTGCTTTAATGTTCGGTGTATCTTTAATTGCCAAAATGACCAATTGGTGTCACATCCTCGACGTGGAAACAAGTGGATTTGGACTCAGCGTCTAAATTCTTTAAGTATGCCAAATTTCATCCAGATTGGTGATCTGCACAAGAAAATCATTTTCTGAAGGTAATAGCGAGTACCTCCACATGGTCTAAAACATTATCATCACAACAAAATTCGGTTTAATAAATTGTTAAAACTACATCAGGTACTACCCACTATATATTATCTATATTACATTTATTTTCGAGGCACAAGCACTAAAATTTACATACCGTAACAGGTCGTTCTACTGCATCCGCCATCTTGTTCGCACTACCAGTAACCGGAATGAACCGCTTTTGTTTCGCTCTCGGAGGTTTCGCGACGGGAAATAACCAATCTTGCTTCCGTTCCCACCAATCTATTTCGTGATTTTCCGTTCTTGTTTCCGTCACGACCGTTCTTTGTGTTAATAAACGTGTTGGTTTCCATTATATCTGCTATTGCGACCTAATTACTGTGTGTTGGTTTCAATTTCAGCCGCTTTTTCATCAATTTTAGCTGTTTTTTTAACAAGAATGACGGGTTTTCATCCGTCTGACAACGTTGGCGTCCGTTTGTTAGGGGGGCTTGGAGCGGTCCCCCCGCTTCTCTCCACTCTCGCCTCGCCCTCGTCGACACCGCCACGACCCGCCTCATGCTGTCTGGCTCCGCCTCCCGTCTCCACCCACATGACATCGACCCCACCCGCCAACCTGTCCCGCCTACCACTCCGTCCACGCACCCTGGACTCCGCCCTTCTCCACTCAAGCCCCTCCCACAGGAACACAGTCGCCATACGCTCTGCTGAAGCCAGAGATGACGCGCCCACTGTCGGTGCCACACTACGGAGCACCCCCCCCCCCCCCCCCCCCGAGAACGTATTGGTGCACGTTCGTGCCGATCAAGAACAAAGTACCAAGAACGTAGCCTCAACTCCTTTCCCTTTGTTTCAATACTCCCTCTTCATCGGGTTTCTGTGTCTGTTTGTGTGTGTGTGTGTGTGTGTGTGTGTGTGTGTGTGTGTGTGTGTGTCCTGGCGCTGTCTGCTTAAGTAAGACTGCAGAAGATCGTTATTGTTGTTATTATTATTGTTATTATTCTCACGTTAAGTCTGCTCTGTGTCCCCTTTTGCAAGTTGCCTGTTTATTTGCTACACCACACCTCTCTCCCGATCTCTGCACAACACAACCCAATAAATATTTATCGTACCACATACCTTTCCTTGCCCATTATAATAAATCATTATTCGGAATGTTCCCAGCTTGTCTTTGTCTTTTCTCATTGATCTCAGCATGGTCCGAATCCGAGCTTAGCCAGGACTTTATTCCAACGATCCCTTCCTTTTAGCCGGTACGTCCTTGCAGTGTCGCTCGGCTGCATCCGATCCGGTAAAGTGATCCGGTTCGGTAAAGTGATCCGGTTCAGACAAGGCATACCAAGGAGGTTTCCCGGTAATTAAATCACGTGATTAATTAGGTAACCCGATTAACCATAAACGGGAAGACCCTAGGTCACGCGGTTGAGTTATTGGCGTCCACGGTCAGTTAAGCGACCTGCCACGTCACGGAATTATCAATGTGCGACGGCCTAACAATTCCAGGAGCCTGGTGGGAGCCAAGATACCCCCCCCCCCCCCACGTGGTCTTCTCACCCAACCCCCGGCCTGCAACATAATTATATATATATATATGTATATATGCATATATTATGTATATATATATATTGTTATATATTTTTATATATATATATATAATATTACATATACTTAATATATATATAAATATATATATATATATATATTATATTATGTTCCCGGCAATCCCGGCTCGATGGCCAAAGAGACGAGAAAACGTTCACCATCTGTGGGGAATCCGCTGCTGCCAGGGAGGGCCAAAGGTACATCATTATGGATAAATCCATGCACGTTTTGCGAGCGGCGTACGTGTCTGCCTTCGAGCACATTCTATACAGTGCGCGGGTTCGGCCATTACGCACGTGCCAGCGCTCGCATTCGCACGACTCTGCTCGCGTGTGCGTGGGGCGAACACCAATATGTGTCAAAATATTTGGTTGAAAAGGAACAAGCCGCTTCTACTCCGCACACTCGTATCCCGCCCAACATGGCGTGGGGTCGTCTTTATCGGCCTCCGTACGCATTTCGTGCAGCGTGGGCGTCGTGCTGGCTGTGTTTCCTGTGTTGGGAAAAACACCATTCGTGCAGCCTCTTAAGAGGTATTCATTCGTATACCTTTTTAATGCAACCGGCCATCTTCCCCAGATCATCGAAAGCTCGAGTCGATAATCCCGCACTGCTAAACGCACTATATAACTCGTTGCACACATTGGGTTTCGGGCTCGCTTGGGAACGAGGGCTCTGTGCTGCAGTTTCCTCACAGCGGCGCCGCACGCGCTGGCCTCAATGAGGGCCCACCTCACAGCGAAGGCGCACGTGGCTGATTTACCTCAGGAATAATCAGACGAAAAGAAGAGTAGGGACGAAATGAAGAAGAAAATGATGTAAGCAAACCTAGCTATGAGATCATCGCAACGCACGCCCCAGTTTTGCTACTAGACAAAAGGAAAGGGACTATCTACATGTATAATAATGGAATAACTGTCTTGGGACACCTATCTGTTGTGTGCATGCGGTTCCGAGAACCGCAACAATATACACACACACACACACACACACACACACACACACACACACACACACACACACATATATATATATATATATATATATATATATATATATATATATGTGCAAAGATTTGGTCAGATTGGGGATTGACAAAGAAGGCTCATTGGAATGGCTGAGGAGAGGTCAGCACAACTGGGATGGAGAACGAATCATTATAAATGCCCAAGACTAAGGACACTACACCAATGGCGTTAAGAAAATGGTGGGGGACTAAGTTAATCGGACAGGTGTGGGTTCTGCAAGGCAGAAACAGAAAGTACGAGCCACCTCCTATCAGGATGTAAAAACACTCATGTCAGAACAGCCATACACACGGAGGCACAACGAGGTATGTGGAGTAATCCATTGCACATCTGCAAAAAAAATCTCCAAAGACAGGTGCAAAGAGAACATGTCACACATGAAACCGAAACAACAATGAATACAACCCCAACAATTTTAAAAAAGACATGAACAGAAATCATGAACAGATACGTTTCTTAATATATAGTTTGGTGGCTTTAAAACTGGAAATAAACCCCCCAGAGTCCCAGAAAACTCATGGAAACATGAACCAAAACAATCACTGAAAACAAGGAAGTGGTTCTCATGTATGACCTAATGATCCCATCGAGCATGGACATGGAAAAGCACTGCGACTGAATATAGGTCAGAGATACAAAAAAAGAGAAGAAGGTATTGGTAATTGAGGTGTTAATCCCAGTGATTTTGGTCTAAACAACGTGGAAATCAAGAAAATGATCAAATTATAGCAAGAACTCAAAAACGAAGTGAAAAGATCCTGGAATCTCAAGAACACGGAAATTGTACCAGTGATTATTCGAGCAACGGGAATGATGAAGAACAACCTCATAGACAACTTAAAAGCCACCCCTGGGAATATTACTTCAAACGAACTACAGCTGAAAGCTGTCCTGGGCTCGGTGACGATCCTGAAAAGAGCCCTCAGAACATTCCTAACCCCCCACCGCTCCTACGGAAACAGAGGTGGATACTTCGAGACCTGTGAGGAATGCTTTCCATCCTTTGAAACCCACATATGGAGAAAACAACCAATGACTGGCACTGGTGCGAGCGAGCGCGCGCACATGCACGCACGCACACACGTTTGCACTGTCTAGTCTGGGTTTGACTCCAAATTCCAACTATAACGCTTCGGAATTCTGTTTCATAGGGAAAGCGTTGGATCACAAAGTGTGCTCGGTTAAGCTGGTTGTCCTGCCCGCTAGCATGAGTTAGTGTACATTAAGCATCCCGCAGCATCTTTCGATGAAGAGAACGAGAGAGCCTGAGTATGTTATAAATTCATTCTTAAACTTCAGACAGCAAGTGGCCCTGGTCTTCTCGGAAATTAGGTCACATCACGTCACACTGCTTGCCATTTCAAGTCGCTGTGTCGGCAGCAGCTCCTACACAATCAGGATGAACAAATTCACCCGCCCAGTTGTATTCACAAGACATGAACTTGAGATACATTGAATCGTCAGCTCATTGTATACGCAAACCAAGTCGCTCCCATTCATTCGAACCGAACACTGTTCACTCATGGTGACGTTCATCCTTATGCCTCCGTGTTAACAATCCATTTTGCAATATATAAGTATATCCTTTTGTCTAAGTGAGCTAATTTTCATCCAATCATCCCTTACATATTGTACAGCAAGGGGGCATTATGCATCGTGACATCATGGCCAAGTGAAGTGTTAAAACGCTTCTTGGTGGATAAGTAACATCAAAGCAGATGGAAGGTCAGAAACTGAGCAGCTGTTGTATTTGTTGCCAAATTAAATTTTTGACTCCAATAGGGATGGCCAAGCCAGAATGGGATGAGCATGGATCAGAGCTTTGTTAACCCTCAAAGAAAGAAATCGCTTTCCATGCAGGCTGCACTGTTCGCTCAGCCGCACACAGGTCCGGTGCTCGCTTAGCACAACACACACAGCTGTCAGGAAACATTTGCCAGAAACCTGATACACAAATACCCTTGGCATGCACCATCCACCTTACATAGCTCATGATCTGGCTGATTATAACCACAAGTGGAGCTTCCGACTCATCTTAGGACAGTCCGGACGACTGCAAGTACCGCCACGACCCGCCTCCAATCCCACTAAATGTTACACAGTTGCTAAATATTTGAAGTGAAGTATTTAACATCAAAAAAAAAATGTATTTGAAAAACTTAAAGACCCAGGTTTAAGAATCATCAATTAAAATTCGAGTTGGCCTGTTCGGTGTTCCCACCTGGCAGATGGTACTGGGAACCAGGTTAAATTTATCGTATCCGGATCCGGATTCGTATCTTCACCACAATCGAATCAATTCATCCTCGTCACACACCCAATCTGTCAATAACCTTTTGAGATATCCTCTTCGCAGCCAGACACAGACAGACAGATCGGGGTGAAAACATAACTTCCGTTCACCTTTGGTGGCGGGAGTAATAACCACGTACTAGCGGTTATGGAAAGCTCCTGGGGGCGTTGTACTCAACACATAAGGGATCCCTAGTTTAGATATTTCCAAAGTGATTTTGTTTAGTAATGTTACCCTTCCCCTTATATAAGGGACGGGGAAAATGCATTGGGTGTGTATAGAAGGTTCAAATTTCCCCCCTTCGCAACCCTTTCCTTTCTGAAATCCCTGTCGTCATCAATCCCTTGCAATCCCTCCACCCTATCCTCCCCCCACACAATCATGCACACATGACATCCACACATTACATTACAGTACATTACAAAATCACACATTCAAAGCGATTGCAAGCCAATTCCAACATTATCTACGACCTCCACAACGCGCCGGTTCAGTGCTGCCATCACAACTGCAAGACAGTTCCAGCGTTAACTGCGACCTCCACAATGCACCGGTTCGGCACCGCCAACACCACTGCAAGGCAATTCCAATGCATGCACCAATGAGGGTCAAAGGGTGCTGCAGTGACCTTCGCTCTCCGAGGCCATGCCTCACCCCGAACCCCATAAATGACGGTACATTCCACGGAACGGAGCTGGCTTGCTTGTGTCCAAGGAACGGAATGAGGAATGAGGAGAGCTGCTTGCACCTGGAAAATGTGAGCTGCCTTGGTCTAAACTCTAAAGGGACGGAACGGGACGAGATGTGCCAGAGAAAATCTCCATGAGTGAACAGGCAGCACAAGTTCATTGGGACACAGTGGCCATGTTTACTGATTTCCATGATCTTTCCTTGCTGTTCCTACATTTTAATTTATCTTCCTCAGACGATTAAAAGAGCGATAAAATAATTATCAACGATTCGCCGTCTTGACTCGTCCAGGCGAGGGCACCGACATGCCTAATCACACTTTCCTCCAGCGCTTACATTGCATAGACCACACCTTTGCTGACACACTGCAACACATCATCCTCCCTTTCCTCCCTCCACACCACTTTGGAACCAATGTGAGTACGTGGGTTCACGTCAGGTGAGCAAGAGGCCAACCCAACACCTCAAACTACTCTATCAAACCTCTCTCTCTCTCTCTCTCTCTCATCTCTCTCTCATCTCTCTCTCTCTCTCTCTCTCTCTCTCTCTCTCTCTACTCTCTCTCTCTCTCTCTCTCTCTCTCTCTCCTCTCCTCTCTCACTCCTACCTCTCTCTCTCTCTCTCCTCTCTCTCTCTCACTCTCTCTCTCTCTCTCTCACTCTCAAACCTCTCTCCCCTCTCTCTCTTCACTCTCACTCTCTCTCAAACCTCTCTCCTCTCACTCTCTCTCTCTCTCACTCTCCTCTCTCTCACTCTCTCTCTCTCTCTCACTCTCACTCTCTCTCCCATCTCCAAACCTCTTCTCTCTCTCTCTCACTCTCACCTAACTCTCTCTCTCTCCTCACTCCATCTCTCAAACTCTCTCTCTCTCTCACTCTCACTCTCTCATCTCTCTCAAACTCTCTCTCTCCAACCTCTCTCTCTCCTCTCTCTCCTCAATACCTCTCTCTCTCACTCTCTCTCTCTCTCTCTCTCTCTCTCTCACTCTCTCTCTCACTCTCTCTCACTCTCACTCTCTCTCACTCTACTCTTCACTCTCACTCTCCTCTCACTCTCACTCTCTCACTCTCACTCTACTCTCACTCTCATCTCTCTCACTCTCACTCTCACTCTCACTCTCACTCTCACTCTCACTCTCACTCTCATCTCACTCTCTCTCACTCTACTCTCACTCTTCACTCTCACTCTCACTCTCTCTCACTCTCTCTCTCATCTCTCTCATCTCTCCTCTCTCTCTCACTCTCTCTCTCTCTCTCACTCTCACTCTCTCTCACTCTCTCCTCTCTCCTCTCTCTCTCTCACCTTCTCCTCAACTCCTCTCTCCCCTCCCTCCCCCTTCCACTCTCTCTCAAACCTCTCTCTCACTCTCTCTCTCTCTCTCAAACCTTCTCTCTCACTCTCTCCTCAAACCTCTCCTCCTCACTCCTCCTCTCACCCTCTCTCCTCCACTCTCTCTCTCTCAAACCTCTTCTCCCTCTTCTTCTCTCACCTCTCTGCCTCACACTCTCTCTCTCTCTCTTCTCTCTCTCTCTCTCTCAAACCTCTCTCTCTCTCTCTCTCTCTCTCTCAAACCTCTTCTGCCTCACTCTCTCTCTCCTCTCTCTCTCTCTCTCTAAACCTCTTCTCCTCCCTCACTCTCTCTCTCTCTCAAACCTCTCTCTCAAACCTCTCTCTCTCTCTCAAACCTCTTCTCTCAAACCTCTCTCTCTCTCTCTCTCAAACTCTCTCTCTCACTCTCTCTCTCTCTCTCAAACCTCTCTCTCCTCACTCTCTCTCTCTCTCTCAAACCTCTTCTCTCAAACTCTCTTCTCTAACTCTCTTCTCTCTCAAAACCTCTCTCTCTCTCTCTCTCTCTCTCTCTCTCTGTATCTCTCTCTCTCTCTCTCTGTATTCTCTCTCTCTTTCTCTCTCTCTCTCTCTCTCTCTCTCCTCCTCCTCTCTCTCTCTCTTTCCTTACTCTCCTCTCAAACCTCTCTCTCAAACCTTCTCTCTCTCCTCTCTCTCTCTCTTCTCTCAAACCTCTCACTCTCTCTCTCTCTTCAAACCTCTCTCTCTCAAACCTCCCTCTCTCTCTCAAACCTCTCTCTTCTCAAACCTCTCCTCTCTCCCTCTCCTCTCTCCTTCTCTCTCTCTCTATCCTTATTTCCTCCCTCTATCTCTCCTTTTCTTCTTTTTCCTCTCTCCTTCCTCTCCTCTCTCCTCGCCTCTCTCACTCTCAAACCTCTCTCTCCCTCTTCTTCTCCTTCTCTCTCCCCTCTCTCTCCTCCTCCTCTCCTCCCTTCCATCCTTCCTCTCTTCTCTTCTCTCTCTCCTCTCATCCTCTTTTCTCTCTCCATCTTACCCCTCCCTTCTCCCCATTCAGCTCTCTCCATAATTATAATAAAACCTCTCTCTCTCTCGGATCTCTCTCCTCGCTCTCTCTCTCCAATCCTCATTTCTGTGGTGATTAGGGCATCATGTTTGTGTTTAGACATAATACAAGAATGTATAAGGGGTTCTTTACATGCTTGGCGTTAAGCTTTTCTATGTGACACTGCTTCTTGTGAAAACTGACTGTAAATACTTGCCTTCACTTAATCACCATATAATTTTTCCAAACCAACTCGAGTGTCTGTTTCCACCATTGGTTAGACATAATGTGTAATAAATAGATGGAAGGTTGTACCCCCATTGATTCGCTGTGTTAGTTTAGCCGATGTCCCACCTCTGGTTTCGCTCGGCCATATGTAATAAATAGATAAAGATGGGAAGTCAAGAGCACAGTTCCCCATCTGAGAGGGGCTACATCATCAGGAAGGTCATCCTGAAGGACACTGCTCCCAGCAGGGAAGAAATGCATCTGCGTCATGGGATGTAGATACTCGCTCAAGACGGGTAACGTAGCAAGCTGCATCAACCCTGCCTTCTAATGGAATGAGTGAACCCAGGCCATGCCAGGAAAATGCGATCCATACCATTATGGAACCACCAGAACCTTTCACTGTTGGAACCAGGCACTCGGGAATGTGGAGCTCCCTAGGCTATTGTCGCATGTGCATACATCCATTCCTCGAGAACATGGTGAAGGACGACTCATCGGACCATATCACATTCCTCTACTGCTTGGCAGTCCATTGCCTATGCTTCTTGCACCACTGGACCCACAAATAGGTGTTGCCAGGTGTTATGAGAGCTTTGTGCAGGGCAACCCAGCTGTGGTATCCCACCCTGCAAAGTTATCTTCTGCCCATTTTCGATGATACAGGATGCTCACGACCCACATTGAACTCTACACACAGTTTGCCTACCACTGCTCTCTGGTTTTGACTCGCAATCCAGACTAATGCCATGTATCACGCTTGTCGAGTATGCACTTCCACCCACTGTTGCCCTTCAATAATGACTTCTTTCCTTCATTTTCATTGGCTGACCTTTGAGACAGCTCCTCATGACACGTTAGCAATTTCTGCAGCTTTTGTCACTGAAAGGCCTGCCAAAACGCACATCAACAATTATACCCCATTTGAAGTCAAATGCTCATCAATGGGGTATCAATGGATGAGTACACAGCACACAAAACAACTGTTTGGGTATTGGCTCATCCACCTATGGGTATGGATGGATGAGCAAATCAGCAGAGGGCTCAATGAATCAATGAGAAGATCGGCAGAAGGGAAGCTGTCTACTCTGATCGATGCAGGATATGAGTATGGCATGGAGAAGTTTGGTGTGGTGATGATCCTTTTAGGTTTACAAAAGAGTTATTCAACCTGGCAATGTCAGGAAAGCTGAACGTTTCCAGGGAGGACCTAGAGGAACACTTAATACATTCTCAGATGAACGGAAAGAGGAGCTGCTACCCCACATGGAGGGTCTGATACGATCAACAGTGCCAGTGGAAGAGTTTGACCTTGCACCAATAAGACTTGCAGAAGTTGAGAGGTTCTTGAAGAAAGCATGAGCAGGTTCATCTCCTGGTTCCAGGGAGGTTCCTTATAAAGAGTTTAAATAGTGTGGTGATTGAAGAAGTTATTATGGAAACTCTTGGGGGTCCTAGGGAGGAATGACGAAGTGCCTTCTTCGTAGAACAAAGCAGAAGGAGTGTATGTCTCCAAAGATTGGAATGCAGAGTGGATTTGAACAGTTCACCCTGTATTGTCAGGTCAGGCCAGATTAGATCTGTGACTTGCTACAGGTACCATGTAAACCTATACTAACCTATTTCATGGTCGGGTTGTCGGCGACTCATCCATCTCCCCCACCAGGTTTCCTGGCGAGGAGGGAGTCTGGATATGGACACCCAACAGGAATAAAAACAAAAACCTGTCAATAGGTGGAGGAGCTCCTTGTGAGCTAACGGCCATCCATATCTAGTGCCCAACTGTGTCTGTGGATGTCCTCCTGCAGTTACTTTTTTTTTTAGGAGGTTAGTGGCAGGATTTGCACTCCGGCCACCGTAAAACACTTCATTCTGCAAAACGCACAAACACAAAGAAAACTTAAAACCCACTCTGTGGGAGTACCCCCTGTGCTGCTGCCCTACGCAGGGCAGCTCACCAGATGACGGGATTGGGGCAAAACCGTCGGGACGCCCATTCCTTGATTATTGGAGAAAAAGCACGGGGTAAACTTCCTGGGTCAGAATGCCGTGGTATATGGCGGAGTGCTGCTGAGGTGTTGTCCACCAGACGGTGGTCTCCTCGGGTTAACCTGAGGCGCTCCCTTTAGATGGGTGCCTGGAATGTCCTATCCTGAAGAGAGGATGATCACCTGTCTCTGTTATAATCTGAGCTCAAGCGTTTGAAAATCAGTATTGCAGCACTCTCTGAGGTTCGGAGACTGGATAGTGGTGAGATCGTGGCAGGTGGTTACACCGACTATTGGTCTGGTTACTCTGAAGGTTACCATGCCCAAGGAGTTGTTGTAGCTGTGTTCAATAAGCTGACTCCAATGATAATTGTGGTAACACCGGTCAACAAGCATATTATGAGACTCAGGATTCGTCACTTCTTGGGTGTCGTTTCCTGGTTTCTGTTTATGCTCCGAGTGAGGCGAGCGATCTCACCGTGTCGGAAGCATTCTATGCCGTGCTCGAGTTTGTGGTTGATCAGTGCCCCAGGCGAGATACTCTTCGAGTCTTGGGTGATTTCAATGCATCGACTGGCACCGATAGGGATGGTTATGAGATATGTGTTGGTCCCCATGGGTCTCGAACTGTGAATCAGAATAGGACTAAGTTCCTTGACTTTGCAAGAAGTCATGGACTTAGGGTGACTTGTTCATGGATTCAGCGCCCACAGGCTCATCGCTGGACTTGGTATTCGAACGTTGGTGGTGTAGCAAAGGAGAATGACCATGTGCTCATTGATGGTCACTGGAAGATGATCCAGAACTGCAGAGTGTTCCGGAGTGCTCAGTTCCTCAATACTGACCACAGGCTTGTGGTACCAACTCTGAAGTTGCAGCTTAAATCTGGGAGAATGGTACCATCCCAGCCGAGGCTGGACGTTGGCAAGCTCAAGAATGTGAGGATAAATGAGGAGTTTGCGAACAGGCTGAGTGCGGATTTGGGGGCTTTGGGTGTTTTGGGATTCTGCTCACTAGATTTTCTCAGTGAAGGAGCCTCGTGAGTGGAGGAGGCCAATGGGCCAACCACGTGCCTCGTCATTGTAGCAGGTTGATCAGCATCTCAAGGAGATGGGGATGGGCCAGGCATCTGCCTGGGGGATGGCCAGACGGAGACCCCTGGAGTACCGGCGGAAAGCGGACTCAGTGACGTGCTGCTCCGGTGCATGCTCCCATACCTGACCTGACCTGACCTGACCCTGTATCTCTCTTGAATATCGATAGAAAGATTATGATGGGAATCCTTGCTGAACAACTTGCCAAATGGTTGCATGGATTATGTCATTCCAAAAGGCAGAGATTCCAGGCTTCACTGGCTGTGTAGAGCACTTGGAAATTATATGGCACACCATCCAGATGAGTGAAGAGAGGAAGGAGGATCTAGCAGTGATCTGGCTGGATCTTGCCAATGCATATGGCTCTATTTCTCATACCATGATCTGGTTTTCTCTTGAGATCTTCATCTTGCCGATGAAGTTGTGAAACTATCTGAGGAAGTACTATGAGGGATTCCGGATGAAATTCTCAACAGGTGACTACACAACTGTGTTTCAGCCTTTCGATGTCGGTATACCGATTGGCTGTGCCATCTCTCCAATTTTTTTTTGTGATGGTTTCGGAGTTAATTGTCAGAACCACCAGTGCTGAAGGGAGAGGAGTGGAGATTGAGCCAGGTCTGGAGCTCCCGGCACTGAAATTGTTCATGGATGATCTCACGTTGCTCAATCGAAGTAGAGAGCAGACAGAGCAGGTGCTGAGGCGGCTCAAACAACTGATCTAATGGAGCAGAATGAAGGTCAAACCCAATAAGTTAAGGAGTCTGGTCCCGAGAAAGGGGAAGCTTAATGATAGAGTGCATTTTATGATAGGTGGTGAGCAGATCCCGACAGTGTCGGATACCCAGGTTAAAGGTCTGAGTCAATGGTATATTCACAGGTACTGTCAGACAAGGCACAGGGGAAAGATCCAACATCAGTTAGAAGATGGGCTGAAACATATTGGCAAGTGCTCTTTACCAGGAAAATTGAAACTCTGGTGCATGAAGTATGTATGGCCTTTTCCCCGAGAGTCGTGTTGCTATTGATGTTTTATGAGATGGCACTGTCACTTGTGGAAAATAATGGAAAAAAAAGTGTCAGTGCAGATGAGATAATTGCTTGGAATACCACCATGAACTCTGAACATCAGCTTCTATGGCCAGACTATTAAGCTGATCTTACCGTTGACGTCACTTACCGAGGAGTTTAAGACCAAGAAAGTACACTTGCTTATGACCATGAGGGACTCAAAGGACATATTTGTGAGGGAAACTGTACCAAATGTAAGGATTGGACAAAAATAGAGTGCCCAAGAAAAGGTGAAAGAGACGGAGAGCCAATTAAGACCGATACAGGTATATAATGGGACCAGTTCAAACAAGCTGAGCTGGTCTTGGAATAAAGTCAATGCAGTTCTTCCGCAAGGTTGAGGTGCAGGCAAAGCGGAGAATGGTCAGAGATATGGCACAAGGAGGAGGATGCCACGAGTGATTATACGGCGGTTGGTTTGTCTCAACAAGGAGAGTGGAGTACTTTGGAGGAGATCAGTCCAGGAAGGATGTCATGGTTAAACATCTTGAGCTTGGAGACAGTAAACACTGAGGTTTTTAATTAGGGCAATGTACGACGTCCTAACTACACCCCATAATCTGAAGAAGTGGGGGAAAGTGGACGAAGAGAGATGCTGGAAATGTGACAGGATAGGATCATTGAACCAAACTCTGAAATTGCAAGGTATCTCCATTGAGGGTCTCTAAACCCGGAGGAGACACCACCAAGTGCTGAAACAAGTTCAGCTAGTATTAGAAGGAGACGTCCAGAAGGCAAATTCTCGTTACAAACAAAAGAGAAGGCAATCTTTGATTCTCTTTGCGAAAGTGGGAGGATGTGTATCCAAGGAGAAGAAAACCAAACCCAAAACTTAGCAAAGCTGGTGATTGGCAACGAGCTGTGAACCTAGGGGAACAAATGGTCTTCCCACAGCAGAGAGCAGCAACATAACTGGGATCAGATATTGTGCTATGGTCAGAGGAAACAAAACTGGCTGAAAAGAGAGGAAGGGAGGAGTCAAGCATTTAAAACGATGCGACAAGAGCCTCAATTTGGCAGAAATGCAGAAATGGACAAACCAAGATGGATAATAATTAATAGCATGCAGCCGGAGGTGGTGTTTGTCTGTGCAGATGCTATTGGCCCAGCCACCTGCCATCAGGATCATATCGAGGTTAAAGGGCCGAAATGATGTGGCAGGGAGACATCGACTGAGGATCTGGCTGCGAAGATAGGACGGTCAATGAATTTGCACAAGGTGTGTTTTGATTCTCCTTCTCCTAATTAATGCCAACATTTGGACGATGGGGCGGAAAAACAATTGAAACGAATGCCTCTTTGTAATGAGCTTCAAATGAAGATTGCTGTTCATGAGTCACACAAACAATTTGAAATTATTGCTTTGTTTTAGAACTGTTGTGAAGATTTTCCACGAGACAACTCCGATGAGACGTCACCAGTGGTACGGAAAGCAAGTTGTGCAGCACAGACGATTCGCCAACTTCAGCACACGTTTTGTGTGTCTTCACATGTTTGTGAAGCCTGCTCCTATAGGATAGAAGACTTATTGCTGTCATCTAGGGTTTGTTTCTACAATTCGCACCCCTGATTTTGAATGAAACCTCAGAGTTTCTTGTACCTCGAGGAGTACTAAAGCACAATTGAGAATTGTTTTTATTTCTCTTCCTGCACTCCCAATTTCCAAGCTGCATCTCGGAGCCAGATGGGACTTTCGGAATGAAATTGAGCATCAATAACGGGAATATGAAGAATGCTGGGTTGACAAATTTTTTTTGACCTTGACCTAATTTTTAAAGTCATGACTTCAATGTAGACATTTTAACATTTCTCACCATAACTTGACTAAGGTTTGGCCGATCAGAACGAAATTGCTCTCACCGAGAGTCTCGAGTAAGGCGCATCTACGCGTCATTTACAGCATACCCCTCTGAGTTAAAGGTCAACGTCAAATGGCGCCTCAAAAGAGAACGCGTTTTTTTTTTTTTGTCATCGCTCAGTTTTGCCAATGCGGAATCTCCGACCGCTTGGCCATCCAAGATGTTCTTGCATCATAATAGTGTCCCCTGCACTGAAGTTGTGCACCTGATATTTGATTTGTGTCCTTTGCATACTTTTTCAGATTGTGACCAAATTAACAAAAACATCTTTTTGATCATAACTTGAATAATTCTCCTCCGATGTTCATGTTGTTGAGTTTTATGGATAGATTGCAGATGGGGACACATTTTCTTAATTTACACTCTATCCCTAAATGTTGCAGGTGAAGCTCATATGGCAGTCCAAATTTTTTTTTGCAATTATTGGATCGTGGGCTAAGGGTAAGTCACAGGCGATCGCCAAGGGTAAGCTGGAGGAAGGTTACCCTTGACGATCGCTTTGTGATCGCAGATATCTAGTTTCTTATATTCTTATTGTTTCTCCTTTATGAGCCTTGACTTTGTAAATAAAGTGAAAAAGAGAAGTAGGAAAGGGAATGATGAGAAGATTGTAGATGGCTTGTTCATGACTGCGATCGGGCTGGTTTTAACCGACACATTCAAACAAGTTCCATTGTACTCGAAAAGTGTCGTCCACAGTTAGTCTCGGGAATTTGATAAGCTTGGCCCTCGTTGATTCATGTATTCTCTTGTTGCACGACGGATCGCCTGGCTGTTTTGTTGGTGGCCATGAGTGGATGTAGGTCATTCTTTGCATGCATGACTCATCCCTCAGCCAGCCTCTCAGGTAATCATACACAGTCTATTGTGAAAGTTAGTGTCTTGGGCACTTCTTGGGCAAAGGTATTGATCTGAGAAGTCATGTGAATTTGAATCCTTCTGCGGCAGAAGTACAATGTGAAGTGAACCACTTCTCGTGGTTTCAGCAATTGTTGCTGACATTGTGTTTTCAATTTTAAATCACATTTTTGAAAAAAAACTCGTTCACAAATATTATTAAGGGACAAAACTACAGCCCTACCTAGTCTGTGGCCGACAAGTGACTCGAGTGATGCTTTTATATGACTGACTCTGCATAGTCATGAGCCGTGACATAAATGTACATTTCATGCCAATCAGGGACCCACAAAGGCAATTTAGAAAGGGCTTCCACCATAGATATCTCAAGAAAATGCATCAATTCCGGATCCCCATTGCCACAGTCACACTACATCCTTGCTGTGCATATGGCCTCCATAAATTGACAAGTTGGCCCAACTCTGACATGAAGAAGTCATACATGCACATATGCTATATCTAATAAGTCAGCATGTACTTAAGTCAAGATATGTATTGTCATAATCACTAATTTGTGTTGCATTAGATTCCGTCCATCCATTGGGACCAAACTCTGTGCAGAGCATTGGTGCTGCTTAAGCAGTCTCCTTAGCTGTTGGGCACAATCCTGGACAGGTCGCCACTCCGACACAGGATACCAGCAAGCTGGCACTCATTTTGCCGACCTCGGAAGGATGGCAGGCAGACTCAACCGCACCTGGTATTAATTCAACAGCCGAGTAGGATTTTAACTCAGGATCCTAGGATCCCAAGCCTACCACCCTAACCATTAAGCCAACACCAGGCATACACATTAGATTGCACGTACCACATTGCTTTTACGACTGTTTACGTCGTGTATATTTATTTGTTTATTGCACACAAAAGCTAGGCTAACGGAAAAATGTGGCAACGGAGGGTAAAAAGGAAATGGGAATGAAGATTTAATTTGTTTTTAAAGCATGAGCAAACGAGAATGGTACTCGGTAGAGTGCGTACCTCCGCCAGGCTGAACAGTTTACGTTTTGTATCCCACTGAAAGTCTGGATCTGCATCCAGACCTAAACCAAAATTGAATCGACTTGTTCTTGTCATCTACCCAACGCATCCAAAAAGTTTTGGCGTAATCCATTCAAAACTTTTTGAAACATCGTGCTATATATCGTTTTTGGCCCAATCCCTCGCTGGTGAAGAATCACTTAAATTCTACTTTCCATCCACCTTCGGTGGTGGAGGTAAAAATAGCGGTTGCAGCCATTAAAACACAATCATGGCCACCAAAAGCATACAGGTTTTAAAAAGGGCACATTAGCTAAAATAGTTGGAGAACCAAACTACATAGTGTCAGATTTGTTCATGCATAATACATAAATTACTGCTGGATTGTCCAAACTTTTGTGAACCAGGGAATGTTGAGTTCTGCACTCGTAAGACACATCTTGGAAAAAAAATAAGGAACTCGCTTGCACCCAAAAAAATAAGGAAAGAAATAAAGAGACAAAAGTGGACAAAGCATCCAATATTGCTGCTACCGGCCGTTTAGCCACCTGTCCCTCGACAGCAAACGCCTCTCATTCTCCACCTTTATCCGGGTTTATTATTCACAAACATTTATTTGTCCTTTTGCTCTCTGGTCTCCCTGTCTGTCCAATCATGTTCCTCCCAATACTGTTTCAAGGATGGAACTCACCGACAGCTAGCTCATGTTGTTTACCATTTCCAATGAGGGTCTGCGCTCACCACCATCTGATCTCTTCCGACCGTACCTCACATTTTCTTACGTGCCATGTACTGTATGTTTGGCTCATCAAATGTCCGCTTGTTATCTCCTGACTTTTTGAGTCAGTCAAAACCCCTTCCTTCATCCATCGTCACTTTGCTCCTCCGTGAGCCTCAACTTTATTCATAAAAAGTTGGTACTTCTGGACTTGACTAAATGATGTAATGTGTTCACGTCTTGCTCAAGCAGTAAGCACGATGCAAAAGGAAAATAAATAAATAAATAAATAAATAAACAAACAAACAGGTTATAATCCCTGCTCAAAATGTCACATTTGGGATCAGTAAAAATAATTTAGAACTAAAAGACTATTTATTTCCGCTTGAAGTGACTCACTCGAGTCAATAGCTTTTGAGGGTTGCGTTTCGGGGATTTAGCCTCGAATTCTAAAAATGTCAAAAAAGTAAATCCGTTTGAAAAGGAAGAGTGCCGTGTCTGTTTGTTTGAGCATGTCATCATTTGTTACTGTAGATACGATTTCGAAATAGAAAAAAATAAAAAACGAGAAGAGAAGATGAAACTCACTCGATGAACCCTGACCGTCGCGATCAAACCTGCCACACACTATGAATAAACTTGCTGTGCGGCCGTGTCAATCCGGGAGGGTAAAGCAGCACAAGCGTGTGCATTGCATCATTACATCCAAGGAACTGGATGAAATATGGCAGGAGCCTCATGATTTTTTTTTCTTCGATATATTGGTATTTGGCTTATCGAGAGCGCAAGACAATGGGGGAGACGGATAGGAAAGGAGATTTATGAATTCTTCTTTCTCTTCTCGATATTTACGAAGGTTTGTTGAAATGGAAACACAACTTCAGGAAGCCATAAATTTACATTGATCCAAAAGCAATCAGAATAACCGTTGATCTCAACATCATTGAAACACATCTACAAGCACATTCAAATAGTCTCGTTTATTCATGCTTTATTCTGCCTCCTTTTCTCCTTGAACGCAACATCCTTCATGGGGCTACAGACATGCCTTGAGATTCGGATCGGGAGTCTGTGCATTTGCAGGAAAAGCTTCGCGAACATCTCAATGTGTGGAAAAGTTACTAATAATTTTGGAGGTTCGTTTCCTTGCTGACGTGGTAAAAGTGTTGCGAACTGGATCTCGTTCAATGCTTGCCATCACCTGCCGTATTAACTTCTTTTCAGGACTGAGAATTGTAATCGCACACTATTGCCGTACATTTCTTAACATCGAGAAGAGAAATGAACTGCAGGAGTATTTTTGGGGTTTTTTTGTATTCCTTGTCGAGGGTCGTATGAGAGCGAACACACAATGCACAGCAAGGGGGGCATGAGACAAGAGGGCGGGGAGTGGGAAGGACAAAACAGTGGGGAACAGAGACATTAGGAGATCTGTAGAAAGGAGAGGGATGGGGTGGGGAACATGGGGTATACAAGATGGACATTAGAGGGACTTTCAGGAAGGAAAGCTCAGAGAAATTGAAGGAGGTGGGTTTGGGGTGGATTAACGGGGGTAGAAAAGATCGAGGACTTGGATGGGGGACGATATGAGGTGATGGTGAACAGCTGTTTTGAAGGCCTGGAGGGAAGAATGGGATTGAACAGAGTGAGGGAGTTTATTCCAAAGGAAGGGAAAAACAAGGAATGAAAGAGTGAAGGTGAGCAGTGATTTGTGATTTTGGTATTTTTACCAGAAGGGGGTTGTTGGCGGACCTTGAGCACCCTGCGGAAATATGGGGGATAAATCGCAGACAGAGTAGGGGGGGGGGCAAGACCGAGAGGAGAGGGTAGAAGACAAGAAACCACCGACCTGCCTGCAGTGAGAGAGAAAGAGGCCCAAAGACTCAGCCTCATCACGGTAGATACCAATGCTCCCAAATGCCTTGGTTTCCACAGAGGAAGCCAAGAAATGTGAGAGGCAGGAGTACCAGTCCAGAGGGGAGAGCAGTACTCCATCAGGCTGCAGACAAAAGCTTTGTAAGTGGTCAGGAGCTCAGGTGGGCCAAGGAAGGATTTTGCACGACGGAGGATTTCCAGTCGGCGACTGGCTTTGGAGGCCAGGTTGGAAATGTAGCTTTCCTAGGAAAGATAATGGCAGATAGTGAGACCCAGAAGCTTGAATGAAAGGACTTCTTCCAGAAGATTGTTGAGAAAGTAGATGGGGGGGGGGGTTCCAAACAGTCTTTTCGGAGAGACAAAGTGAGAGTGTGAGATTTGTCAGGATTGAAAGACATGTTCCACGTGTTGGACCAGTTTGTGATTTTACCCAGATCTGCAGAGAGCGAAGAAGCTGCTGCTTGCCGGGCTGAGTGATGACAGATGGTCCGGCAGAGGGTGGAGTCATCAGCAAAGAGATATAGAGGATTTTCCAAAGAGTCGGAGAGATCATTGATAAAAACCAGAAAAAGAACAGGGCCCAGAACGCTGCCTTGAGGAACTCCCTTGAACAGGAAGAGGAGAGGATGAAAGAACTCCATTTAGGGCCACACTGGGCTGCGACAGGAGAGGAAGTCTGCGAGCCAAGAGTGGAGATGCCTGGATACCATAGGAAGAGAGTTTGGTGAGCAGGGCAGGGTGCCAGACCGTGTCAAAAGCAGGCGATATTGTTACGAAGCTGGCAGCCATGAGCACTCAACATCCAGGTCCTATAGATCAGTTATATCGGTAAGTATGTGTTTCTAGTTGGGGTCCCGTCCCTTGTCTAATGGGAATTAAGTGTACGTGCGCTGCGCAGTTATTTTATGGATAGGATTTTTACATCAACATAGGATTTTTTAGGAGAGGATTTTTTTACATTTTATGGATAGGATCACCAACAGCAACAACAACACTCTGCTCGCGGCATTCTACGCTTCGCGGCATGCGGGTGTGTGCGGAATTCCATGCCTCAGGCGGTGTGGATTTCGCTCCAAACATGGTCATGAAGCGTTTCATTCTGGCTTGGCGCCATATAAGGGTATATGTCATTTTCCGCCCAATGGGCGACGCGCAGACCAGAGCCGGGGCAGTCCTTTGCAATTAGGCGGAGCCGCGACACGCCGTCCACCCAATGAGAGCAGGTGACGGGGGAGTGGACTGCGCCCCAAAAGCGACGGAAAGAGATTATTAATAATTGCGTCCGATCTGCTCGAGAGAGTCTTCTGTCTGGTCTGCGGCTGACTGGATCCCGCGCATCCGAGGCATCTCGTCTGGCGCATTACTACAAGCGGTCGACCATCTCATCACGAGAGATCATCTTGTCTCGCCTCCTCTGGGTTCAGCTGCTCTGGTCCGTTCTTTGGCGACTGGTGCTCCGGGAAGGTGCGGACGTCGAGCCGCGCGAACGCGGCCAGTAGCTAGCCACTTTCTCTTCCCTCAGCTCGTCTTCCCTCCCGAGCTGAAGGGCAATAAAGACCTCGAGGTCCATCTCTTTCTGGTATTGTGTGTGCGTGTGTGTGTCTGTGGGCCCCGTCTATAAGTAGAATTGTTAAGTGCTTTTTGTTGTGCATTATTTGCATTGCTTATTCGGATAATTCTGCCCTTACGTGCTCCCCTCGTCCCTCGACTATTGTTAATAAATTACCCTCTTGTTGAATGTACCAGCTCGTTCTTTGTCATTTCTGCCATTGGTTTGCAACGGTGTGTATTGGGGATTAGGGAGGCCATTGCCGCAATTGTGCATTTGGACTGACGGGCCTCGGTAACCATCCGCTCGGGTTACACACGGTTCAAGCACGGTAACGGCTCGTTCCGCTCGATGCCTGCCGAGGGTGTGAATTCCCCGGTAAGCTTTGCCGCGTGGGTACTTAGGTATATTGAATTTGGCAATTAACCCAACTCCATTATTGGCGATTCATGGTCCTGTAAGGGACCCATACCTTCGGACTTATCGAGGGTCACGACCTAAATTCCGGTGTGTTTGGTGGAGCCGACTCTACTGCTCCCCCTAGCGGTCGTGTTCGCCACCGAGACCCGACCCAAAACAACAATATGTCTGGGTATGTGGCTCTGATTTCATGTCCGGCATCGAGTACCTCCATCCATTGTTGGGAGAGCAGAATCAGCATATCCAGGGTAGAGTGACCTGGTGTGAAACCAAATTGATGATCGG
>CM068961.1:16946331-16959410 GCA_035128595.1 Eptatretus atami | reverse complement strand
CATGACCTCACAACCCTTTGCTTTCAGCCGCTTACCCAATATCCTGTATCTATTTTTCAAAACCTCTGAGGAAACTTTCCCTACATCATTCGCACCGAGGTGTACCACAACCAACTTCTGCCTGCCATGACTCGATACAATATCGTTTACCCTTCCTTCAATGTCCCAAACTCCCGCTCCTTCAAAACTACACAGAATTCTATATCTACAATCCTTCCTGCAGAATGAAGAATCTACATATTTAATAATCTCATCACCCAAAAAAACTGTCTCCCATATCTCATTTCTACCAATTTATATTGTTGCACCTCCACCACTGCCCGCACCCACTGCACCTCCGCTACTGCCGCACCCGCTGCACCTCCGCCACTGCCCGCACCCGCTGCACCTCCGCCACTCCCGCACCTGCTGCACCTCCGCCACTGCCCGCCCCTGTTGCACCGTCACCACTGCCAGCCCCTGTTGCATCGTCACCACTGCCCTCCCCTGTTGCACCGTCACCACTTCCAATATCTCAGCAACCTCACCCCACAACCATAACCAACTATTATCTCCAAATTTCTCACATTCTGCTACTTGCTGCAAATTATCGATGCGTTCCTTCACCCGGTAATAACCTTCCTCAACTGGACGATTTCCTCACACTTCCTACAACAATAAGAACCCTCTGCTTCCCCCATTGTTGACGTGGCCCACATTGAGCAACTGTTACATTTTACGTACTCCTCTTCCTTTCTCCTTCGCTCTCCATTTATAACCTCCTTCACCCCCATACTCCCAAAGCCCCAACTGAATTCACGCTAAACTTATCACGAGGCCTCGCCCTGCTTCTTTCAATAAACGAACTCAACCTCCCGCTAAAACTGTTGTGAACACAGCACGAAAAAAACATAAGTACAGTTCCACAGACCCTGACACAAATCTCGATAACAAAATACGCAAAACGCTTTAGGACTGGAAACTTAGCTTTAGAGGGCCTGGAAGGAGAGCTTGCCACCCAGTCATCCTCGTGCGCCGATCCCTGAACCGGAAGCGAATCAACACGGGCATTATAATTAAACGGTTTCAAATTTTAAATCGTATTTTTGCAACCTTTACCTTTTAAAACATTTCACACTGCCCACAATCTTGGGACTGAGAAGGCAAAACTGAAAAATGCAAACAAAAAAAATTAAAAACCCATAGATTTGAGTATTGTTCGAAGGAATGTAAAATATTTAAGTGAGGAGTACTGGGTGTGGAGGAAAAAGTCTCACGGTTGGATTATCACACCCACTTGAACCATTCAAGACTGTGTTGGATATTTGGCATTGGTGGAAGTGATGGTGCAGCGAGTTGTGGTTTGTAAAGTAACACAGAGCTGAAAATAATCCGAAATAGGCCACTATATGGCCATCGTCATACAAAGCAATGCTATCAAAAGGAGACAGCTGGGAGGGGTGTCGGTGGGGGCAAGGGGTAGGTGGCAAGTGGTTAAAAATTCTTCGCCAGTTTAGCGCAGGATTGTCCACCTGGACCAAAGCGGTATCTTCTCAGAAAGCTTGTACGTGCTAATCCAACACAGGTGGAGGCCATTCAGCCCATCATGCCTGCGTGAACACCACACCAACCCAAGATCCAAGAAATAAAATGCAAAAAAATAATAATAATAAGTTTTTAATTAATGAGAGAAAAAAAAATTGTATTTTTTTTTTGTATTTTTTGTTGTTGTAATTTTTATATATTTTAATTTTTTTAATTTTATTCCCCTCAGAGAGGGGGCATGGGCTTGGTTAAAAACACACATCAACCACACAACCCCCCTTAACAAGACCCCCACCAACAGCACTCCGTACACAATCACCCATCAATACTCAAACTACCAAAAAGTCTTATCAACATCCCCATACCCCTCTATCTCCATAACTTCCAGGTACCTATCTAATTCTAATTTAAACTTATCTACTTTTATCGGACAAGATGCTCGTACTCATTTTGCAAGATGTGTTTGAGGCTGTTTCAGCCGAAGCGCTGAGAAACAGACCTTGAAGAAACACCTCGGAGTCCCAGTGGTCCCCTAAAGAGAGCCATCAGTGCGGCACACAGCATTTACGAAGTACCTAACCATCCCCATGGTGAATCGTACACTGGTCGGATTAGACCGGCCGCAAACCCTCAAATCGGCTTTAGCTGTCAAAACCTCAGGCTTGCCTTTGTTCCCCATAGATAAATCCACATGCGTTTCCTTGGTTTCCAGAACCTGCTGCTTTGGTCAAAAACAAAACAAAAATTTTCCCTGAGCATGGTCAGCATATTGTTTGATGCAGTTCGGATTTGCAGTCCACAGGCAGGCCAAAAGGAAAAACCCAGTACGAAAACGAGCTGCCTTTATGAATGAGTGGCACACTCACAACTTTGACAGGTCTCAATAAATTCAGCTCGAATAATAAAACAAAGTAAAATTAAAAAAAAAAAAAAAAAATGGAATCAATCTCGAAACAATTCAATGAACAACAGCGGGCAAGCATTTGACGGAATTAATTTCAACGCGAGAGAATCTGTTTAATGCCATCGCAGAGCAAGATCAGTATTAAATCCACACTTAACACGTTGATATTTAATATCGTTACTTTACGGAACGCAGAGGGACTGCATCACCGGGCTCAGGAGGCAGCGGTCGCAATGGACGTGCTTGTGCACCAACTCGCATCACCTCGTTTGATTGTTTTGTGCCAATTCCCCGCCTCTCTAAACAGGTGCGCCAAGCAACGGAACACATCGACAAGTACCGTTCTGCAAATTCACGGAAAGAAATGCTGCATCACATTGCATCGTGCCTGGTGTTGGATTCATGGTTAGGGTGGTGGGCTTGGGATCCTAGGATCCTGAGTTCAAATCCCCCTCGGCTGTTACCAGGTGGGGTTGACTCTGCCTGTCATCCTTCCGAGGTCAGCAAAATGAGTGCCAGCTTGCTGGTATCCTGTGTTGGAGTGGCGACCCGTCCAGGATTGTACCCAATAGCCAAGGAGACTGTTCAGGCAGCACCAACGCTCCACACGGAGTATGGTCCCAATAGATGGATGCATTACATTACATCATGGGCTGGCTGCACACATTGTGAGACAAGTGAGTTGAAGGTTTCTTGGGAATGGACTGTCCTGAGCAGCTGTAAATGACAAAAAGCCAGCAGGTGACACTACGCAGACCGTTTCAGAGCAAGGTGGTTTGAAGAGCTCATGTTAAATTGGGCTGCAGGCTTCAGTCATTTTCACCGGCAGCTGGCAACTTCAAAAGAAAAAAAGCGAGGCCAAAAAAACATTTGCGGCATTGTTTTGACAGAAAACCAAAGCCGAATGATATTTTCCTCGCCTTTGTGCTTGCTTTCTTTTCCGCAGAAGCAACAGGAATAAATTGCAGCACACCGTGCCATTTCTTTAACCTCAGAGCACAGTTCCCATACTTTTAAACAAGCTTGCCAGAGCATGGGTGCACACACCTCTATTATCTCTCGGGATGCCAGCCAATCAGATCTTATCGTGCTCCAGCGAAAGCGGCTCGGTGCAGTTTGTATGGGGATTTCCATGAAAAGGCCGGTCGATTCATCAAAAGCCACATAACATGCAATTCAATATTCCTTGGAGCTACCGAGCCAGTTTCATTCAATACGTGGCATACTAAAGAGTGTTCCTCAATGATGGAGGTACGGAAATCGTGCAAATTTACTCCATTTGTTTGGTTTCACCATCTGAATCGAACGTACATAACAAAAGCAGTTTCATTAATTGGAGGCATTGGTGATGCGGAGTTATTCGGTGGAAACAGGAAAGAACCAGAATGGAACTTCGAGAGAGCGTACCTCCACCAGGCTGAAGAGTTGACGTTTTGTATCTCACTGATAGGCAAGATCTCCATCCGGACCTGAACTAAAATTTAACAAACTTGTTCTTATCACCGACCCAACTCATCCACCTTCTTTTGTCACGATTCATCCACAAATTTTTTAAATATCATGCCATATATTGTTTTTGGCCCCATCTCTCAATGGTGAAGGATCAATTTTTTTTTTTTTTAACTGTCATATCTGGATCATATCCTGTCCACAGACAGACAGACAAGAAAACATAACCTCCGTCCACCTTCGGTGGCGGAGGTAAAGATAATTCAATATATCAAGAATAGCAATCAAGTCTTCATAACCACTTACTTGGCTACGGTCCTTCTCGACACGTCGGAAGCACTTGTTGAGAGACAGATTGTGTCGGACAGAGTTCTTCCAACCAGTAGGAGCACTTGCAAAATAAGGGAAGTTTTCTAGGATCCAACTGTAGATGTCCCGCACGGGAAGCCGTTTGCCAGGAGAAAACTCAATGGCTAGAAAAATGAGGCAGCTGAAAGAGTAAGGTGGCTTGCCTGTAACGGTGGCAGAACCTCTGGCCGTGTTTGGGGACGCCATGATTTGAGATGAGGAGTCGGTTGATGCAGCGTCACGAGCTGGGCTCAGGCTTCGTAGTAATTCTCCTTGCTCGTGTCCAAGGCTCAAGGAATGCAGGGGATTGGTGCCTTCATAAAGCCAATCCAGGTTTGTGAGCTCTTCGTCGCTCTCTGAAGCTCCAGTTCCCCCATCACTGTTTGTTGACGCAAGCAAACAGCTTGTGCTACCACCATGATCTGAGGCCGCTGAGCAAGCCCTCCTTAGCGCCTTCGACAAGGTGCTGCCAGGATAACTGCGGCTTAAGCCGCTTGAGATCCTGCCACTTCCTCGAGTTCGGCTTGAGGCCTTACTTGTTCCTGCGGTGCGTTTGCGACTGACGCTACCACTGCCACCTCCACGGGGTTCTCCTGCCTTCTGCAAAGCCTCTGACAGAGAGCCATCAAGACAACTTTGACTCAGGCTCATCTTAGCTTCTGTGCCAAGAGATGGGCAAAGCCTCTTTGATCGATGAGATTCCCTCGGCGCATCTGTCTGTACTTCAGGATGATTTTGTCTTGGAATGTCTTCACTTGGGGCAAATGGGAAATCAGCAGGTGAAGTAGCACTTTCTCGTACATCATCGCACACAATTTTCGTGCACATCTTATGTCGATCACCATAGTCTTCTTCTTTGTCCTCAGCCAGTTTTGAGTTGCCCAATATTTGATTGTCTTGATGTTGCAAACTCTGTGTTATTACCCCGTCAACTTTCTTTGAGAACATTTCTTTCCCATGCTCCTTACTCGGTGGCAATGCATTATCTTTAGACCAATGTAATGGCTTATTGACCATATCGCTACGGGCCTCCCGCAAAGCCTTTGACAGAGCACTTCCAGGATAGCTTCTACCAAGCTTTGTATACCGTGATAAGGCAGTTCGGCCCTTTGGGCACTCTTTCTTGACAGGGTCCACGACTTTCTCGCTAACACTATCTTTCGATGCTTGCTGCAAAACACCTTTGTCCACACCTTCTTTTGAAACCTGTCGCATCGCCACCTCTAAAGCAGCCTCAGGAAAACTGCGGTTCAAACAACTGCTGTAAACTGACTCACTCGGTGCTTGCTTATCATCCTGTGGCCATTCTGCTTTTGACACCCAGGGGCATGAAGACCTGAGACCCTCGCCCCAACATTTGATATAACTAGACACATTGCTTTCTTTGCTATCCTCGAAAGAACCACCATTTTTTGGTGAAAGCGGTGAAACAGCTGATGGAGGATGAGCTGAATGTCTCCTATTATTGTGCTCTTTTGCTGCTGCAGAATCGTCATCCTCTGCAGACAATGCGATGCTTTCTAAATTCGCACCCTGTCGTTTTGATAGGCATGCCCAGTGCAAGGCCTCCTCGGGGTAGCCACAAAAAAGACCATCATGCAGAAAGCCTCCTCCGGCAAGGAGGCAACCTGGAGAAAGTGGGCTCGTTGCCAAAGGCGTTGAATGGCCCAGTACACTGGGTGGGTAGCAGAGGCCCAGGCTATCAAGACAAGAAGTTCCAGAGACACCAACACCAAAAGGTAGACCAAGATAACTACAACCAAGGCCTGCAGCAAGCTGTTCACCAGCAGAAAGGAAACCTTGTGGGTATGTGCAAGCTTGTCCATTAAGAAGCAATACACTTTCAGCAACTCCAGCCTCAATGTAGCGGTGGGGCAGGCTGCTTGGCAGAAGCATTGCTGAAGGCTCGAGCTTCTTATGCAGAGGCATAGCTTGGCCCATCTACAGCCCAGCACCTGAAACACACAAACAAGACAAAATAAGTGACATTTGTAAGCATCGCTTAACAGAATTCTAACCAACAGCGTCCCAATGAAATGCAAAATACAATGCTTTGTGGTTACGTTTGATTTGAAAAGACAACTCATTGATACACAAGGACATTCAGACATAGGAGGAAGCCACTCGGCCCATCAAGCCCGTGTCATCTCCACATTCCCAACAACGTAAGGAAACAACACTACACTCTACCCTCATTTTATTTATTTATTTTCTCACAACACATTCCGACAACACGGCAAAACAATTGGACATCTCCAAAACAGACATCACAGCTCGATCACACTTGGAAATCTTAAGCTACCAACAATTCCTACCAATATTTCTGTACCCCTCCACGCTCACTTCCTCTAACAAGTTCAGCCTGGGAATGGAATTTCAGGGAGTTTTTAGCAATAAGGAAGCTTAACCAGAGTTGGGTCAAAGCCACCCAATGCTCGCCTGTTTATACATTTATCGTTTTTAAAAGACTAGTCTAATAATATTTTTTATAAAGCATTGCAGTGAAGTCTGATCCAAATAATTTTAAAGCAATATATGTATGTGTATTGTAATCAGTAAAAAATAGTGTGGTAGATAAAAACATTAGAAAGGAAATAACTTGCACCAAAAACTTCAACATTTTCACGCTCACGCTGACGCTCACGCTGACGCCACGCCGGGGGTATCGCTATAGCTCTCTGTTCTTCGAAACAGGCGAGCTAAAAATTGAGGACGAGTGCTTTCAACCCAAACTTCTGTGAAATGAAATGTAAAAGCCATGTGACACAGTAACCTGTCATCTAAGTTTATCAAAAGGCCCTCAGTAAATCAGTAAAGGTGCTTTGTCAAAATAGGTGAACGAATAGGTAAAGGTGAATGAAAAGTTCGTTTATACATTTAGTTATTTATTTATTTAAATCGCTCTATAGTGCCAAAGCATTTGTAGCTATGTGGAAGGTAATATTAAACGATCCCCGACCCCATTCCTTAGTGGGTGTAAAGAAGTGTTTTTGGCCCCAACAAATAAAGTAGAAACAAAAAAGCAATTAGATTTTTTTTTCTCAAAATGCCCACAGGGTTGGATCACCACCAAGCAATGCCAGGTAACCCTGCTAGTACAGGAGAAAAGAGTGGTTTGTGGTCTAAATTCCTGCAAAATGTAATGTAAAAATGGCTCACAAAGACCTTAAACCTCATGTGAAACGTACAAACCGCTAAAGATGTACATGGGAAACACTGCATTTGCCAGAAATATTCCACAAGTCAATCTGATTGCCCATTAATGCTTTCCTGTGCAAATAATCAGGAAACTAAAAACCGTAAAAACTTGTAAAACTGCCAAGTTCTGTTAACCAATAGCTTCACGCAAATTAACCGGAATGTCGACTATTTGCTTTCTTTGTAAATATCTAGAAAGACGAGCTATAATTTTTATTTTTTTTTAATCTTGAAAAACGAATTAATTCCACCTCTTCCAAATTTCCAAAAATAATACTGTATCTTCCAAGAAATTTTAACACTGTAAATCAGTCGATTGCACCAAAAACAAGTGCCAAGTGCTTGGGAGGGGGTGAGAAGGGCTCACTTGCTGCACCCCCACTATTCTTAAGACAACAAACACAACTAACTCTCCCTCTTCCCAAAACCTCCTCCCAAACCCAATTATACTGCCCATGTGGCTAACACCAACCTTGAAAAGTTCCCCCCACCCCTCGTATGAGGTTTACACTGTCCCGACTAAGTTTGGTGGCAATCACTCAAGCCGTTGCAGTCTCCCATGCCCGTATTCCAAATCCCCCCAAAATAGAAAAATCTATAAAAGCAAATAAGTACATTTTTTCACAATAAATCCCCCCATAGAACCCCCGATTATGCAAGCCATGTTTGTAGCACTTTCTTTGCTGACATAGAGCTGACGTCAAAAGCCGGACCCTGATATATGAAACCCCCTTCCTCCACACTCCAATCCCTAAAATTGCTACCCCCTATTTTACTGGCAATTGCCCTCCATTTTGTGTGCCAAGTTTGGTTGCCACCACTAAAATCATTACAAAGATCACCCTTACCTCCTCCCCCTAACCATCATGCCCTCTCCATAATCACCCCCTCCCCACCTCCTCCACATGATACTACCCATGAGGCCCCCTTTATGTCTGCCTAGTTTGTTGGCCCTACATCATTCTGTTCAAGATATGCAAGATATAAGGGATCGGACAGACGTCATACAGACAAACAGAAAATAGTGTGACAACAAGGGCAGCTTTGCGTTTGCGACTGCGTTGCCTGCTCTACCCTGCAAGAAGGGAGTGGCGTAATATGCCTTAATATGGAGTGTTATCAGTTTGCACGGGAGTTACAAAGTGTCATGAAAATTATTTTCAAAAACAAATACAATTCGGTGTAGTCGGTCACTATTGACTGTTCAAACGAAAAGGAAATATATCCAAATAAACGTAGATTAAGAAAAATACGAGTAAGAATAGCCACACCTCAGAGTTCGTAAATGAAATATTCACATATCATATTTTTGTGATGTCAGAAGTGATAATCGCACATAATTTGAGTAAACTGTGGAATTTTGGCACACGTCCCACAGATTCATTTTCAGGAAGAATAGGCGCGTAAAATGAATTCCATAAAGTGGGCATGAGGGAGAATCTTAGAAAAACTGCCAAAAGCGGCAGGGACGCCTCATATAACTCGATGGTATCCATGGAATATTTACCCTGCACAGTCTTGAGAAGGACTTGGTGCAAAGCCAACTCTTCTGTTTTTTTTTTTTAAAGTTTTTTCTTTTTCTTTGATCCAATATGGTGCCAGCCCAGTGACTGATGATGCCACTTTTTGGTTCACGAGTCAGTAAGTGACCACTATATTCGTTATGGGTGTGTGTCTGCTGTCTGTCTGTCTGTCTGTCTGTCTGTCTGTCCCGAGCACAGCTCCGTGGGTTTTGATCCGATCTTGATAAAATTAGGGTGCGAGGTTTGTATCATGACTAGTTGTGTTTTTCTTGAGAATGGGCGTGGTGCGCTCATTATGGGCGGAGCCACGCCCAAAAAACATGTGTTTTTAGGGGGTAGCCGGTTTCAAGTTACATCTTCTCCGAGGGGGTTTGTCGAATCTGGCAGGGGTTTCGGTATTTGGTTAGCGCAATGACACCTGCATAGCCCCACGGAGCTCGATTTTTAATTTTCGTCCCAAGGTCAAGGTCACAAGGTCACGAACTTAGAAAATGTCAAAAAAAATCAATAAATTGGGCATCGAGCTCCGAGGGTTTTCAACTGTTTCGAATGAAAGTTGGTATGCAAGTAGTGCTCTTCGAGTACTACAACTTTCATCATTTACATTTTTCCCGATTCCCGCCAGTTTGCCCGTGGCGTCCCCTCGAAGGTCAAAAAAAAAAAAAAGGCCAACTGTGTACATTGCTCGTGAATCATCGCCGTCTCCAGACTTGTATCAAACTATATTTGTCATGGGTAGTTGATCAATTAGTTAACGTTTTGCATTGATCAATTAGCAGTTTCAACAATTGCAGAGACATTTTTTTTTCTTACGGCGACTGGATCAAGCGTTGCACTTGTCAAATTATGACGTCATAATGAAGGCACCGATGACATCATCATTAACATATAGTATTCCCCATTGGGAGTACTTGACAATGAGCCATGTTTCAATTTTTTCCTTGGAGCGACGTTGGAGATGGAGGTGCAAAGTTTTTTGTTTTTTCCAAGATGGCGCCTGCACCACATGACCTATGATGTTATAATTATCATTATAAATTCCTACAGGAGGAGTCACACCGATGATCACAATTTAATGTCAATCGGACCAACAATTGCTGAGAATTTTTTTTTTCATGCTGACCGGATCAAGCATTGCACTTGTCAAATTATGACGTCATAATGAAGGCACAGGTGACATCATCATAAACGTATCTTATTCCCCATGGGGAGTACATTACATTACAATGAGCCATGTTTCAATTTTTTCCATGGAGCAGTTTCAGAGATATAGAGGGGCAAAGTTTTTCGGCTTTTCCAAGATGGCGCCTGTACCACGTGACCTATGATGTCAAAATTATCATCATTATAAATTCCTAAAGGAGGAGACGCACCTCTGGTCAAAATTTCATGTCAATTGGATGTCAATTTCATGTCAAGTTGCAGAGAAAAATAATTTTCATTAATTATCGAATCAAGCGCTGTGCTTGTCGAATGATGACGTCATCATGAAGAAGGCGATGACATCATCATTAACACATCTTATTCGCCATGGGGAGTACATGACAACGAACCGTGTGTAAATTTTTTTCATGGAGTGGTTTTGGAGTTTGGAGCAAAGTTTGCAGTTTTACCAAAATGGCGCCTGTATCACGTGACCTATGATGTCATAATTATGACTAAAAAAAACTTACAGGAGGCACATCTCTTTGGAAAATTTCGTGTCAATCAGACTAACGGTTGCTGAGAAAATTAATTTTTAAAATGCAGACACGTACATACGTACGGGCACACGGACGTGACCGATCGCTTAACCCCGCCTTTCGCTTTGCAGGCACAGGGTAACTAGAGAGGCACTCGGTCGAGCCCATCCCTCAACCAGGCTGAACAGTTTACATTTTGTAGCCCACTGATAGGCTGGATCTTCTTCCAGACTTGAACCAAATTCTAATCAGCTTGTTCTTGTCATTTACCAAAATCATACACCAAGTTTCGTCATAATCCGTCCACAACTATTCTAAATATCGTGCCATTTCCAGGATCCGGATACGGATCTTCACCAAAATCGAATCACTTCGTCCTTGTCACGACTCAACCTGTCCACCAAGTTTTGTCCAAATCCATATTTTTTGAGATATCCCTCACAGACAAACACATAGACAACTAGAGGGGGAGCACTCGGTAGAGTGCAAACCTCCGCACGCCAATACTGCTGGGTCACTTAAGTGAACCTGATATCCTATTCATTGTAGGTCAAAAACGGATCAGAACTCTAGTGAACCCACGAATTGAATAAACTAAACTAGATCGACGCACATGTATAAATGCCAAAAAAAAAAATCAAATTTTTTTTGAAAAAAAAGTTGCAAAATTTTCTAATTTTTTTTTTTGTACCAAGTCCAAAATCTAATGGCATGATCCTTGGACCATACCTAATCCCCCACCAAGTTTGTTCGAAATCCATCCAGGAGTTTTTCCGTAATACTGTTCACAACAAACAAACAAACAGACAGGGGTGAAAACAGTAACCTCCATCCATCTTCGATGGCGGAGGTTAAACAGGGGTGAAAACATAATCTCCATCCACGTCGGTGGGCGGAGGTAATAATGTTTATTATCAATAAATAACATGACTAAATGATGGCATTTTGGCACAATTCTCACAGATTCATGTCCGGTGCGAAAATATGAATAAAATGAGTGCCATCTTAAAAGGCATCACAAAGAATTATAAAAATGATGGCTTAAAAGGTCAGAGGTGAAAAATCGCACCGATTTCTATTACCGCAATATAATATGCATTTCCTTTCCTAAGTTTTTTATCCAGAAGTGAGGGTGCACATCATACATGGGAACAAATCTGAATGGATTTTTTGTTTGCAGTCAGTGCAGAACATCATTTCCAATATAGCCTACAGTGCTTACAGAAAGTCCACACCCCCTTTCAAAATTTTCACCTTTTGTTTCCTTATAGGCTGTAATTAAATTGCAGTAAATCAGGCTTTTCCACCTTTGTTTACACATCGTAACTCACAACTTCCGAGTGAAAAACAAATTCTACAAACCTCAGGAAATGAATTAAAAATACAAAACTAGAACATCTTGGTTGGTTAAGTGTCCACCCGTGAATAATAGCAATTGTAAATTAAATCAAGTGTAACCAATCATCTTTAAAATCACACAAGTGAGTTGGCCTCCTCCTGTGTTAAATTGTAGTGATTCTGGTTATTTCAGAATAAAATCAGCAGTTCCTGGAGGTTTTCTCTGCTGGGTAGTCCATTTCCTACCATTGCATTTCTTTGCATTGAGCAAAGACTCAACCATGAGCACTAAGCAGCTTTCAAAAGGATAAAGTTGTGGAAAGGCACAGATCAGGGGATGGGCATAAAAATATTTCAAAGGCCTTGAATATCCCTTGGCGCACATTCAAGACAATCATTAAGAAGTGAAAGGCGTATGGTACCACCAAGTCACTGCCTAGATCAGGCCGTCTCTCCAAACTGGATGACCAAGCAAGGAGACTGATCAGAGAGACCTCCAAGAGGCCAATGACAACTTTGAAAGAGCTACATGCCTGTATGGCAAAGACTGGTCACTGTGTGCATGCTTCAACAATATCCCTAGCACTCTACAAGTCTGGCCTGCACGGTAGGGTGTCAAGAAGGAAGCCATTACTCAAAAAATTCCCGCACCTTGAATCCATTTGGAGGTATTCAAAAAAAAACGCTCCAGAGATTCTGAAGCCATGTGGCAAAAAGTTTCGTGGTCTGACGAAACCAAGATGGATTTTTGGCCTAAATGCAAAATGTTACGTTTGGCACAAACCCAACCAGCACATCACCCAAAGAACACAATCCCTACTGTGAAGCATGGTGGTGGCAGCATCATGTGATGGGGATGTTTTCTCACCATCAGGGATTGGGGCACTTGTTCAAGATAGAAGGGAAAATGGATGGAGCAAAAAATACAGAAAAATCCAAGAGGAAAACCTGCTGCCCTCTGAAAAGCGAAATTGGGACTGGAAGTTCACCTTTCAGCATGACAACAGACCCGAAGCACACATCACAAGCTAACTTGGAGTGGCGAAGGAATAAAAAGATAAATCTCCTTGAGTGGCCCAGTCAGAGCCCGACCGAAATCAATCAAAAATCTGA
>CM068961.1:16919031-16944724 GCA_035128595.1 Eptatretus atami | reverse complement strand
CCTTCACCCCATTGTTCTTACCTTCTTTAACCCCACAGCCGGGCAGTCTTTCCTCGGTCCGTCTGTGGTCATTAATCTTTTGGGCCGATCGGATTACCTTTACCGCATCGGACTTTGTCCCTTCTCACGTGTATAGCCATGGCACGAAGTGTAACGCTTTTCCCATACGTAATAAAGTGCGGCACATCTCGCATGCGTGGTGCAACGGTGTACTGTACAAAGAATGTTCGCGCGCAGGGATGTGCTGTGGAGGAGAGTAGGAAGAAAGTCCAGAATGCGGCTTGGTTCATGGGGAGCGGCTTGGTTCCTGGGGAGCATCTGGTCCCATTGGCACAGCAGAAACTGAGCTGGTTGCAGTTCACATATCTTGCACGCTCTAAACGACTTGCCTACTGGGTCTGGACAGCTCAGAGACGCAGCTACGCATCCCATTCGCACTGCCACTCCACTGCCCATTCTTCCCCGATCCTCCCCTAGTATATTGGACTGGAACAGCCCCGTCGGGCTGTGGAGTGAGGGAAGGAGTCGACCATCAACATTCTGCAATTTTCTTTTCTTCTCAGTTCTTCTTGTCTTCTTTTCTCCCCGATTGAATGATGGCCATACGTCTTTTGTGTACGTAAGATTGTGTAAGAATACATGTGAGGTTTGAAATCTGCTCTTCTGTGCCTTTTCCTATAAATACTCAGTTTTAAATGATTGCTTGTGTGTGTGTGTGTGCGTGTGCGTGTGCGTGTGCGTTGTGTGTGTGTGTGTGCGTGTGTGTGTTGTGTAAATAAAAAATTTAAAGTCTCAAAATGCTCAACCAAACAACCGGCTCTTTCAAATAATTAACATAACTTTAAATAATGTGGTCAACAAAAGTTCCCTGAACAAGGTACAGTCGTCTCAGGAAACACCAATGAATATTTTTCCAACAAAAGGTGTACATTATTAGTAAATAAACAAGGACAAATGTGTCCAAGAGCCGCGTCATAAAGGTTTTGTCTCACCAGAAGAAGAAGAAGAGGAACAAGAAGAAGAAGAACAATGCGGAGCTCTCTTAGAGCCAGCGTTCGCAACGCGACGCGGCTAAAAATTCATTACAGAAAGTCGAAACATCAGCATTTTGATCACAATAACAATAACAACAACTTCCGATATTTCGTCACGTGCCTTGATGGAGCCAATGCAAAGACCCGTCATGGAGGCTCCTCGTTCATGACGAGAAAATCGTGTATTTACGAAATTACAACACAATAAATGGAATAATCTATAAATAGTAACGTGAACTTTTCGAAACTTTAAAGCAAATGTCCGAATATATTAAAAGTTGATGATAGACGCTCTCAAAAGACCCTCAATGTGAGGATGTGTACAGGTGTTTAGTATTTAAGGAGATCCGGATCGTGTATATAAAAGAGCTGAGTCCTAAAGTTTTGTCTTCACAAGAAGAAAGAAGAAGAAGAAGAAGAGAAGAAGAAGAGAAGAAGAAGAAAAGAACAACAACAACAACGCGGAGCTCGCTACGCGAGACGCGGCTAAAAATATGTTCCCACTAATTATAATTATGAACTTATACATTGAAAAGGGAACAATTAACTCCCAGCAGAGCACAATATGCATACTGTATATTAATTCATTTAATATAATAGTATAATCTGAATTCTATGAGACCGATGCATACATATTATGCACATATATATATATATATATATTATATATATATATATATATATATATATATATGTCTACATATTGGCGACTCTCAGCAACAGCACAAACAGAAATGTGTACCAACGAGGATCCGAAGCATGCGATGAAACCGTCCGGCAGCTGAGGGGTTGAGTAGCATTGGGATCGCATGTGTGTACTATTTGTGAATGTCTTTATAGCTGTGGAGGAACTCTGGAAGGGTTGATACAGCATAGCACTTACCTTGTGTAGCTTTTTATCGTTGCTTTATGCAGCTTCTTCAGCAGAAGAGCATGGGAGGAGTCGATTTATTTATATAATCCCAGCCACTTGGGTTTAATTGATTAGGTGAGAGCTGATTGGTTATTTCCTCCATTCAGAGGTGAGAGATGGGTTGGTCTTTGTTTTAATTGTATCATATGTATATATGGAGTTGTATTTTCTGTCTGTCTGTCCATCGATAGAATCGGCCCACGAGTCGTAACTCATCACATTGCACACTGTATAGTGCCACCGAGTGGTCGGAAGTATACAAATCATCTTCTTGTACCAACTCTAAATTCCTTTTCGCACAAGGTACGGGTACCTCTGCGAGTATAGTAAACATACATTATACATGTATGTATCATAGCTCAGACAAAACGTGAGGTGCCAATTTTTGATTTGTCAAACAATCACCCTCTTTGTATCGTTGCATGAACCATCTAACATAAAGGTCCCACAAGGTGATACACATTGCGTAAAATGGCTCCGAACAAACTACTTGAATCCCATACCACGACAAAAGGCATGCTGTTTTCATACCAAAGTGTGTAACATCCAACCAGCCAATCAGTGATCTCCATCTTTCCAATATGGCTTCGCCCACAACCGGAGTCAGTACTCAGAAAATCAAAACAAATGATCTTGACAAGATTCTGAGCCACCTTTAGAATGTCCAAGAGGTAGAAAGAGGTAGAAGAATGAAATATGGAATGTGACAATAAGACAAGAGTCTTTCTATGATGCGGATGTTGAGCTCATTAATATTTGCCACTCTGGTTTCAGGACAATCCCTTGTATTGACTGCAATCATGATGGACAGACAGACAATGTTTGGTTCTTCTCGGTTTATAAACTAATGACAGACAATCTAGTGCTGGCCCAGACAAAAAAAAGTCCAAGAGGAAATATGAAAGGAAAGAAAGCCACATGGGTCGACATCATAAAGAAATCTGATCGGATATCTTGTCCAGAGGAATCATGATAAATTATATGAAGAGCCATTCAAAGTTCTACAGAATGAGACTTACTTGTCTTGTTACCAAATTGAACGGTGACAAAGCAGGATTGAAAACGACCTACGATACTGAATTTTGTGCACCATTCTCAAAGGAAAGGGAGAGAAGAGCTTTGGTGACTTTTGTCCTGCCAGTCTGCTGAAGACGATAGCGTTCGAGATGCACAAAGTGTCGGACCGAATGTTATTCAAGGCAGACAATGGAAAACTACACTTTATAAGGACAAGAGTTGGTCTGCACCGGCAGAAAAATAAAGACGACTACCATTCTCAACGACACGTTGAGAGAGGTAATGCTAACCACTGTGGGAATGAAGACGAAGTGACGTTTCAGGCGTGAGCCCTTTCTCGGGTCTCTCTCTCTCTCTCTCTCTCTCTCTCTCTCTCTCTCTCTCTCTCTCTCTCTCTCTCTCTCTCTCTCGCTTCAATCCTACCTTCAGATCATCGTTCGCAGCTTTTTCGAATGTACACCTCACAAAGAGCAACGACACCCTCTCTAACAAGCAGCAACAAAAACCGAATCAAAACAACCTGATGGGTCAGTTTGTTTGCTGTTCCCATCCGAGAAGATGGTTCACAATTGTGTGATCGAAGGTTCAAATCTCAGACACTGTTTTGACTAGCCCAACGTCTCGTCCTTGTGATTCACGTAAAAGTACACCAATATATTCTGATGTCCTTGACCTCTGTGTAATACTTCAACAAATTCTTCCATCACTGCAAAAAAAAACAGAGCGCAAGTGAGCACAATATACGCCCGAAAAAGTCTCTGTGACACACACACATGCACGCACGCGCGCACGCACACACACAATTATATATTCAAACACGTCAATTTATGAAGAACAAGAAGGTATATACAGAATTGTGCTACTACATGGAAAACAGCATCCTGGTTGCCATGGCAACCACTTTAGATGACGAACGTATGTCGCGACACACCGTCTCCACAGTCTGTACCTATGTACCAAATATGAAACGTGAAAGTTGAAAACTTTGGGAGTTAGAGTGCGGACAGGAACGGACGGACGGACGGACGACAGACAGACAGACGGACGGACGGACGACTGGTATCACATAATACACCCCGATAATATATATATATATATATATATATATATTATATATATATACATATATATATTGGGCGTATAAAAAGGAATGAAAACATACCCATCAGAGATGGGGAATCCCCCGCCATTGAAAAATTTCAAATCGATATGGTAAACAGTTTATGAGTTATCGCACTCACAGCTATAAATGTTGACGCCCAGCCAGCCAGCCGACGGACGGACGGACGACGGACGGACGGACAGCCAGACGGACGGACGGACAGACGACCCGGTGACAACAATATTCCCCTTCCACCAAGCGGCGGGGGATAAAAAAATTGTACGGTATACTTGCTTTAAGTATTTACGAGAAGTTGCATTACTTTCACCTTTCTGCTTCTTCAATTAATATTCCAGTACCTTTCAGCGCTAATCACCACCCACTTTCTTTGATCTCAGCTACCAGAGGGTCAAGCATTCCCTGAAATATGTTTCAGTCTGAATGTGTGGAATGCCAATGGTTGATTGACCAGATGAGATTGTTTAGGAATACATTCGCCTGTAGTTACAATTCATTTGCTTGCATTAAATATTTATCGAATGCAGAATAAGTTATATTCCTTTAACAACTGTATTTGACAGAAACTTTTTAACAAATGGAAATATCAATGTCAACAAGTGATATGCGAGAGGTTAAGCTACATTCTGATCCATCATCACTCCCTGGGCCTATAATATATTCAGTAAACTCTAAAAAATAGAAAAATTCAAAATAAACCTCCATTAAATGAAGACCATGACGCATAAAGAACGAGAACGGCACTCGGGAGAGCACATACCTCTGCCCCAGCTGAACAGTTTACGTTTTGTAGGTAACCAAGAGGCCGGATCCGGATCTGAACCAAAATCTCATTGACTTGTTCTTGATCACCTACCTAAGTCATCCACCAAGTTTTGTCGTAATCTGCCGAATACATTTTTGAAATATCGTGCTCGGAATCGTTTTCGGCCATATCACTCAATGGTGAAGAATCAATTAAAAATTCCAGTATCCAGATGCGGACCTTCACCAAAATCTAATCAATTCGTCCTTGTCACACACCCAACCTGTCCACTAATTTTGTCCGAATCCGTCCACAACATTTTGAGATATCCTGCTCACAGACAAACAAACAGACAACCAGGGGTGAAAACATAATCTCCGTCCACCTTCGTTGGCGGAGGTAAATAAACGGAAGGGGTTTGAAAGTGCTAACAAGGAGATTTGTATTCTACGGTGTTCAAGTATATTATTCAATTTAAATAAAATAAAGATTTTACAGATCTTAGAAAAAGAAAAAAAAATCCAGGTTTCCCACCATTGATGCAGCCTCTTTTATACCAACTTATTTAACACATTCCATGAGTTCTTCGTGCCTGTTGTTTGTGTCCTTTATAATGTCATTATAAACAGTAAGTTTCCTGTTTGGAAGGATTTTCAAGCTTGTTTAACTGCCAAGTAGGTCGACAGAGCAAAAAATATTATCTCACTCATCTCTGCGCATGCGCCATCATGACGGATCCAGAGCTAAAGTATTGCTAATCTTCAGGTTTGTTTTCCGGTTCATGTTCAAAATATAACACTCAATTGAAATCAAGTTGTTCCTCAATCATAAAGTGACGTTTGTAGACAGACAGACAGACAGACAGACAGACGGGCAAACAAAAGTGAACCAAATGCTTAACCCTGCTTTTCGCTTTGCATATGCGGGGTAATGACATGTATTCCAGTAATGACCCTTATAAATAACATTAACATCACATTTACTTCACCGTCTTCTGGAAGCAGACTAAGAAAGTCTCATCAAAGGAAAAAAGGAGTTCTGTACGTCTCTTGCTGAACACAAACCGACTGGTAAAAACATTCAGGGACAAACCGCTTTCCTTCGGAAAAGGCAACCGACGTTACCTGTAGATATCTCTTCAAAACCGAGCTGCACCACTTCAGACATGGTGTCCCATGGGAGGAATGCCCTCACATTCCAATCAAGAAAACCTAAAGTCCTTCTTTATGTCTTAACAGGGCGAGCAAAATACAAATGGAATTTAAAAGAATGGTTGGAAAAATAAAGGGCTTTGTCCCTTGGTACCGGTTGAAGCATCACGATAATAACCATCGCAACTCCTGAGGAAGCGACCAAGGTGCCCGCTCATCTCATTTAATGCAGCTGCGATAATTACACCCCGCGTACGAAACAGGTTGTTGATCTTCCACCAACGCTTGTACTTACTTCAACAACGTGGAGGTGATGAAAGAAGAGACATCAATGCGTACTTAACAAAGGTTAATCTAATCCGTTTCATACCAGCGAGGCTTTACTGGGTGGCATTCCAAGTGCATTCGCAAATTGAAATGAAGACAGAAACATCATCCTTTTCCGAGGGCAGCAATTGCTGCTGATCAGCCCCTGCTGAAGGTCATTAAAGAGCCAGCTGGGGTTTTTTTTAAAATCGAAATTCCAATACAGACATGGCAATTAGCCTGAAACAACGTTTTCCCAGAAGCTCAGAATTCAAATCCACATTCGCTGGGTTGCCAACTTGTCTTATTACTAAGTCACCAAACTGAATTTACTTGCTCAGTTTCGAAAGAAAGAGAGAGGGAGAGATTACTTGTACGAATTCCAGTCCGAGTGACAAAATGAGTCTGGACTTCTATCAGCCATTGACGATATTTCGAATCAATAATGGCGGTCTTCCGTTGCCATATGATCGTTATATAAAATCATACGTCAACAATCAGGACGGCTATTCCATCGAGAACAGCCTGAAGAGTCAAACCAAATATGTACAATATGAAGAATTATCATGAGCTGCAACAATAAACATTGCAGAGGAGTTTAAACCAGACAGGCTGACGCAGCCTCGTATAACAACAGAAGGAACAGCTCGCCCTTCTGAGATCACTGGACAACTAGATAAACTTCCCTTCCACTATTTGGAACATTCTGGAATGTTTCACTGATCAAGTAACGACACAACAGCTCTTAAGAGAGCCCAACGCTTCCAAAACCGCAAGCTGGCGAGTTGCAGGCGAGTACACAACCTTCTAAACGTTTCCTTTCAGCTATGTGCCGAGCGTCGGTGGTGGATTGCCTCACCGCCCAGACAGTCACAATTACAGCTTTGTGCCCCATACTCTGATCCCACAGCCCGCACGCAACACATTCCTGGCAGGGAGCACTGCGGTCAGCCAACGGGCGCCAGGGCAGGGGAAGAACCAACTCTTGCAGCCCTAAATCAAGCACAAAACACCAGGATTTCCAAGCTGCGCTGTTTAACGCAGGCCGGGAAGTCACGGACTGTCGACAGGTGCAGTTTGTACCATTGCTAGTTCACTCTGTACCGTCGCGCGCTGTGCAGCACATCAACATTTACAGATCATGCAGAAATTGATCTGACCAAATGGCAATGGAAATGCATAATTGTGCAATGCAATGGAAATTGTGAAATTGTGCAATGCAATGGAAATGCAAAATAATAGGAACTCACATCAATCAACACAGTATATGGGATTTGGATCTGTCATCTCATCATTAACCGTATGCTCAGTTCGTGCCACCAAACAGGCCAAACAGAGGCTGTGTACAACACAATACTAACTAGTTCTTCAATGCAGCTACTGTATATAATTACACCACAGTGATCATTCAGCACTATACAAATGGTAAAAAAAAAAAAAAAAAAATGGTTTGTTAATACCATATAGTAAGTAGTCTTCATGCTTTTGCTGGGTTTGCAAAAATGAAAAAGGAATTAAACCTGAAGTTGCCGAGGTCAGAATTTATGTTAATTTGAAGAGTCTTGTTAAATGCTACCTGGGGCATTATTTTAATTGCTCAGGAGTAATGTCCCCCTTGGCTGTTGAATTAATACCAGGTGGGGTTGACTCTGCCTGTCATCCTTCCGAGGTCGGAAAAATGAGTGCCAGCATGCTGGTATCCTGTGTCCAGGATTGTACCTAATAGCCAAGGAGACTGCTTAGGGGCAGCACCAACGCTCTGCACAGAGCATGGTCCCATTGGGTGGATGGAGTAATATGAACAATAATAATGTTTCCCTCTAATTTTAAGCTCGTGTGATGTCCCACGATTATAGAGAACGAGCAGGGTACCTGTCTTCGACGGATTGTAGGCTCTGTTACTCGCTCATTGAATCAGGAATATTTTTATGTGAGAACTTCCGGGTACACTACATTCCTGGTTCGTCTATTATACGTATGCACGTACCGTATGTACAAACTCGTTCCAGTCTCAACTCTGGAGCATCCGTCATAAAGATGGCCACGTGAAACACATGGTTGGGCTAGATAGAGTCCTGCTTGGTGCAGCGTTTGTCCTTGTGCCTTGTTTATTGACATGGCGGATGACAGATACCGGAAATTGTCGCCCCTCGAATTCCAATGTACAGTCGCTGGGAGTAAGTGGTGTACTGGGAATCGACACATTCTCTCCTGAGAACTCGCCGATGGAGATCGTAGCTTCTAGGAGATTTTTCATCAGCTGCCACATGACAAACCGAGTTCCCGTTGCACAATTTTGGGGCATCCAGATGACAAAGAAGCATGATTGGTGTTCTATCAGGTTTTCCTTTGTCCTCGTGCCTGTTTCTAAACCATTCGGTTATCAGATTTGCTTTACAAAGGTTAAATGTTTCTCTTTGTGAGTTTCAAAGCAAAATCTATTTGATAACACTCGATTTCCGGCCGTGCTGCTGTTTTTATTTATTTAATATTTTTTGTATACCTTGTCGAGGCTCGTGTGAGAGCTAACACACAACACACATCAAGGGGGCATGAGACAGGAGGGGAGGGAGTGGGAAGGACAAAACAGTGGGGAACAGAGACATTAGGAGAACTGTGGAAGGGAGAGGGATGGGATGGGGAATAGAAGATGAACATTACAGGGACTTTCAGGAAGGAAAGCAGGGAATTTGAAGGAGGTGGGCTTGGGTGGATTATCAGGGTAGAAAAGATCGAGGATTTGGATGGGGGGGTGATAAGAGGTGGTGGTGAACAGCTGTTTTGAAGGCCTGGAGGGAAGAATGGGAAAGAATAGAGTGAGGGAGTTTATTCCAAAGGCGGGAAAATGAGGAATGAAAGAGTGAAGGTGAGAAGTGATTCGTGATTTTGGTAGTTTTACCAGAAGGGGGTTGTTGGCGGACCTTGAGCGCCCTGTGAAAATGTGGTGGGGACAAATCGCAGAGAGAGCAGGGGGGGGGCGAGGCTGGAGAGGAGACGGTAGAAAGACAAGACACCGACCAACCTGCGGTGATTGAGTGAGAGGCCCAAAGACTCGGCCTCATTGCGGGAGATGCCAATGATCCGAAATGCCTTGGTTTCTACAGCATGAAGCCGAGAAAGGTGGGAGCAGGAGCACCAGCCCAGAGGGGAGAGCAGTACTCCATCAGGCTACGGACAAAAGCTTTGTAAGTGTACAGGAGATTCAGGTGGGCTGAGGAAGACTTTGCACGATGGAGGATTCCCAGTCGGCGACTGACTTTGGAGGCGAGGTTTGAAATGTGGCTTTCCCAGGAAAGGTCATGGCAGATAGTGAGCCCAGAAGCTTGAAAGAAAGTACTTCTTCCAGAGGATTGTTGAGAAAGTGGATGGGGGTTTTTCTAAACGGTCCTTTCGGAGAGACATAGTGAGAGTGTGAGATTTGTCCAGATTGAAAGACATGTTCCACGTGTTGGACCAGCTTGTGATTTTATCCAGATCAGCAGTGAGCGAAGAAGCTGCTGCTTGCCGGTCTGAGGGGACCGATGGTATTGCTTATTTTTCTAAATTACCGAGCCTATTCTTTTTCCACCCGTCACACGCAGCTGTTTATAAAGAACTAGACGACCCATGAACCCGTTGGGTTCCCGTTGTGACAGAGGTTGATGAAGAAAAAAAAAACAGACACAAAATTTTAATATTATTTAGTGGTCAAACTTTAACTTGAAGAAAATTTGAGCATTTACCCCAGGAGTCATCGTTCGGCCAACCAGTTTCTCGATGTATATAAACACATTCTCCATGGTTTGTCCTTGCGCTTTATGGATCGTCATACCAAACTTGACTGAATCGGGAATTGATTATTAAATAATTTTTTCGTTGCCCGATTTGAACGAAACTTGATACTGCACACCGCAGGCAAATGGTCAGTAAGGGGGCCTGAATTTTTTGCGGTATCGTGTACCGTTTTGGCTGTATTTCGGAACATACGTACATATATTTATATACTAGACGACCCGTGACCCTGTTGTGACAGCGGTTGACAAAAAAAAAATCCAAAAAAAAAGATAGCTCCAGCGAACTATACCGCTGAGGTTGTTTGTATTGATCAAATAATCCCGAAGAGTACTTGACTGAATCGGGAATCGATTTTTTAATAATTTTTTTCGTTGCCCACTTTGAACGAAACTTGAAAAAAAAAACCGGAGAAAAGAAAGTCGAAGAAATTATTGTGCGTAATCTTCTAAACACAATTTTATTTATTAATGAACACGGTATTAGATCAAAATGGCGATGTTTGTTTTATGCTTAAGAATAAATCGTTCTTTGTCTATACAGTAGTCTCCGGATATTAAATCCACGGATAATAAATCCAGCCGTATATTAAATCCGGAACGCCAGGGTACGGAATTCCTACATATAGATTTCCGCCGTGTAATAAATCCATCCGCCGGTTAATAAAGCACCTTCATCGGCGCGTGCCTGTGTTTTTCCCGGAAGGATCACGCGATTTTTTAGCATCAGTCGGAACCGGTTAGCGGAAACTGGTCGTAGATCAAACTCGCTTGTGTCTCAAAGCTTTACAGTGTTTCTGTGTGCCTTGTTAGCCGTTCTGTTCCATTTTTCATTCAGTGTCCGAAGTGATCTGATCGTGTTGACGTTAATTGTGTTGCCTAAATTAAAGACATCTTGTTTCACTCCCCAGATATTTTCAACATATCTTTGTGATGCCGAAGCGAAAGAGGCAACCGACGACGCGTCAGGATCTGACTTTGAACGAGAAGTTAGGAAAGTTGAAAGCATATGATGAACTGAAAGGCCAACTCAGTCAACGTGATGCTGCAGACCAGCTTGGCATTTCCCGTGGATGTCTCCAAAATCTTTTGAAGCATAACAACAGATCCGGGACGAAGCAGAAGCATCCCACAATACGAACGAGAGTCCGCAGTCAGTTCGACCTGGAAAGGATGCGGCCGTGGAAGCAGCCTTTATAAGTGGTTCATGTTCAGCAAGACGCGGAACCTCCCAGTCAACGGCCCGATTCTGATGCACAAGGCAAAATCGTTGGCGAAAGAAGCAGGACATGACGACTTCTGTGCGACAGACGGTTGGTTTTCACGCTGGAAAAGAGAAATGGAGTGGTGTTCACCATTTTGAAGGGTGAAGCAGCGGAAACGGACGTTCAAGGGGCAAAGGAGTTCCTCGACACAGAATGGCCAGAGCTCGAAAAACAATTCAGCAGGAGGGACATTTTCAATGCTGACGAAACAGGGGCTTATTATCGCGCCTCCCAGACTCGACTTACGTCGACAAAAGACAGGAACAAGGTGAAGGGGTTCAAGCGGCCAAGGACCGTGTGACAGTCTTGGTGACATGCAGCATGGAAGGAGAAAAAGAAGAGCTGTTGCTTATCGGCAAGTCAAAAATCCGCGATGCTTTAGAGAGTTAAGAACCTTCCATTCACGTATGAAAACTCCATCAACGCCTGGATGACTGGGACGATTTGGGAACGATATTTCGCACTTTGGATCTGAAAATGGGTAGACAAGGACGCAAAATTTGCTCCTGGTAGACAACTGCTCTGCACACAAAGAAGTTGAAGGCCTCAAAAACATCACGATCCGATTTCTGCCACCAACACGACCGCTCATCTCCAGCCCTGCGACCAAGGCATCATTCGGACCTTGAAGGCTTATTTTCGACATGAATTACGCCAGACTGATCGATGAAATTGACGATGCCCCTGAAGACGAGACTTTGACAGCGAACAACCTCGTCAAGAAAATTTCCATCTTTGAAGCGATGGAAATGCTGGCTTCAGCGTGGCAGAAGGTGAAACAGGAAACCATCGTGAACTGTTGGAAGAAGGCAGCCTTTTATGGCAAAGAGCCGCGCCAAGGTGACGCAGAACACGTCGAAGTCCCACTTCCCCCACCTCCGCAGGTCTTTCTGATGAGGAATTCAACCACTGGGTCGACATTGACGAAGACCTCGAGGTCGCCAATGAAACAACCGAGGGGGAACTCTCGCAAACCTTGTCGAGTTCATACAGGCGACAGACCAGCAACAAGATGAACCAGAAGACCACGACGAAGATGACGATGACTGTCTGTCTCAGTGGAGCTGATGTCAGGAAAGCTATTGAAGTCCTAGAACAGGCAAGACGACAACATGATATCCCAGTTCCTGACTTCAGAGAGCTCAAGGATTCCGTTCGAAGGACATTTCCTCTAAACAAAGGACGTTAGCCAACTGGCTGACGAAGGAAGATGGTGTAGCCTAATTTGCATTCTGTTGTTTCTTTCCTGTTTTTTTTATCAATAAACCTCTTTTTTATATAAATCAAACTGTTTTTGCTACTGCTGGACAAAAGGGATTGCAGGATACAGTAATTTCAGGTCCGAAGTTGGGGTCACCGGATAATAAATCCGCCGGATATTAATCCAGGAAACGCTCCGCCCGAGGTGGATTTAATATCCGGAGACTACTGTACTAAATGTTTGAGATTTTTAAATAAATCATTTCAAGAAGAAAAAAAGATAGCTCCAGCGAACCAGACCGCTAGGTTGTTTGCATTGATTCAATACTCCCGAAGAGTACTTCACTGAATCGGGAATTGATTTTTAAGAATTTTTTCATTGCCCGATTTGAACGAAACTTGATACTGCACAAACCCAGAGAGAATGGTGAGTAAGGTGGGCCGAAAATTTTTGCGCATCGTGTACCGTTTTGGCTATATTTCGGGAATACATACATACATACAATATACAAGATGAGAGTTTTAGTAATATATAGAGATAGATAGATAATGTTTGTGAACATCTCCCTGAAAGTCTACATAAATCTAACGTTGTTTTTTGGTGAAAGCGACAAGGTTTCTGGGTTGTATGCAGTCCATACTGTATTCAGGCCTAAGTCACATTTGCTCTACGGCGAGGATACTGCGGCCGTACCCCTCTGAATTGACAGAAACGTGCGGCGGCCGCAGAGTTTCTGCGGTGGCCTCAGGGTGCCCTACGCCGTTTTGCTATCTTTTACAGGCGTAAGGTCGCCGTGGAATTATAACGCGGAGTTATAACTTTTTTCATTTCTACGTTCGCCGTAGCAATTCGACAATCCGAAACAAAAACTGCTAAATAAAAAAAAATTAAAAAAAAATAAAATTAACCCACTCGTTACCGTCCGTCTGGTCGCACGTTCCTTAGGGCCCCCCTGCGGTCCCCTTGCAGGCACCTTGAGGCTACCTTGCATCTGCCTTGAAAATTCTATGGCCGCCGCAGGGCCCCTTAAGTCACCGTGCGACATCAAATCAAAGACCGTACGGCAACCCCACGTTTTTGGTCTCCACAATTTCTAAGACCTAAGGCCTAAGTCAACATTTGCTCTACGCGAGGATACGGCGGCCGTACGCCCTCTGAATTGACAGAAACGTGCGGCGGCCGCAGAGTTTCTGCGGTGGCCTCAGGTGGCCCTACGCCGTTTGGCTATATTTTACAGGTCGTAAGGTCGCCGTGGAATTATAACGCGGAGTTATAACTTTTTTCATTTCTACGTTCGCCGTAGCAATTCGACAAGCCGAAAAAAAAAACTGGTAAAAAAAAAAGAACCCACTCATTACCGTCCTCTGGCCGCATGTTCGCCTAGGGCCCCCTGCAGTCGCCTTGCGGTCGCCTTGCGGGCCTTGCGTCTGTCTTGAAAATTCTATGGCCGCCGCAGGAACGCCCTAAGGTCACCGTGCGACATCAAATCAAAGACCGTACGGACCCCCACGTTTTCGGTCTCCACAATTTATAAATATGCCGTGCGGCTACCCGAAAAATAAAAACATATGTGACTGCTACATTGTGTGACCGTGGAAATACTGCGGCCGCCGTATAATTGCTAGTGGCCATAGATTTTGAAGACCCCACGGCCGCCGTGGCAAATGTGACTTAGGCCTCAGTAATCAAACTGACTCCGACATGCCAATTCCCCAAAAATTGCTGATATTGGCCAAGCATGTGTGTATGTTGTGTGTTGTGGTGTGTGTGATTGGTCCCAATGTGGGGTGGGGTTGCCCCCCCAAAATATGTATTTGTTTTCTTTTCTGAAGCACACACACAATTTCAATGAAACTCGACCACAACCTTTATCCCCATGATGTAACAAGGTTTGTTCACGGCATTAAAAAAAAAAAAATCCAGAGGTATTTACTTTCTTCTCCATTATATATTTTGTGGGTCGTCCATGCCTACCAGTGGTTGCCTGATTATCTAATCCAGCCACAACCAGGTGAGCGCCCAGGGGTATTGCCCCATGCTTAATATCTCTGTGAGGTTCTTTGTCATCATTCCTGTAGGTCCATTATCACTGGTACAACTTTGGCATTCTTCAGCTTCCAGGATCTTCTCAATTCATTCTTGAGGTCTTGGTGTTTGGTCATTGTCTTGATTTCTGCATCGTTTAGTCCAAAATCACTGGTATTAACACCTCAATCAGCAATGCATTCTTCTCTTTTTTTTTGTACCGAAGTATGATATCTGGTCGCAACGCTTTGTTTTCGATGTTCATGCTCGATGGGATCATTAGGTCGTACGTGAGCGGTAGGTACTTCCATGTTTTCAGTGATTTACTTTTGGTTCATGTTCCCGCAAATTTTCTGGAACTGGTACATCAAAGATTTTGCAGATGTGCCAGCAGATTACTTTATAAACTCTGTTGTGTCATTGTGTGTACAGCTGTTCTGACAAGAGTTTGTTTTTGTGTGTGTGTGTGTTCGGTCATTAAGCATAACATGTCATCCTCTATCCTAACCCCACCTCCACCACTCACCAACTAGAACAGCTCTCAGTAGAGCACATACCTGTTCCAGGCTGAACAGTTTACATTTTGTATCCCACTGATAGGGTCTGGATCTGGATCTGGTCCTAAAACCAAAATCTAATCAGCTTGTTCTTGTCACCTGACCAACTCATCCACATAGTTTTCAAATAATGCATCCACAACTTTGTTAAATGCCATGCTATACAGTACATGCAGTATATCATTCTTGGCCCTATCTCTCAATGGTGAAGAATCACTTCAAAAATTAAAAAAAATAAAACAAGTAGAGGTACATTCAAAGTACACCACCCCCATGGCAAATAAGTAAATAAATCCTCCAGCACACGACATCGCCTTGCAGTACATGGAGACGCAATTGGGAGGGAGCGGTGCACAATAATTAATTGATTCATTGCATAATTAAAATAAATAAACAATAATCGTAAAATAATTAATTTCATATTCAATTAACGAATAGCATCATACCTAAACCGCCACTGTTTCATCCAAATCTGTAAGTTTTTGAAAACTAAGTAACTTATTGAAAAATTCAATAATTAATTGATTCATCAATATATCAAAAAATACTCTTAAAAGCCAAATTACTTGTTCACCGTCATGTCCAAACAATCATCTTCCGAGCTCAAAAGGTGCCTGAGATATTGCCAGGATGATAAATAAAATAAATAAGTAATTAATAAGGGGAGAACATGAGTTGGGTACGGTATGGTATGGGGAAGGTAACCAAAAGAGAACAAAAGGCAGAGGTAAAGAGTACACAAACAATGTTTATGAGGACAATTATTGCAGGTATGTGCAGAGGGATGACGACATCGCGTTGAGCCTCTACGTGAGAAGGACTAAAGTGAAGGGTAATATTCAACAGACACAGGAAAGTGATTGCAAAGGCATGAAAAAAGGAGACAAATGAATGAAGGAAAGCAGAAAATGGTGACTTCCCAGGTAGTCAACGATGCCAGCCCTAGTGTGGTGAGACAATGTGTTCTCCGTCCTGACAGCCAGATTCGGTCTGGTGTGGTTGACTCACCTCGGGATTGGTAGAAGGACAAGCATGTAGAGAACTGACGAAGCATTAATGGACGTGTGTGGCAGCGAGAGCTGGGCATGCATGACTCAGGTGAAGCTGATAGAACAATGTAGATAATGTTGTAAAATACAGGAGGTATATTGCTGCGAAACTGTGTTAAGACAGGATCGGGTCCTATATCCAGACCTATTGCTGGGAAAGGCTTTATGAATGTGGGATTGCAAAGGACGTTGGAAGCAGGTGGCACCGGTGTCACAAGTCATACAATATTACACCGTGAAGAAGGACTTGTACGTCATGGCGACGTCGATTAAAATTTGCCCAATGAAATAGCAAACTCATCTGGAATCTTGCTTTGGAAGCAAGCTTACAGGTGTGGTGTGCTGAGAAACGGTCACGTCCAGAGGAGTCCAAGCAGCTCAAAAGACTGTACTTCATCAAGAGGGTGGTTGCAAATGAAGATGGAAGGAATTGACAGGTGGTATTTTGCACACCGCTCTTTCCTAATTCCATATCCAAGCGATGCATGACACCACCGCCGAGCACCGTTGGAAGGGAATACTCAGTTTTTACTCCATTTGCTACTTTGTGACAAAAAAAAAGTTTTTCCATGTATGTTGGTCTGTTGCATTTGTCGGTTTGTTTGTCACATGATTTTTGGCCACAGTTTTCAAGCAATCGTTTTGAAAAAATTTTGGGTGTGTTGGTGACCGGCCAAGGACGGCAATGCTAGATTTTGGTGAACATCCGAATCTGGATCCGGATCTGATAATTTTCAAAGTGATTCTTCACCATTGAGAGATGGGGGCCAAAAACTATGTACAGCAAGTAATCTCTAAAAGTTGTGGACGACTTGTGACAAAACGAGGTGGAAGAGTTGGTTCGGTGACGAGAACAAGCCGATTCGATTTTGGTTAAGGTCCGGAATCAGATCGGACCTATCAGTGGGATCCAAAATGTAAACTATTCAGCCTGGCGGAGGGAGGTATGTTCTCCACGGAGCGCGGTTCTGTTTCTCCAAGTTGTCACTCTACGAGTGATTTTTATTTTGTTTCTTTGTTTTCTTGGTTGTTTGTTTGTTTGTTTGTCCGGAGCGATATCTCAGCCATCCTTTGATCTCGGAAGCTGAAATTTTTGAACAAAAGTGAAGATTTGCTCTGCCAAAAACAATCTTTTTGATTGATCAATTAATTGATTAATTACCTAATTATTAAAGGATTTAATAATTGCATATTTATTATATTTCTCATCTGGTCAATACCTCAGGCACCTTTTGAGCTACGAAGCTGATATTTGGACACGATGGTGACCAAGTGGTTTGGCTATAAAGAGTATTTTTGATGTATTGATTAATCAATTAATCGATCAATTATTATTTTTTTGATTAATTACTTAATTTTCAAAAAGTTACAGATTTGGATGAAACGGTGGTGGTTTGGGTACGCTATTCGGCAATTGATTGAGAAATTAATGATTTTATGAACAATATTTATTTATTTAAATTATGCAATTAAGCGATCAATTAAGGTACACTGCTCCCTCCCAATTCCGACTCCATGTGCTGCGAGGCGGCATCACCGGACGCCGAATTACACTCCGGCGATGTCGCGTGCTGGAGGATTTATTATTTATTTATTTGGCATATGGGGCCGATGTACTTTGAATGTATCTCAAGTCGTTATTTATTATTTTATTTTTTTCAGAGAAATAAGGGAAGGGGATGTGGTGTTTATCTGGACTGAAACTATTGTCGCAATACATGGTCTGGTTTCTCTCTTCACTTTTTTTTTTTCTTTTCTTCCAAATAAAGACACAAAGATAAATTGCTACAGCATCTGTTGCTGGGGTAGGAGCTCATTCGGCACAATGAAGACAACTCCACCAAATATAGCATAAAGATATCCACAGCAGCAGAAAGATCTGATGGAGACGATCAAGAGGACTGGTATCAAGACACCACTTTTGGGATCACTCATTCAGAGGAAAACTGGAACGGCACTCGGTCGAGCGTATATCTCCACCAAGTTGAACAATTTACGTTTTGTATCCCACTCATCGGCCGGATCTGGACACGGACCTTAAGCAAAATCGAAGCGATTCGTCCTCGTCGCACAACCGACCTATCCACCGAGTTTCGTCCAAATCCGTCCACAACTTTTTGAGATATCATGATATTTCGTTTTTGACCCCATCTCTCAATAGTGAAGAATCATTTGCGTTTTGGACCAAGTGTCAATACGAAGTGGGAATTTTTTTTCACTTTGTAAGGTAAGACTACAGAAATGTAATAGGTTAGGCAGGGAGCCTTCTCATTTCAGTAAATCAGTTTTGTTTCATGCTGAATCCAATTTTATATGGGATCATTCAGTGGAGTAAGGGGGTGTGGAAGAGGAGAAACACGCACCAGAAATAGACTTGAAGAACAGGTAGAATGGATAGTTGGTTTCAACTGAGGGAGGAACAATGTTTGGTTTTGGCTTGTCTTAGGATGGATACAAGTTTGATTAGAGCCCTTGTGGAAAGAGCTTAGATTACACCAATATTGAGGTTATCCTTATCGAGGTGGAAACGAGAGGTTGCTTGGTAGCACCTGCCACCCCACACGGCTCCACGTTCCACTGGTCTGAAGAGCAGGAGAGCTGCAGGAGGGAAGGGATGAACGAATGCAACAGGAAGGAGATATCCATTACATAAGTGAGCCCAAAGGAGAGTTGACATCAGATATTCGGGACGGGCTGGTTGACCCATACTTGTGAGACAGACAATACAAAAGGGTGGTTTGTTAGTGTTCCAGCCTTTTATGCGAAATAAGGATAAAGCTAATTGATATTAGTAAAATTGTTTGCCAACACGATGGTCATATATACAGTATATGTATATATATATATATATATATATATATATATATATATATATATATATATATATATATATATATATATATATCCTCTCCTTTGGGGAAGCAGAATAACCCAAGTGGTACAAACACTCCCTCCGAACAAAAGCAGCGATTCAAACTGCATTGCAATTGCCAATTTGATAATGAAAGTTGTGGATGTAAGCACATGGGAAGAGAAAGGAAATATATTTCGAGCACGAGTTGTTTGTTTGTCGAATGGAGCCTCACAAAGAACGGAGCGTAATTGGGCAGCTGCAGAGGTTGCAGCTTAGGAGGAGCTGCAATGAGGTAAGCCAGCCAGTGCCATGCTCGACTCGCAAGTAATTTTGAACTTGGGCAGAACACTGGTCCAAAGGCCCACTCTTGATAAAATAAAATAAAAAACCTTTTCTGGGGTCTCACAATTGCCACAAGCGAATGCGAGCAGATGAGACAGCCAGATGAACATATTTTATTTTGTATGCAACGTCGATGCTAACGGAGGAGCTGTGGATCATAGAATGGATCATAACGGAGGAGAACATAGAATGGATCAGGACGACACAGAAAAAAGGAACAGTACAGACGAGACAGAGGGAGACACACCAGCAGCGTGGATGAGGGACAAAATAGAGGGAGACTTGGATAAATAAGTGATGTGGGAAGGAATGAGGGCTGAGGGAGGGCACGGAGGGTGGACCAGATGGATACAGCCGCAAACTCTCAGGAAAGGAAAAGTTAAATTTGGAAAGAGTGTTTGGGAGAGAATTCATGGGAGTAGAAAGATCATGGTTTTTGGATTTGGTATGATCTCAGATGGTGGTGAACAGCCGTCTTGAAGACCTGGGGGGGGGGAGAATGAGATTGAAGAGAATTGGAAGTCGGTTCCACGGGTGGAAAAAAAAAGAGAGAATGAATGAGTGGAGGTGAGCAGTGATCTTGATTTTGGGAGTTTCACCAGAAGGAGTTCGCTGGCAGACCGTGTCCACCTATAGGAACCGGACGGGAGGTGGGGGAAGGAAGTACAGAAATAGCAGAGGGTGCAAAGAGAAGAAAGGTGGTGGCAGAAGACAGGGAAACCACTGACCTGTTTGTGATGTGAAAGTGACAGACCCATAAACTCAGTTTCAGCACGAGAGATTCCGATGATCTTGAAGTACTTGGTTTCCACGGCGTCAAGCCGAGTAAGGTGTGAGGCAGGGGTGCGAGCCCAGAGGGGAGAGCAGTACTCCATCAAGTTGCAGATGAAGGCTTTGTATGCAGATAAGAGTTCAGGTGTGCCAAGGAAGGGCTTTGTACGACGGAGGATGCGCAGTCTGCGGCTGGCTTGGGAGGCCAACTTTGAAATATGGCTTACCCAAGAAAGATCATGGCTGATAGTGAGACTCAGGAGTTTGAATGACCGAACTTCCTCAAGAGGATTGTTAAGGAAGTAGATAGGAGGGTTTGCCATATGGTCCTTTCGGAGAGAGATTTGTCAGGATTGAAAGACATATTCCAAGTGTTTGACCAGCTTATGATTTTGTCAAGTTCTGCAGAGAGGGAAAAGGCTGCAACTTGCCTATGTGAAGGATGTTATTGCAGTGGGTGGTCGTCATCAGCAAATAGATAAAGGAGGAGTTTCCAGAGAGTCAGAGAGATTGTTTAGGTATAAGATGGGGCCCAGAACACTGCTTTGGGAATTCCAGCCTTGACAGGATGAGGAGATGAAAGGATCCTGTGGAGTGCCACACGTTGCCCATGAGAGTCGAGTCAGTAAGCCATGTGCGGAGTTGGCCTTGGATGCCATAGGCAATGAGTTTGGAGAGCAAGTCGAGGTGCCAGATTATCAAATGCTTGAGATGTCGAGAGAGACAGCCCTGATCTAATGTCTGACATTGAGGACCTTCATCCATTGTTGGGAGAGCAGAAGTAGCATGTTAAAGGTTGAGTGACCTGGTCTGAATCTGAGTTGATGATCTGAGATCAGGCCGTTGGAGAAAAAGGAAAAATTTAATATCAACTGCAATTATGGATTCCATGACCTATGATTTGAAGCAAGCCGATAGGTCAGTAATTATGGGGATCGGTTTTTACAACATGCTTATGTAATGTAGTGTTGTTCGCTGACCTCCAGGCAGATGGAAGGTGACATAGGGCAAATAATAGGGTGAACCGAACATAAAGAGGAAGTGCAAGACCAGTAGAGCAGGTTTTTGGGACAAGTGAGCTGAGGCCACCCGATCCATTTGTAGAATCAGTCAAGTGTTGCCAGAGGCCACTCAACCTTCTTGGGTGCAAAACACACAGAGTTCAGGAGCAGTGGGTGTGGCTGGGTTGAAGGGGTACAGAAAGTGAGCGGTTTGGGATACAAGATTTGGAAGCAAACAAAGAATTGAGGTATTCGTCTTCTCATGAGCAGAGTCGGCTGTGATGCCATTTGAAGTGAGGGGCGGGATGGAAGGGGAGCGTACGCCAGAGACAGACTTAACAAGGTGCCACCACATTTTAGAGGAAGGAGACAAGTTTGGAAGTCCAGTCTTGATGTTGGCCAGATGTTTTCTGATGCTCCTGAGAGTGTACAAACTTGTTGCAGACTTTGTGGAACAACGTACTGAGATTGCCTTCGGTCAGATTTGCCTTCCAGGAAGAGAAGGCAAGTTGTTTCAAGGTCACTGTCTCACCAAAGGATTCAGTGTACCATTGGTGGGAGGAAGAGGAGGCTAATTGAAGATGAGATGGGATGAATCTGTGCATGAGAGAGAGAGAGCAGATTGCTGTGGAGGAAGAGTTAACATGAGGGACAGTAGATAAGGGAGACCAGCCCTGAAGAAAGATGGCTGCTTGCAGTCCCTGCCAGTGTGTGTGAGTGAACTGCCAGATGCAACAACATAAAAAAAAATCTGCTCTGAAGAAAGGCATGCTCCATGTTACAATACCCATTGCCTGGTGCTGTGGTCGATGGCTGTTTTATATCAATTTTCATGGGAAGTAGAAGGGTGGATCTGAACAAGCAGGGAAATGTTGACCTCTGCCCTATCGGTGAAATATTGATGATTGTCGTCGTCATTATAAAACTGAATATGATTCGCTCTGCCACCTAAGATATATTTGTTTGTTTTCACCCCTGTCTATTTGTTTGTCTATCTGTGAGCAGAATATCTCAAGGAGTTTTAGACGGATTCAGACAAAGCTTGGTGGACAGGTTGTGTGTGTGACAAGGACTAATTGATTCGATTTTTGGGGAAGATCTGGATCCGGATATGAGAATTAAAAAAAACAAAATTAAAGTGATTCTTCACCATTGAGAGATCAGGGCAAAAACTATATATGGCATGATATTTCAAAATGTTGTGGACAAGTTATGACAAAACTTGCTGGACAGGTTGGGTCAGAGACAAGAACAAGCTGATTAGATTTTGGTTAAGGCCTATCCGCAGATCTGGCCCATCAGTGGGATACAAAACGTAAACTGATCAGCCTGGTGGAGGTATGCACACTACCAAACGCCATTCGAGTTACCCTCGTCAGAGGAGGCGGTATTGCATTTGGGTCCGTTTGTTGGGTGGTCGCTAGACTACCATTATTCTCAGGTTTTCCGTCTGTCTGTATGTTTGTTTGTTTGTATGTAATGGACAGCTCTGGAGGCCAGAGGAGTCAACCGATTTTGATGAAACTTGACAGGTAGGTTCATACCACGATCTAGTTGTATGCTTTTGAGCACCGTTGCGAAGGACGCCACCGTTGCCCAGCAACGGGACTTTGACATTTTTGAAAAATCCCCCAAAAATTATTTTTTCGAAAATCAAAAATCAGCTTCCGCGCTTTTATTCGCACTATAATCAACGTCTTTGTCAAAAATTTTCAGCCCGATCCGTCAAAAACTGTATGACGTATGCAATTATGTAGCGACCACCCACGTCGCCTACCGGCTTGTTGGTCTGTTTGCTCGTACAGAACGTGAGGACGTCTTTCTCTGCAACTACTTGTCGGAGTGACAATAAATTTTCACCATAGGAGTGACTACTCATGCAGAATGTTATATATTGATAATTATGATATCATCGGCCATGTGGTTCGGCAGCCATTTTTTTTAAAAACAACAAAAACCTTCAAAAATCTTCTCCGAAATGGCTGAACAGATGAAGGTAAAAACTTTACACGAATGACCGCCTGTCCATGAGGAACAAAAAGTTCCGTACCAATGACGTCATAAGTCACATGGTTTGGCAGCTGTGATTTTTTTGAGGAATAAACATTTAAAAATAATCTTCACCGGAACAGCTCGACAGATCAAGGGAAAACTTCACACGCATGTTCCCCAAGGCTTGGGGATACCAGGGTGCTCAAGAATAAGTTATAGGTCACATGGTCTGGTAGCCATATTGGATTGAAGGAAAACTTTTAAAACATCGTCTCTTGAACCGCTTCATCAATCGACGTGAAACGTCCCATTTATGATGTAGTCGTGATAGGAAATATATCTTTTAAATTTCAACCTGATCGGACGCACGGTCCTGGCAGTCAGAATTATTTAATTTCTTTGATCTGGGTTCTTTTTTCTTTTCTTTTTTGAAAAAGACTCACTTGGCTGTGCCTGGACGGGTTTGAGGGTCGAAGAGTGTCAGCTGAAATGTGAATCCTACCCAGGTGACTCCTGATGACTTGATCTTTGCTTTTTGCTCTTTAATTACGTAACACTAGTGCAAAAACACGACACAAAACAAATCCTGGCAAAGGTCTGCAATCTGTGATTGCTCTTTCTTGTTAATTTTTGAAATAAGAAGGATGCGCGTTGCACAGTGTTTGCTCGTCTTTGTAAAACTACAGGACTTGTACTTGAAGTGAGCTAACGTCTTTGTTGCACGCAATTTAGTGTTCGATTCAGCGATTCAACTTCTTAAATTATATCTGCAGAAACCAATAAGCTGGTTGCCTCATGTGTTAACACTTCATTACTTTCTCTGTTCAGTCACATTTACAGATAACCGGTGTTATGTCAGAGACTGCAGGCCATTTGACCCATTGTGCCGGTGCCACATCAATGGGAAAGACAGGACAGGCACCTCAATCTGAAGGACGGCGTGCCACGGGACGCAGCACTTCCTACCGGCACTCAGTAAGAATGGCAGTTTTCAGTCTGGTGACATGGGGATCAGAGCCAGACCAGAGATCTCATTGGAATGCACGCACCCAATCAACTGAGTCATCCTATCTCCTTTGCCAATCAAAAAAAAAAAGTTAGGGTGAAAATTATTCCGGATGGAAGAATGGATGGACGGACATCAAAACCTCAATCTAAATAACTTAAAGTTATTTTACATGCAAGGATGGAAAAATTTGAAGTGATTACAAAAATATAAAATGGATTTGACATTTCCTTATTTGTTGCATCGTCAGAGCAGGTTAGATGATTGTGTAATCAAGTTACACATATTTCATGTCTCAATATTCTTGTAAACCTTCAAGGGCAAGTGCAACAGCCAGACTTATTTGAGAGCGTAACCAGGAAACAATACTCAGGAACAAAATAATCACTCCACTACGTCAGTTTCCTCCTTTACAAGTAATCACAGTTTCCTCCAAAAGAATAAAGCTGGAGTGTGCATGTTGCGGTGACATCTTTTCGTCGTACGAAAGGAAGTCGAAGGAAAGTCAAGAATCGAGAGCCAAGAGCATACAGGCAAACATAATTATGTTACATAGCTGGAAGTTTAGAGTATTTAGCATGGGGGGGGGGGGGCTAAAATGCAAATGGAAGGTGTAAAATGAAAGAAAATATTTTAAAAGGAGCAAGGGAAGGCGAAAAGTAGGGGGGCTAGGTCAAGGAGGAGAGACCAAATGTGGAATCAGGATGAGAGGAATGTGGAAGGGAAGGGGAGAAAAGGGAAATTAAATTGTTTGACTTCCATCATTCGAGTTCAACGAGTACAAGAATCCATAGAAATTCATTCGTTCAGTATCGTGAAAGCATTATACGCAACGATAGTATGGTAGGGAAAGACTGAGTGCAGAGGAATTATGAAAGACCAAATCCATTTCGATTTTATCCAAACTTTTGTCAAAGCACCATTCCCACTGCTGCCTTCATTCTCCTGTTCAAGTATGTGAGGAATTACCGAAAAACCCTCGTCCCACGAGACGGCCCGAGTAGGCAGTGGGTAAAATGGAGACTCAGCTGGCAAATCGCCTCGTGCTGACTGGTGCGAGCCGGCTTCCATGCAGCATTCCAGCCTTGCTCGGCCACCCATCAAAGCCGTGCCTCAGCCTACGGGTTTACCAGACCGGCAGTTGTTATTGTGTGCAGCTCAATCCTCACTATAATTCATGGACTGGTGTTTGTGTGGTTGTTTTTTTTGTTATGACGAAAATTGAAAAATTTTCTAAATTTTCGTCATTTCTCAGTCTGTCTCGTTCGTTACGGCACGGCACGGTATTTACTGTGAGTGTGATAACTCACGAACACTTTCAGCTATCTTCGTCAAACTTTACCAAAAGTGAGGGTGTCAATATTTTTTGACTATATATGTCAAAGGTCAAGGTGACAGTGACGTCAGTTGCACGATTTTCATCAAATCTGTTGGGCTACCGCCTGAGGCCTTCTTGTTTGTTTGTTTGTCGCGGTACTCCTACGGTTCTGAGCTGATTACATCCAGACTTGCTACATAGGATCAGCATGACCCCAATTAGTGTATCGGGGGTGTTTTTATCTTTGCTGGTTGTC
>CM068961.1:16900173-16919021 GCA_035128595.1 Eptatretus atami | reverse complement strand
ATGCAAATTCTCTATGTAAATGTGTATCGTGTAGCGCCACCTCCAGGTGGGGAAGGGTGTTACAAGTGTTCACCGTTTATTACAGCACAGTATTCCTGTCCCCACATTTTCCAGTACAGTGAGGTGTTTTGAATTATAAGCGGTAGGTATGTTCTTGCTTCATGCACATAACTTCATGGGTTATTTATTTATTTTTGCCTACACAGAGCTGTCGGTTGACTACACAACCACCCACATAAAGGTATGCGTCAGAGAACGTGCTGCACGCTCGGAACAGGATTGCCCGAAGGGCGGGTACTCTGCTGGTATGCTATAAAACAGTAAGAGAAAGGTGAAATGCAGCAAGACAGACAGGATGGCACGAAGGTAACACACTTACTTTTAGGCTGTCTCGTCGAGGATGGGCGTTAAGCTGGTTGTCTTATTTACTAGCATTAGTTGACGGACATTAAATATCCCTCAGCGTCTTTTCCAAACAGCATAGGAGGGTTATAGCTGAAACACTGGACGGGCTCAAGAGCTCGTAGAACACTTTACCCTGCGCTGTCTTGAGAAACAAGGATATGGGCAGGGTCTATGTATGAGCAGTAAATGTGATTGGTCATGACGATGTAAAATCCTGTAATATTTTGTCGAAGTACTGCGAAATGGAAGCGTTTTGAAGTCTATTTCTGTCTATCAAAGTCTATCAAAAGTCTATCAAAAAGTCTATTTCTGTTGTCCAGTGTTCAAGTATATAATTAAATTGAAATAAAAGAAAGGTTTTAAAGGTTGTAGAAAAAAAAAATCCCAGGAGTTTACCGCTGTTGATGCAGCTTATCTTACACCACCTTATCTTACATGTTACATTAGTTCTTCGTGCCTGTTGTTTGTGTCCTTTAGGACGTTCTTAAAAACAACAAGTTTCCTGTTTGGAATGATTATAAAATTTGTTTGACTTCCAGACAGGCAGACAGAGTAAAATATCATCTCATCCCTCTGTGCACGTGCGATTGACTGGGACAAATTCAGCGCCAAAGTACTACTAAATTACAGGTTTGTTTTCCAATTCATGTTTAAAATGTAACATTTGATTGAAATCAAGTTGTTCCTCAATCATACACTGACATTTGTAGACATACATCCATTGGGACCATATTCTGTAAAGGAGTATCAGTGCTGCTGAAGCAGTCTCCTGGGCTATTGGGCACAATCCTGGACAGGTCACCACTCTGATACAGGATACTTAAATGGCTCGATCATCCGAGCAAGCCGGTACTCCTTTTGCCAACCTCAGAAGGATGATGGGCCGAGTCAACCCCACCTGGTATTAATTCAATGGCTGAAGCAGGATTTGAACTCAGGACTCTAGGATCCCAGGCCAACCACCCTAACCATTAAGCCAACACCAAGCATATACATTTGTAAACAGAAGGCCAGACATCAGACAGACAGGAGTGAACCAATTGCTTAACCCTGCTTTTCGCATCATGTGTGCGGGGCAATTACAAATCCCTGCACTGACCAGTTCCAGTGGAACATCAGGCCTGGCCAGCTGGCTTGTGAAAGACTTGGGTCAAAAACTTTCCATCTCCAAACCAACAAGAAGGTGGGATTAATTTGCGCCTTTCAAGTACAGCAGAGACAAAGGTGGACAACATGCACACGCTAAAAATGTGATCTGTGACATTAAACACAAAGATTGTTGGGCACATCTTTTCCACTTTGAAAATTTTATGAGAGCGAGTTTGCATGTAATCAAAAGACAAACTTACAACCGTTAAGCTTTTTCAAATAGGGGCAACAAAGACATTCAACGAACATCAATCATTCCATGTCGAAGAGAAACATTACAAGGATAACAGTCAAAGGAAATGCCAGCATGTCACAGAAATGGGGGGAATGCATTTGTAAATGGTATCAAAATTCCATTAAAGAAAGTAGCTCCTTTCGAGAAACAATACGATAATGAAAGGCCATGAAAAATATTGTTTACAAAATGAAACCGAGTGTCAAATAAATGCAACAAAAGCATTTCCATGGCTTTGTTGCACATCATTCCTCATATTCCATCGAAGGGATGACAGATAAGATCTCCGCCGTAGTGCATCAGATGCTCAACTTACAAAGGCCTACGAGGAGCACATTCTTGAATTTTGCATCTGTTGACAGCCTTAACAATGCGAGGTCATTCATTCCACAAAAAGAGTATCGTAAGTTACAGTCGGGGATCAAAACTAAGTTCAAGGTCTAAAGAAAGTTCTATTTCATTAATGGCTGCCGCATCCAGTGAACAGGAACATTCGCTCCTCAGGTTCATCCCATGGGGCGAGGCCCGTATAGCAAAGGCCGAGCAGTGTCGGCTGAGATCGGATCAAGCGGTGACTGTGTCGTCCCTGGGTTGAGTGTCCGATTGATCGAGGGTCAAGTCGAGGACCACGAAGAAATCCCGAGTCAAATTCACATTCTCATTTTGCACCGTTCTTATTAGACATTGCAAAAATGGAACGGCACCCGGTAGAGCGCGTACCGCCGCCAGGCTAAACAGTTTACGTCTTGTATCCCACTAATAGGCCGGATTTGCATCCGGACCTGAACCAAACTCTAAGTGGCTTGTTCTTGTCAACTCACAACTCATCCACAAAGTTTTGTTCTAATTTTTTTTAATATCATGCTATACAGTTCAGATATATTATGGTACGAGTATTATGGTACGAGTATGGTAGGTTGCCCATTCATGTTCCCGATTTCAAATTTGTGGATGAATTGAGTGACTTTTATGGTAGATTTGATGTTCCAGGGAACCGAGTAAAATGTGAAGTTGTCTGTGTGGATGTAGATGCTCGAGCGTGTGCCATACCGGTAATTCATGAATCCACTGTCGTGAAGTGCTTTAGGAGGTTGAGTAAAAAGAAGGCTTGCGGTTCAGACGGCATCATGTCTTGTATTTTGAAAGAGTCCTGTTTAGAACTTAGTAATGTTTTCACTCGAGTGTTTCAGTTACTTTTAACCACCCAAACTGTTCCTATTCGTTGGAAAACGTTCATCATTATTTCCGTGCCGAAAAAATGTTCACCCAAGGCAGCTCGATGATTTTCGACCTGTATCCCTCACCTGCATCCTGTTTAAATGTATGGAGAAATTGATAAAGAAGTTTATCACATCAGATGGACCTCCCAAATTGGATCCTTTACAATTTGCACACAAAGCAAGACGCAGCGTCGAAGACGCATGGCTCAGTTTGCTTCATCTAATCACAAATCACCTTGACAACAATGGAACCTATGTTCATGTATTATTTATTGATTTCTCGTCAAACCTCCAACGCTACCATTTACCCTTCTTAAAAAAGTGTTGAGTAACTGTGCCTGAGCCCCCATAATAATACTCTAGGTGGGAAGTTTGTTTTATGACACCATCTTCAGCAGGTGAAGGTGAATGGTAGTTTATCGAAGGTATCAATCTTGAATACCGGTGCTCCACAAGGCAGTGCATTATCACCTCTACTGTTTAGTCTGTACACCAATGGATGTGTGGCCCTCAATGAAGTGCGCAGACGATACCACCATTGTTGGCTGTCTTTTTGATCAATCGTCCTTTGTATCGTACATCAATGAGATCGACGCATTTAATAAGTGGTGTGGGGATTCTCGTCTCACTCTGAATGTGCGTAAAATGAAAGAGATGATTTGGATTTTAGAAAAGGTCACAATCATGAAGCTGCAACCATAAATGCTGAAAAGTTGGAAATTGTTACAAATTCAAACACCTGGCCACTATGATTGATAACAAGCTAACTTTTGATGTTATCGATCGACTCGATAACAAGAAATCGGTGCAAAGGTTGTGTTTTCTCAAGAAGTTGAATGAATTTGATGTTAGCCAATGTGCGATGTGGATGTTTACGAATTCCTTGCTGATCAGTGTTTTGTCACTTAATTTGGTTTCTTGGTGTCGTTATCTAAACTAGTACGGGCCCGTAGGGCGGGCCCGTAGGTGCGTGCCAGTATGTGCAGCCCTCTCTCGCCCCTCTCTCACCCCCCCTCCTCTCACCCCCCTCTCTCACCCCCTCTCTCGCCCCCACTCTCATCCTCTCTCTCGCCCCCACTCTCATCCCCCTCTCTCTCGCCCCCACTCTCATCCCCCCTCTCTCGCCCCTCTCTCGCCCTCCCTCTCCCCTCTCTCTCCCCTCGCTCGCCCTTCTCTCTCCCCTCCTCTGTCGCCCTCTCCTTCGCCCCCCTTTCACCCCCTCTCTCCCTCTCCTCTCGCCCTTCTCTCCCCCCCTCCTCTCTCCCTCCCTCTCTTGCCACCCCCCCTCTCACCCCCCTCTCTCCCCCCTCTCTCACCCCCTCCTCTCTCCCCCCTCCTCTCTCTCGCCCCCTCTCTCCCCCACCTCTGTCCCCTCCTCTCTCCTCCCCTCTCTTGCCCCCCTCACCCCCTCTCTCGCCCTTCTCTCTCGCCCCTCCTCTCTCTGTAAATGTATTCACAAATGTCTACCAAGTACAACGATTAATTCCAACCTTGGAAAAACAGCTTTCAAACCCTTGGGAAACAGCTGTTTCCCTCGGGAAATTCAAACCTTGGGATAATTAATAATTTGAATAATAATCAAACCTTGGGAGTTTGGCACATACCCAGGTATGGCACATACCCAGAGAAAGCACATACCCAGGTCCCCAGTGTCGATTGTGACGTCATACCAAACGAAGAAGAAGATTGTGCGTCAATCCTTCAAAAAATAATAATAATTAAAATAACATTAATTGTGACGTCATTCGTGACGTCATAGACCCGTGTCCTGTCATTGGTTCACAGATACATGGCCGTAACTTGGGAACCGCTCGTCCGATCGATATCAAACCTCGAAAGGCACATCCGCGGGTCCCGGCAATATTCCTGGCAAGTTTCAATCCGATCGGACCAGTGGTCTCCGTTTATTAATAATTTGGGAAATAAAAGGCACGATAAGGTGAGAAGGTGGAACGACACCTTCAGCTGCCATAGATACACCTTTTCAACACTGAAAAATCAATAAAATGGCCGTAACTTGGGACCGCTCGTCCGATCGATATCAAACCTCGAAAAGGCACATCCGAGGTCCCGGCAATATTCCTGGCAAGTTTCAATGAGATCGGACCGGCGGTCGTCGAGAAACGGCAGTCGCAGACAAACAAACAGACAGACAGACACACAGAGATTGCTGGAATTATAGATAGATGTGTGGAATAAGTCAAGACTGAGAAAGGGGTCATTACACTGGTCTTCAATCAGCATGGAGCCTCTGTATTAGTTACGGTGTCACCAAAAAGGAATTTCCCTGAATACGGGGCAGTATAGATTATTATTATTATTAATTATTATTATTATTATATCCCATGCGACACAGTACGCTATAGAGTACGGAGATACCTGGCTATTATATCTTTTTTTTTTGCCCCATCTCTCAATGGTGAAGAATCACTCTAAATAAATTATAGCATCCGGATCTGGTATGTTCACCGTAATTAAATCTATTCGTTCTTGTCACACACACCTAACCTGTCCATAAACTTTTGTCCTAATCCGTCCATAACTCTTTGAGACATCGTGCTATGTATCGTTTTTGCCCCGATTTCTCAACGGTGAAAAATTACTTTTAAAAAGTCTCGAATCCGGATCCAGATCTTCACAAAAATCTAATCAGTTAGTCCTTGTCACACACCAAACCTGTCCACCAAATTTTGTCTGAATCCGTCCCTAACTTTTTGAGATATCCTGCCCACAGGCAGACAAACAAGGGTGGAAATATAACCTCCGTCCACCTTTGGTGGTGGAGGTAAAAAGAGGTGCTATTATTTCAAGTCAGCCAAAACTTTCGTCGGTGATACAAAATGATACAGTAACATGATTTTAGAGTTTCATGATACAAGAGTAGGGATCGCAAAAAAATGGAAGGAAGCAATCTGTGACAAGCGAAGAAGGAACGTCCCGAAAAGGCCCCGTCACTGATAACGCAGTACTTCACGATTTGTCATTAAAATTGGAACTTCTGGCATACGTTTCCAAATTGATATACATGCCACAAACTAATAGGCCGACATCTAATGCTCATGTTCATGCCAAAATACTAAGGAGGCACTTATTACCCAGGTAACGAAGGACTTTCAAACTGACACAGCATAACAAAACAAGGGTGAATAGGAAGTGCTCAGCTAAAGGCTCAAGCACAGGTGACAACAAATGAAGGCATCACTGGGGACAAAGGATGCAGACAAAGCGTGCATCGAGGTGCTCTATGCCCCCTCCTGTGGGAGCAACCGCTAAGGCAGTGGGAACGCACACCTGCATGCAAGGACAATGAGACACGTGCACGGAGTCCGTACCGTATGGTTTGTCTGCGTCTGGTGTGTGTGCGCTCGGGTCACCACTTGCTGCCGGTAATTCGTTTTGCATTCCACTGCAGGGCACGTAGTGATGGGTTATTTATACCACATCAGCACAAGCTGCTCCTTGACTCAATGAGCTGTGCTGTGCTCCAAAGGCCAATTCCACTCACACTGGGCACACCGAACACTGTTGTGTGGATCGTCTCAAATGGGGTCAAATTACAACTCAACTAAGTGAAATCGAACAAAAAATGTCCCGTGTTATTAAAAAAAATACGAGTTAAATGTGTCCGGTTCAGCAGTTTCCCGCTGCAACACTGAAAGCTATAATGGTCGGTTGAACATATGTTACATTATTCGAAGCAGACAATGCAAGTTTCCAGGATGGATACTATAATTTTCAGCTAAACTATTTCTGCCATGGTGTTCAGTTCAATATACATACATACATCAACTCATGCCAGTATATATGTGTATGTGTGTATATATATATATATATATATAAATATATATATATATATATATATATATATATATCATATAGAGACATGACAGAAGTAAATAGACACCATGATTTTAAAATAATTTATTTATTGAACATTTGATCCATTTTAATACATACACTCGTATTTGATAGACTTGCCATTTGCAGATTTCAACGCTTTTACTCTTTCAGACATAGAACCAACGAGTTTCGAAATGTTCTCTTGTGGGATTTCTACCCAGGCTTCACACAAAAGGTTGAGCAATTCTGCCCGTGATGTTGGTTTCCTTAAATTTTTCTTCGCAGCTCGATCCAATTTAGCCCAGAGGTGTTCAATGGGATTCACGTCAGGAGACTGACTGGGTCATGGAAGTTGCTTGATCCCGTTTGTCCTCCCGTTCTTTGGTCTTTTTTGGAGTGTGGCAAGGAGCTTCATCTTCCATGAACAGAGTGTTGTTTTTGACCATCTGACCAGTGGAAAAGACAGGGAGAAGTCCTTCCTCAAGAATAGAAATGTGTTTCGTGGAGTTGATGTTGCCAACACACTCCAAAAGCTCTGACCGACCAGTACTCCAGATTGCTCCACACACCATCACTGAAAAACCACTGTGTTTGACAGTTGGCTGTAATCGGTTCAAACAGAACTCTTCACTGGGAAGTCTCCAGATCCACACGTGTCCACTGTCAGAAAACTGAGCAAATTGGGACTCATCTGAAAAAAATTACAATTTCACAAAACTCCAAGGGCCTGTTGACCATCTCGTCACCCCACTTCGTTCTCCTTTGAATGTTGGCTGGTCTAAGAAGTGGCTTTCTCCTCGCTACTCTCCCATCGTAGTCCATTTGATGAAGTTACCGCAAGGCAGTTCTTGAGCTAACTTAGACCTCCTCTGCGACATCTGCTGCCTTGCAACGGGGAGTTTTCTCAATGGATCACTTGACAGCTCGAAGACACCTTTCTGAGGGCCCAGATCGACCATAATGGGAAGCTGTGGATTCCTTGCCTTCGCTGGTGAATTGCACAATCACCCGAATGATCGTATAAAGCGGAATGCTAAGGTTCTGGGCTATCTGTTGCTGGCTGACTCCACCTTCTGATTGTCCAACAATTCGTCCTCTTTGAAAATCAGAATGTTTGTGTGCTCCCTGGGTTCGAGGCATAGTTAATTGTCGTGCAAGATCCAGGAACCCGTTTCTGCAAAGAAATACTCGAATATTAGTACAAATCACTGAGTAAAACTTGCGTTATCCAGATTAAATGAAGAAATTTAAGGTGTCTATTTACTTCTGTCATGTCTCTGTTGAGAGATATATTTAAATATTCACAATTTAGTTATCGTGGAGCCAAAACTTTGCATTGCAGCAAGGCCATGGCTGTGCTGAGATTTCACGTAGCAATGGCCGTGATGGAACATGAATTTATGTCACTCTACAACAGCTAAAGGGTGAATATTTTAAAGTCCAAGAGGAAACATCTTGTCAACATCCTGGAAAGGGCAAGCGGTATTTGGGGGGGGGGAGGCGGAGAAAGAGGAGAAGTTGTGGCCATGCTTTGCTGATGATGTGATTGTGAGTTCAGGGATTGGCCATTACTCCTCTCTAGTCTGAGCACTGACATGACATTTGGCCAAAAAGGCCCAGCCTTTGACACTGTGGCGAGCCGCCCATGAGCGGAAGCAGCGCTTGAGTGCTGTTTGCCCAATAGGTGACAGCATGTTTAAGTCGGAGTGCTGATGATGTATGTATGTACTTTAACAGCCCATTTCCATCTCTCACTTACAGATGGCAGAAGCAATCAAACTGCAAACATATCTTATCTAATTAATTACCACCAACCTTGACTAGGCCTCTCTAATGATAACAAGATTTGCCCAACCTAGTCAAAATGAGACGTTTGTACAAGCAAGCTCATTGATATTTCCCCACCGAATCTAATCGGTTCAACGTCAATGTTTTTTCACTGTTTATTATTTTTCAATGTTGGTTTCAATGTTTTCAATGTCAAAGATGTAATTGGGCATTTAGGACACAAAATGTGTGAGGCTGTCTTGTTTCTGGAATTGCATGTGGCACAGGGCTTGACATTGCGTGGATATTCGACAACATCACCGAGTAGCGTGAAAACAGTCTGGCAATTGAGTGGTCTCACAGCTTTGCCACGTGTGAATGTTTTTGTTTGCTCTTCCAGCACTTGAGTTGGGTGGGAAATGGTGACGAGGCTGTTTGTATGAAGCTCCTTTTGACAACTTGCGCAACGCGTCACATGGATATATACAGCATCAGAAAGCTTTGAAATTTTAAATTTCAGAAATACGACCATTCATTCCCTCCTCCAAGACAATGTCCGTTGAAGCATGAATCATCCGTGGATGTCAAACAGTGACTGCGTGATTGGCTGGCAGACATTTCATTTATATCATGTGTATAAAGTTCTTTCTAACCACTCAGTGACTCACATAAATGTTTACAGCTTTCGAGGAGAGTTAGAAAATTGAAATATATATATATGTATATATATATATATATATATATATATATATATATATATATATATATATATATTGATGCAACTTGAAGCCACAATTTAGGGGGAGGAAAAAAAAAATCACAAAACTGTCCGTAAATGAAAATATCTGGAAACAAAAGTCGGCCCGTGGACCCTTGCTCCTGCTCACAAGCCAAAAGACAACGGCACGTCACGTGATCTTGCATGGGCACAACCGCTCGCGGGTGTTTCTCGGTTTTATGGCGGTATTATTCCTGAAGTGTCTGTGGGTTTTTGTCATTTACAGACAGACAGTGTACAGAGGTGTATTTTAAGTAAAGCATGTTTACATATAGGTTATACAATCGGAACTCTGTCCAAGGCACCCTGATTATAACAAACATTTATAACATGTTTTAATCATGCCTGGTGTTGGCTTCATGGTTAGGGTGGTGGGCTCGGAATCCTAGGATCCTGAGTTCAAATCCCACCTGCCGTTGAATCAATACCAGGTGGGGTTGACTCTGCCTGTCATTCTTCCGAGGTCGGCACAATGAGTGCCAGCTTGCTGGTATCCTGTGTCGGAGTGGCGACCCGTCCAGAATTGTACCCAATAGCCAAGGAGACTGCTTAGGCAGCACCAACGCTCTGCCCAGAGGATGGCCCCAATGGATGGATGGTTGGATGGATGTTTTAGTTAATGAATAGTTACCCTGTATTCACAAGCAACATTGTTACAAAACTCAGATATAAAGACTGCTTTGTCCAGAAAATTGAACGCAAACCATGAAAAATCACTGAAATACAGGTGAGATTGTCAAAAAATAATCATCAAACGTTTGTTTTCAACTTCGAATCATAAACTCTGCCGAAGAGTGTTGCCTCGGAACACATTAGGATGAAAACAATAGTTTAATTTTACGTTTGACCTTTATACATAAAAAAAAATTACTGTACCTTTAAATTGTTCAATAAAGAGCTCATTCTGATCACTCATTCTTGATTTATTTAATTGCTTGCAGAAAGCAAGCACAATCCACCACTTCATCAAATATATAAAGCTTATATTAATTATGTCTGTTTGTCAGGTGCACACCAGTTCAAACAAATAACAATGAGCTGATACCCTCGGTGCCCCACCTTTTGGGTAGCATGAGGAATAGATCGGTGTAAAATGAAAGCTAAATGTTGAAAAGTTTTTGAAATATCATGTATGTACACAAGCCAATCAATGAATCAATCAATCAATCATTTTGGTTGATTGAAAGTACTTCCAACACTGGACAAGACAGTCCAAAGACTGATGTTTGTCAAGTTTATGAGAATAAAACAAGCTTTAAAAAGTTACTGAGATGGTTGCCACGGCAGCAAAATTCAGCCAATCACAGCCGTGGCCTAATCAGGTTGAGATAATGTCATGAGGAATAGATATTTGCACGATGAAAGCTAAATGTTCAACGGTTTTTTGAAATATCGCGAACAAAAAAGTACATGCACGCTTGATCGGTTGGTCGGTCGGACGGAGCTCATTTTAATGTCCCCCGTCTCTGACCTTGTTTCAGACAAAAAATTCAATCAACATATGAAAAAGGAAAGATGCTAACTTAACATGACAACTCAAATTTGCTCTGTTGGTAACGACGGTAACGTGGGAACAGCCACAAGAATATCACAACCACATGTTTGTTTCGACTTCAGTTTACAAGTCCCAGTTCGACCCCTGAACATTTCTCTTAGATCTAAAATAATAAACTCTGCCTCTTAACATTGCCGAGCAACCCATGAGCGAATGTAAACAATAGTTTTAATATACAACTTTGACCTTTTTTACATAAAAAATTACAATACCTATGAACTGTCAAATAACACACAATCTGATAACAAGCACAATCTACTTCATCAAATATATAAAGCATATATTTGTTATGTCTACACCCCAGTATCTGCTTGCAGTTTGCAAGCAGGCCACGTGTGTGTGTGTGTGTGTGTGTGTGTGTGTGTGTGTGTGTGTGTGTGTGTGTGTGTGTGTGTGTGTGTGTGTGCCAATTGAGGCAAAGAAAAATGGGTCAATTTCCCACCCAAACTTGCGCATGATGGCCTAACATGTCACTCAAAAGCACGAAAGACAGATTACAAGGGAAAGAACATTAAAAAAGGGGGTAATTAAGTGATGGCAGATTTAGACACAAACATTGGAGGAGGGTAGACAGCAACATTCTACATATGAACGACGCATATCTCATCTAACAAATAAATTATCTCACGCTTATTCAAATACATTTAATATGGGAGATAACTAACCTATCCTATGCAAAGTTCGTCCCTTGAAGTCATTCCCGCAACAACATATATGATGCGGGAACATGATCGGGGGTAATGGGAGTAATGCAGCATTAGTTATGTCATTTGTAAATGTTTGGCGAAAGAGTATGGCGGAAGAGTATGGCGGAAGAGCAACCAGCATGTACTTTGCTCAATCCCTCACTCGTTTTCCATTGTTGTGCGAGTCTCAGTGTTTATTTTTGGTGCCATAGTTGGGTTAAGCTTTGGTTATTTATCCCCTCTGTACACAAGTCTGTGCGCCCCAGTATCCCTTTCTGTCTGTAAACTGCTTGGTTTGTTCAGTACTATTTTTAGTGTGCCATCACCCCTTTCCCCCGCATTCATTACAATTAATAAACACCCCTATAATTACGAGAAATGTCTTACTGCCTTTTGAACCACTCCCCCCCCCCCCTCCTTCCCTCCTCCCAGACATTTTGTCACCAGGTTTGGCTTCATCTGGATGATCCTTGGGGAAGAGTGATTATATTGAACACCGTATCATAATCACCATTTTGGTCCTTCACGGGGTATTATAGCCTCGGCGCAGACGAACCAGTTAACGGATCATCTGACGCAGCAACTGATGCTCAGGATTGCGGAATGAGAACTCAAAATTCAATACGGTCACTCCTGATACGACCAACAACTGGAGTCAGTCGTGTGTGTATAGGACCCTGGTTTGAATCTCCGCACAACTGGTAACAGGAGTGTTGGATTTGTCCCGATTTCCCAAAGAAAATGTTTTGAAATCAAATTGGAGTGATAAAAGCATGATTGAGTGTTTCCAAAATTTAAAAGGTTTTTATTTCCAAATTTGAAAGCGCGCTTGAACTTGGCCAAAATGGTGGAAGTCCACATAATTGCGGACAGTGTGAACATGTGCACGGAGGCGAGCGGGGGGGGGGGGGGGCGACAGTTTAGAGGAAGAGAATAGGTTCGGAAAGCCTGCCACTTCTGACCTAGATCGGAGCCCCTCTCCTATTGGCTCCGAACAGTCTAACACAGAAGTGGGTGCGATGCCAGTCCAGGCCTATATGTGCCAAATGATGGCACAATTAATGGGGAGAAGTAATGAAACAAACGCAAAAATGGATAAAAACAAAGACAATCTGGAAGCTAAAATGGGAGGATTAGAACAAACATGGGGGTAAATGAATAAAAACAATGAGCTTTGCAAGGCTCGATGTCCAAGGTCGGGGTCAGTGTTCACCAATCAACAATATCCCGTTCCCTTCACAAAGCTGGTCTCTATGAACAGGGGCAAGAAAGAAGCCATTACTGAAAAAGACGTATCTCAAAGCTCACATGGAGTTTGTGAAAAAACATCTTAATGATACTGCCGGCATGTGGAGAAACGTTCTGTGGTCAGACGAGACAAAAATTGAACTTTTTGGTCTAAATTAAAAGCGGTACGTCTGGTGCAAGCCGAACTGCACATCACCCAGTCAACACCATCCCAACTGTCACGTATGGTGGTGGCAGCATCATGTTATGGGGCTGCTCTTCATCAGCAGGGGCTGGCAATCTTGTCAGGATAGAAGGGACAATGGACGGTAGAGAGTAAAGGAGGATCCTTGATGAAAACCTGCTTGAGTCAGCCATGAATCTGAAACTGGGTAGGAGATTCACATTTCCACAGGGCAATGATCCGAAGCACAAAGCTAAAGCCACACTGGAGTGGTTGAATAAGAAGAAAATAAATGTTCTTGAGTGGCCCAGTCAAAGTCCTGACTTGAACCCAATTGAACATTGATGGTGAGACTTGAAGATTGCAGTCCATCGATGATCCAAATCAAACTTGGCAGAACTAGAGCAATTTTCACATGAAGAATGGGCAAAGATTTCACCATCTCACTGTAAAAAGCTGGTAAAGATCTACCCAAAAAGACTCGTCGCAGTCATTCCTGCAAAAGGTGATTCCACCAAGTACTGACCTAAGGGGCTGAATACTTTTACAACCAGTGAATTTTGATTTGTATATGTTTTTACAGGTATTCCTGACATGTAACCTCCTTCAACTCTAACGGTGTTTAGTTTGATCTCTTTAGTTATGAATAAGAAAGTTAATTTGGAAAAATTGTTTCTGCATAATTCATCGAAATGCAGCATTATTGGGAGGGGGTGAATACTTCAACAGGACACTGGATATACACATACAAACATATGTTGATGCACTGTACGCGTATAAAACGTGAGCACTGGCTTTCCAGATGAACGTGAAACGACTATCACTTTACTGAAAAAAAATAGACGACATACGACTCTTGACAACAAAGATAGTGGCATTTGGGATCTGAAAGACTCATTTGACCACAAAAAGTACACCAAAATAAAGTCGTTTGAAGTTCAGTACCGTCGATAGCAAAAGACAAAAGTTGCCCTGAAGCCTTGGAGAACCAAAGAAGGGACCAAAGACAGCATGTTGAAGAAGATAGGCACACAAAATGGACGCTCATCCGCACACGATATATGGATATATACCTGGTGGTACAACCGAGGACAGACGTCATTCAGATCCTGCCCATCTTAGAACTTGCATCATCTTTCTATCTCAGCCCTTCTATGTTCTTCCCTCCCTTTCTTCCCATAAATCTGAATGCTCCCTATCCCTCTACCATTCAGCTATTCCAAGAGATTAGACAAGCTTGAAAATCAAGAAAAGAAGGGACAATGACCACCACGTTAGCCAGTGCAGATGTCCATTCCACTTTGTACTCCACCTTTGAATGTTTCCACACATTTTCCGATGCATCTTTCACGAGTACAGTTTTCACCGTGCGCAGACAACGTTTTTAACACACGTCGGCTGTCTCTTGACCTTTTGCCATGAAATAATTTCATCATTACTTGATGCTCTTCAAAAGTGCCCAACTGCAGTTTTTCTTTCATCTTGAACTGTTAAAGAGCACACAACACTTTATGGCAATCAAGTCGACTGCAGATCATGAGATTCGCATATCCTGTAGAACTATTCTCCTCTGATTGAAGCACGCTCCTCGATTATGACATCAAGGACGATTAGATAATAAGTGAATATTACATCTTACAACGTTATTAAACCTTGGGGTCACAACTTCATGAGGAAAGTGCTGAGACCACAATACAAAACAGGCTACCCACTTTTCCTTCTTTAATATGCGGCGCATGGCTGTGGGTGGCATCATTTGTTTTGAGGCACGGCTGTGCCATTGATGCAGTGCCCCCTGTAGGTTAGAGCATGGATTTGGAATTTGTTCAGGGTGCCGGCAATAGCTCGCTTACTTTTTGCAAGGGACACCGTGGGACCTTTATTATCCAACAACTAACGTGACCAGACGAGACATCCAGTTTAATGTCCATCCGAGGGACGGCACGCACATTGATTTTTTTTCACCCTGCCACCGAAACACCAGGATGGCAGTTTATAGCCGAGCTGAGATTTTTAACCCTGGCTAGACAGTGCAAAGGCGAATGTGCGTACCTCGAGGCCATCCTGCCAGGCCCAACAAAACAAGTCGAACAATAAAATACGACTGTTGATATTTTTGTCCTCAGCCTCTCCGACAATCTTGGAGATGGGGAACATTAACATGAGCTCCGTCCATCCGACCGACCGATCATATCCATCCGTCCATGTCCTGTTTTTTTTTTTTGTACGCAATATTTCAAAAAAAGTTGAACATTTAGTTTCCATATTGCAGATATCTATTCCCCGTGACATTATCTCAACCTGATTAGATAACGGCGGTGATTGGCTGAATTCGGTTACCGTGGCAACCATCTCAGTAACTTGGCTCGTGTACGTGATGTTTCAAAAAAACGTTCAAGATTTAGCTTTCACATGACACAGATCTATTCCTTCCACCACCCAAAAGGCAAGAGGACCTGGAGTATCGGCTCCTTGTTAATACCCTTTTTCCTTCTAAAATCTTCTTGATATGCATTCAAAAAGATCGACACCCAACATACCACCCAGTGCCACTGTACAGACCCCGTGCTGGATATTATTTCATTGCAATGCCACGGATAGGCTGAGCTCAACAAAAAGGCCATCGAACGCGAGTGATACAACATTAGATCAAGGTGCGAAGATTTTAATCGGTGAGGCTCTCAGTGACTCAAAACATAAATCTTGCAAGGCAAGCAGGACAGGATGTCTGTTGCGCTGTTCAAATGGCGGCTGCATCCCAAGAACCTTCATTGTCCCTGAAGATCAAAAATGGAACTCTTTACCATCACCACTGCAAATGTCTTTGCCTTTTGAGCGTTAAGCTACAATTAATTTGCTGTGCTCCCTGTTATTCTTGGCTAGCCTTAAAATTGGAGAGAGAGAAGAAAAAAAAACCTTTTCGGGCTTCTGAATGCCGTGCAATCAACACTCACGGCTGACTGCTGTTTGTAAAGGTAAACACAAGTCATCAGGGTTTTCAGGGTCTTCTGAGGGATTGTTAAATGTCTTTGGGTGACTGCTAATTCGTTACGTGCAAAGCTCTCAGGATATGACAGACATCATCAGATGAAACAACGCAGTTAGATTCACACATGTGACCTTAGGGTTCCTTTGTTTTGATTGAGACAACTGTAATACAGAACTCAGAAAGTAATCAATGCACTGACTTACACATCTTTCACGAGAGTGAATTGAGGCGCAGAAGGGGGTGAAGATCTCGGGAAGAATATCAAGAAGAAAATACATGAAATGTACGGGAGATAATATACCAGCAAGGTTCTCGATGCACAAGGTGAAACATACGCGTTGGTGGAGTGCAAGAGATGAAAATCTATTTGAGACTGATTATTAATATTCTGATGGGAGCCCGGAATTGTCAGAGATTGCACCATGATGGAGAAGCTGTCAGACTGCTGCCCTGGGTTGAGTGTTTTGGCATATCAAAAGCGTGGGCCAGGTCTGTTCCAATTCGTTTTTTCCCGGTGACAGAGTAGCCATCTATCTGGTGAGCAGCATGCAGATGGGGTGGCTTTACTAGTGATAAAATACGATGGCGAGTTGATCACTCACCTTCTCCTGTCATGAAGATTTCGATGAACTGCTACTCGGTTCAAATTCATCAAGGGAGAGTCCGAACAGTTTCTTAATGGAGTCCAACTAGGGTGACTTTGACTCGATTCTCAATAAATTCACACGATCTTAACAAGACGCACAAGCTTGTGATGGAAGCGCGTCTCAACAAATTGTCACAATCTTAACAAGATGCATCTACAAAGACAACGCAAAGCAGAGCGCTAATAAAATGACCGAAGGATTATAAACATTGCAAAGTCATGAGAATGTGTGTGTGTACTCGATGTGAAATGTCATAGTACAGTTTTAGATCGAGCCAAATTGACAGCTTTGTTAAGATTTACAGCAGGTTTAAGATTTTGGAACCACATCCGGCGACATTACAGCGCACAGCAAAGACGAGACCCCGGGTTACTTTTGCACTGTAGAATCAAGAGCAAAGCATCTAACTGATGGAAAACAAGGAGATGATGATACTCTAGGTCCCCCAGCTATTGGGTGGTACGAGGAACAGATCTGTGTAATATGAAAGCTAAATGTTGAACGGGTTTTTGAAATATCGCGTACACAAGCCAAGTTGCTGAGATGGTTGTCATGGTAGCAGAATTCAGCCAATCACCGCCGTGATCTAATCAGGTTGAGGTAATGTCATGAGGAATAGATATCTGCAATATGGAAGCTGAATGTTCCAACGGTTTTTGAAATATCACGTCGACAAAAGTACATGGACGGATGATGTTTCTACAATAATGTCGTGAAGAGATGGACGGTGGAGGTTTTCTGTTTGCAATGAAAATCCAGAAGAAAAAAAAAAAACATCAAGTGCGTTGCTGAGAGTTCACACTATTTTAGACTCGGGCTTTGAAAGAGAAACACAAGGTCCTTATACTTTGTGCGATCAGCAAGGAACAAAATGTCAGATGTCCTAAGGCGAGAGTCAATGTACAAAATGTGTTCGATAGATTTTTCGCCAAGCAATGGTGCATTTATCAGCTGGACTTGTATGAGTAGATTTTGGTAACACATGCCTGGCACGTTAATATCATGATAATACCATTGTAAAAATAAAAGATGTGTGTGGAGTGTTTCAAAAAAAAAAAAAACATTTACAAGTCTGGAGACAGCAATGGTTCACGAGCAGTATTTGACGATGTAGATTGTTTCAGAAGTCAAGGATGAGACAATGTGATAATGTTTGACCAAGTTATAAAAATGATCAACACGATGTGGTACGAGTGACAGGTTATTAGCTGCAAAATGTCGAAAACCCGTTTCGTTCAACAAATTAAAAAATTTGACCTTTGCATAACCTTTAAAGGTCACAAAACAATGTTGTGGACATTAAAATAAGGAAACAGGATACGTCGATAGCTTATGGAGTTAGTTCGTCGAAGAAGGTCGAAAACCCGGTTCGATTCCACAACTTTGAAAATTTGACCTTTGTGAACATTAAAGGTCAAAGGTCAAAGATTATGACCTTTGGTGCAAAACTTCCTCCGGAACTTCAGGAACAATATAACTCATATTAGGCTATATGGCATTTCGCACTCCTTGGATTATCCATCTTTGATGAAATCAGCGTAAAAACAAACTTGAAGGGGCGCCACGGGAAAGGTGTTCGACATAGAGCAAAATGGTTTCAAGACTTTAGGGGGGAATGACCTCAAATTATGCATAAAATATTGTCTATCCTAGCTCTCAAAGTTTGGGTGTCGTATGATTTTTATGTCAAAATTCGCAATTTTCTAAGTTCGTGACCTTGTGACCTTGACCTTGGGATGAAAATGAAAAAATCGAGCTCCGTGGGGCTATGCAGGTGCCATTGGGCTAACCAAGTACCGAAACCCCTGCCAGATTCGACAAAACCCCTCGGAGAAGATGGATTTTTATGTCAAAATTCGCAATTTTCTAAGTTCGTGACCTTGTGACGAAAATGAAAAATCGAGCTCCGTGGGGCTATGCAGTGCCATTGGGCTAACAAAATACCGAACCCTGTCAGATTCGACAAACCCCCTAGGAGATGATGCAAATTGAAATCGGCTACCCCCTAAAAACACATGTTTTTTGAGCATGGCTCCACCCATAATGGGCGCACCACGCCCATTCTCAGGAAAACAACTAGATCATGATATAAACCTCCCCCAAAAGTAGAAATCAATGGATTAATGCAGAACGAGAAGGGCACTCCGGTAGAGCGCATCTCCACCA
>CM068961.1:16862061-16885714 GCA_035128595.1 Eptatretus atami | reverse complement strand
TGTCCAGACGATTGTGCGGAAGTATAGGGACCTCGGGCCAACCAAGATCAGGCCGGAAGTCCAAGTTGACACCAACCGAAAAGAGGGCATTGGTCAGAAAGGTGCGCTTCAACCCCAAGACGACCAAGAAACACCTGTGCCAGAAAGCACAAGGACAAAGATAGAGGCTTCTGGTGGAGAGTCCTTTGGTCTGATGAAACCAAGATGGAAATTTTCGGCCACAATGACCAACAGTACGTCTGGCAAGAGAAGGGAGAGGCCTTCAAGCTGAAGAACACAATACTCACGGTGAAGCATGGTGGTGGCAACATCATGATATGGAGATGTTTTGCTGCTTGTGGTCCAGGAGCACTGTATAAGATAGATGGCACCATGAAGAAGGAAGACTACTTGGAAATTCTCCAAGGGAACTCTGAAGAGTCGCTCGAAGCTGAACGCTGCGGACGTATCTTTGACTTCAACATGAACAGAGACCAAGCAACTTCAAGTTGGTTGCTGGATGGCTTCAGCAGAACAAGGTTGATGTTTTGGAATGACCAGCTAAAAGCCCGGACTTAAATCCAATTGAGAATTTGTGGACGGAATTGAAAAAGAGAGTGCAAAAGAGGAAACCCACCAATTTGACTGAACTCTACCAACACTGTCAAGAAGAACGGGTTAAAATACCTTCAGAGAATTGTAAGAAGCTGATTGATGGTTATCCTGCAAGAATGACTGAAGTTCTAAAGGGTAAAGGCCATGCAACAAAGTATTCGACAATATTAGAGTGTGCTGCATGTAAACTTTTGACCCGCTATTTTTGTCACATCATGAATTAAACTGTGAATAAAATCATCCAAAGTACAAAAGTTGCAGAAACCCTTGATAGAAATAAGGGAGAATGGTTGAATTTGTTCCTGGAATGGAAAGAATTTTGATTATTGGAGAGAAAAGAGGTATAAATGGAAGTCAACTGTATTCTGCTCAAGTGTATGCAAACTTTTGGGCCCGACTGTATATACATTATACACAACTACATAACTACTGTATAAAGAATGTATAACTACATATTTGCGATCACAAAGCGATCACCACGGGTAACCGTCACCCGGCTTACCCTTGGCGATTGTCCGTGACATATCCTTGTCCCAATGATGGCCATATTTTGTTCAAACCACCCGCCATATGACCTTGACATTCAACATTTAGGGATAGAGTGTAAATAAAGAAAATGTGTCCCCATCTACGGTCTATCGATAAAACTGACATCATGAAAATCAGATGGAAATTATTCAAGTTATGATCAAAAAGGTGTTTTTTGTTAAATAATTATGTCACTCCCAAAAAAGCAGGTCAAGGACACTAATCAAATATCAGGTGCACAACTTCAGTGCAGGTACACTATAATGAAGCAAGAACATCTTGGAAGGTCAAGTGTCTTTGACATTAATTTTTTGATGACTGCCATTTTTGTCAAAGACTGCCATGTCTTTGACAAAAAAAACATTAATTTTTTCAGACTGCCATTTGACCTTTGCCTTTAACCCGGAGGGGTATGATGTAAATTAATCGTAAATGCGGCTTCCTTTAGGCCATCTAATGAGGGCAATTTTGTTCTTATCTGACAAACCTTAGTCGTTATGTTGAAAAATATTAAAAAGTCGATAATTCGGTCATGACTTTAAAAATTAGGTCAAGGTCAAAACGTTATGTCAATCACCCATAGTTTCTATTCACATTGTTAATGAAAAATTTCATTCCGAAAGTCCCGGCTGGCTCTGAGATACAGCTTGGAAATTTTGGAAATTTTGAGTGCAGGAAGAAAATTTTTTTTAATGTGGTGTATTTTTATAAATGGAGGTTTAGTACTCCTGAGGGTCTTCAAAAACTCTATGGTACCATTAAAATTGGGGGTACTAATTGTTGAAACAAACCCTACAACAGCAATAAGCCTTCCTGATGCTATGGGGTCGGGGGGCTTAAATATACAGCTTACCACCCGATACTTCACAGTCAGCGAAGTGACAAATAGATGGATTGTAAAGTTAGATCAAATATTTTTAGAGAAAAGTTCAGTTGATCTACAAACGAAAATGCTGAGATGAACCGCCAAAGAGGTGAATGAACACGGTCTCAAAACTCTACTTTCTTGGAATCACTTTTGATATCAAAATTGTTTTGCTTTTAGAAATAAAATATAACAATTGAAATCAAGGCAAAGTCTCATATCATGGGACACCATCCTAATAAACCAGAACTTCCAAAAAAAAAATACAACTCTTGGCCACAAACGTTGGAGGGAGGGATTCCTCCATCCTGCTGAATCGCTCTCCTATGGCTTAAGTGACTTAGAAAAGTGGTGAGGGTGGGGAAAACAGGTGTCAACCATAGCATTTTCGGTGGTGCGTAGCCGATGGAAAAATGTACAGCTGAAATCCAACGGAAAAATGTGCTTTTCTTCACTTCAGCACCTCGACGGAAGCATTTTGGATCATGTTGCCAAAAAAGATCATACTGCTGCGATTGCACATTGCCGTGCGTTGCCTGGATACGGTGCTTTCAATTATGTTGACATGCAAGATGAAGCATGAATTATCCACTCAGCACGACAGAACACTAATAGCTCTCCGCTCTAATTCCAAGCGCTTCGCCAGAATGTTAAACAGGCTGCTGCTTTTCCATGGCAAAGCAAGATCGGTAATTAAAGTTCCGCACATACACCACTTTGCAATATGCACTTTTTCACAAAGCACCATTTGGTGTTGAAGGGGTAAATTAGAAAAGTTTTAGACAAATTACCTAATAGAGCAGAACACTTTCATTGTTAAACACATTCACCTGGTAGGAAAATGTACTCCGCATCGAAAAAGGATCGCCGCCGACTGTTCACGGATGAGGAATGGAAGAAGCTTGCTGCATGCTGATTGGCTGCAAAGGAGTCCTTAAAACAGGGTGCTCATTCCAGTGCACAAACATGCAAACTACAGCAAAATATTGCAAATCGACGACAGCTGCTGCCAAGAACACGTTCCCCTTGCTTCATCGCCTGATGTTATTGTTTACTGGTAACTTCGTAGTTCGTGTGCCATCATATTATTTACAAAAGAAAAGCTTCAATATATTTTACTCTTCCTTGTTGTGTTTACGTCATCGATTGGCATTCATGAAATTCAAATTTTAACTTCAAAACCACATCACTCTTGGTGAGATGGTTGATTTCGATTCTTTCATCCACAATGTAGTCTCATGCACAAATGAAATGTTACTGATATTCCACAAAACCGCATTGGTAATGAGATGCATTTATGATGGTTTGTACTTTACAAAGCACAGGTGTGTCTGCATCCTGAAGCTAATGCTTCACAAACTGCCTCCGTGATGACACCCTTTGCAGCAAGCAATTCATACGCAACACTCACTGTTAATTTGGCGAAGTTTGATTGGGTGAGAAGCAGAACTTGTCTTCTAATATCTCCACAAGTACTGAGGTCAACATATAAATGGGTAATATTTATATGTTAACTCAAAGTGCAGAGAGTAGGCTCTGGTTCACAACCACTAATTTGTGATGAGTTTCCTAACGGTGTGCTGAAAATGGGTTTAAGGCTTTCTCCACTCGACGCCCATCAAATGGTTCCAGAATCTGTATGAGTGAACAGCGAAATACATGGTTATTGCGATAGCTTATTACCCCGTGCACACAAAGCAAGAGCGGGGTTCAACAATTGGTTCACCTCTATCTGTCTGTCTGTTTGTCCATCCATCCATCCACAAACGTCAGTTTATGATCGAGGAACGACTTCATTTAAATTTAATGTTATATTTTGAACACTAATCGGAACATGAATCGGAAAACAAACCTGAAGTTTGCCTCTGAATTTGTCCCAATCGCAAGTGCACAGAGTGGAGTGAGATAATGTTTTTTTTTTACTCCGTCTGCCTGTCTGGCAGTCAAACAAAATTGAAAATCATTGCAAACAGGAAACTTACTGTTTTTAACAAAGTCATAAAGGACACAAACGACAGGCACAAATAACTAATGTAACGTATCAGATAAGGTGGTGTAAAAGACGCTGCATCAATGGCGGTAACCTTACAGAATTCATTTTTTATACGACATTTACAATCTTTATTTTATTTTAATTGAATTATATACTTGAACACGAGAACACAAATCGCCTCTTTCCGCTTCCAAGAACCTCCAGTTTTGCAGTGCGTACTTGGACATGTTAAATAAGGTGGTGTATTTAAGACTGAACCATTCGCGCTAAACTTCTGGAATTTCTTTTATACGACCTTTAAAAACATTATTTTATTTCAATTGAATTATATACTTTAACACTGTGTGGGGTAATGTGTTCTATGAACTCTCCAGTAGAGTATTGTATCTGCAACCCCTCAGCAAGCACATTTCACATGATCGGAAAAACATGGCAGCTGCATCAGACTTGTCAGTTTGTTAAGATGGGGTCTACATCAGACTTGAGTGATGCTAAACATGTCACACTGAGTAATGTGCGGTCATCAAGTGTTTTTTGGGGTTTTTTTTGTCCTACAAGGGTGAGGCTCATGTAAGAGCAAGGTTGAATTGACAGTGGTGAGGTGGTGGGGCAACAATTGCATACAAATGGTAAGAGGATATATTGACAAGAGGGAAGGGGAGAGAGAGTGAGAGAGTGAAGAGTGAGAGAGTGAGACAGAGAGAGATGAAGAGACTGAAGAGAGAGCGAGAGAGAGAGCGAGAGCGAGAGAGAGCGAGAGAACGAAGAGAGAGAGAGAGAGAGAGAGAGAGAGAGAGAGAGAGAGAGAGAGAGGAGAGAGAGGAGAGAGAGAGAGAGAGAGAAAGAAGAGACAGAGACAGAGACAGAGAAAGAGAGGAAGAGAGGAAGAGAGACAGAGAGGACAGAGAGATGAAGAGAGGAGGGGAGAGAGAGAGAGAGAGAGAGAGAGAGAGAGAGAGAGAGAGAGAGAGAGAGAGAAGGACAGAGAGACAGAGAGACAGAGAGACAGAGAGACAGAGGACAGAGAGGACAGAGAGAGAGAAGAGAGAGAGAGAGAGAGAAGAGAGAGAGAGAGTAACAGAGAGAGAGAGAGAACAGAGAGAGAGAGGAAGAGAGGAAAGAGAGAAAGGAGAGGCGATTCATTCGGTCCAAAAGTGCTGTATGGATACGCCGGTAGAGAGATAAGGGGAGTGAACATTGTAATCAGAAAGAAAGATGGTTGGGTTAGATGGGTTCATGGGGTAATAAAGATCATGGGTCGGATGGGGGATGACATGAGATGGTGGTGTACTACCTGCTTAAAGCCTTGGAGGGAGAGCGAGACAGAACAGCATCTGAAGGCAGTTCCATAGACAGGAAAAGCGAGGAATAAAAGAATCTAGGTGTGCAATTAGCCTGGATTTTGGAAGTTTAACCAGGAGAGGGTTACTGTAAGAATGCGTGCATCCTGGAGTTGCTGGGGAGGGTTGGAGAACTGAGAGAGCAGGCGGCGCAATGTTGGAGAACAGACCACTGACCTGACTGCGATGTGACAACAACATACCATGTACTTTGGCCCCATCACAGAAGATTCCATTAATATTGAGAACTTTAGATTCCACAGAATTCAGGGAAGAAAGATGTGATGCTCAAGCACAAGCCCGTTGCGAAGAGCAGTACTCCATTGAGCCAAGGACAAAGGCCTTGTAGATTGTGAGTAGCCCTGATTTCACAAGGAAAGACTTGGATTGATGGACAATACCAAATCTGCAGCTGGCTTTGGAAGCCAGCTTTGCAATATGGTTTGCCCAGTAAAGGTCATAGCTGATGTTGAAGTTCTGTTCAACTGTTGAAGTTCAAGAGACTGAACCTCGTCCAGTGGATGACAAAGGAAATGTATCGGTGAGTTAGTTTGACAATCATTCCAAAGCGACAGGTGAGACCAGGATTTTCCAGGATTTAAGGACATGTTATATTTATCAGACCAGAGTCATATCATTTCCAGAGCAGCATAAAGACAGCTGCTGTCTGTGTAGAAGAGGGATGGGGGTACTGTACGGCAGAATGTGAAGGTTTTGCAGAGTATCGGAGAGGTCACTAATAGAGATGAGGAACAAGTCTGGGCCCAAAACAGTGCCTTGAGGAACTACAGCATCCAGATGGGAGAGGGGAGGAGAAGGTGCCATTGATGGCAACACTTTGATTGCGCGAGTGGAGGAAGTCAAAAATCCAGGAATGAATGCGGTCATCTATGCCACGGGCATCATTTGGCAAGCAAAGCAGGATGCCTGACTGTGTCAAATGTCCAAGATATGTCCAGGAATGGAGGTGGAGCAAACACTCGAAAGACCAGTGAATCAGAGGAATGAGAGTGGTTGGACAGATTGGCCTTGAGAGTTGCAAGATTATGTTTTCTAGCTTGCCTAAGGATGGACACACTTATCCATCCTGAGGTCACTTGGTCGGGTTAGCTTTCCAAGCCGGGAAAGCAAGCTGCTCGACTGCAAATGTCTCCCCACAGGATTCGGTGTACCAGGGTCGAGAGGATGGATAAGAAAGTCGCAGATGAGGTGGGATAAACCTGTGCATTAATGAGAGAAAGTAGACTTTTGTGAAAGTATTCTGATGCAGAATCAATACCAGGTGCTGCGGAGATGGTGGTCCATTCGTTTTGTGAGAGGGCACCGATTGAGGTCCTTGCCAGTTGGCCTGTGCAAGCAGCCATATCATCCATCAGTGAGGTTACTCCCTTTCAATAGCCAGAGGAATATGGGCCTTCACAGAAAGTGATCAGAAGACCCAATGGGGGTTAAAAGGGGAACAAGAGAGATTTGATGGAAAGTTCGTCGGTCCAGGAGGTAGAACGTACCAGTCGGAGAAATCCGGGTTGGGAAGCTTATAGCCTGGGTTCAACTTATAGTCGCAGAAGGCTTTTGTTGAAATGGCCCGGCTGGTTGTTGTCGAGCCAATCCCCAGCCAGCTGGTACTGTGACAATAGAAATCGCCACAGATGAGAAAATAACGACTTGGGATGGGTGAAAGAAAGTTGGGATGGTCTAGTCTAGTGTGTTTGGACTGGTGTGGTGCTTTGGTATGGTGTGTGCCATAAACGAGTGATTTAATGAGGGGCATGAATCTCGTGACGATGACGAATGATGTGGACAGTCACTGAGAAGCTGCAGTTAGGACAATGTGAGATCTTTCCCAACTTGTCCACGGTGACCATCATCAGTACTGTGGCTGCAACATTCTGCATATCATGCAGTTCCTGTTCGGCAAAAGTATATATAAAAAAAAAGTTTGAAAATGGATCGCGTGACTGCGATGTTTCTTCCCAAGACCGTCGTACGACCATAAGTATCAATGACTGAATTAATTTAATGAATTAACGAAGATATGATGATATAATCATTTTGGACTGCATTATTACAGGGTAAGAAACACGCGTGTACCCGTACAACTTGGAGACAAAAACCTTGAGTTCGATGTTGAAATCACCGTTGTCACTAAAGCTGAAGAAATGACAGACTGACAGGTCCCATGGGTAGTCGATACTCTTCTTTAAATCCAAGGTCATTGTTCACACCAAATTTATTCCAGAAGGACAGACATTAAGTGGATTATTTTATATGGACGTCATCACTCATCTTGGAAGTTCGGTGCAATGTAAAAAGAACGACGTGTTCACCCAGCAAAAATGGATCGATCCTTCAACATAACAAAGGAACACGCCGAACATCACTTGATGTCCGGGAATTTTGAAGCGATATTACTCCAACCAACATCCTTTATTCTCACCACACCTCGCACCTTTGTGACTTCCTGTGCTGTTTCCCAGGAAGAAGCGCCTCCTGAAAGGCCACCATTTTGAAGATACAGAAGTTCTGCAATCAGCTGCCAACAATGACTCGTTGAAGGAAGTTGCCAAGAATGGCTTGCGGTAAAGCGTTCCAAACTCTTTACAAAAGTTGGAAGAGGTGTACCCAAAGTCAAAGGAACCATTTCAAAAGGAATCGTACTGAAAACTCTTACTGTGCATAATTTGCTCAATCCTGAAACAGTTTCATCAGACTTTGCACAATGCACACAAAATGGCAGAATTTTGGAATCTTGTCCTTATCCCTTCCTGTTCCCTGCCATTCTCTTTATCCAAACCTCTTTTTTTCACCAAGAGAAGAATCTTCCACAACTTTTACACCTTCCATTCTCTCCAGTTGCTTTGTTTCCTCGATTTATTTTTCACTCAATTTTTCATCATCCCTCCCTTTTCACCCCCCCCCCCCCCCCCCCCCCGGCAGCCTGTCTGTGACGTAATACAGAAACAAAGCAGTTTGACGGTACACAAGTGACTCGTAAGTATCGTGATAGAAGGTGATAAAGGTGGTCGAACACCAACAATGTGAAGCAGTGCATTTTCATCACGGCATATTGAAAAAAATTCTCAAACTCTGGCTCTGGCTCTAACTCTGGTACAGTTAGGATGACGAGATAAACCTCACAGCCAGCGGAGTGTTGCTGCAAATGCTGTTTTTCCTGGTGGATGATCCCTGAAAAGCTGCAAACTGCTCATACATCATGGTAATTGGATTAAACCCTCTACAGATGATCCAAGAAGAGGCGAGATGGATCAGTTATTCCAGGCGACATTGACTCCGTTTAACTGTTAAACAGAATCACGAATAATCAGATGCTTTTGAGGTGAACAAACCGAGTCAACAACATATATGACCCCTTTTATATAAAAAAAAATGGTGTGCAAGTTAATAGAGGCTTGGCCTTTTATGTCTGAAATAACGGGGGTTTGTTTTGTAGGAGAGCGGACAAAAATTTAAATCAAAGGAAAGCTAGAACAGCACTAGGTAGAGCAAATACCTCCACCAGGCTGAACAGTTCATGTTTTGTATCCCACTGACAGGCCGGATCTGGGTCCAGATGTGAGCCAAATCAAATTGGCTCGTCCTTGTCGCCTAACCAACTCATCCACCAAATTTTGTCATCGCTTATCCACAGCATTTTGAAATATCAAGCTATACATCGTTTTTTGGGACCGTCTCTCAATAGTGAAGAATCAAGAAAATGAATTTAAAATTCCTAGTATCCGGATCTGGATCTTCACTGAAATTGAATCAATTCTTCCTCATCGCACACCAAACCTGTCCACCAAGTTTCGGCCGAATCTGTGCACAACTTTTTGAGATATCCTGTTCAGAGACAAACAGACAGGGGTGAAAACATAACCTCTGCCCACCTTCGGTATTGGAGGTATTAAAAAAAATTCGCGTATTCGGATCTTCACCAAAATCGACTCAATTCGTCCTCGTCACATACCGAACATGTTCACCACGTTTTGTCACAATACGTGCATAACTGTTTGAAATATCGTGCTATGCAGTATATTGTTTATGGCCCACATCTCTCAATAGTGAGGCCTAAGTCACATTTGGCTGGCACGGCGGCCGTAGGGTCTACAAAATCTGGGCCACTAGCAATTATAGGCGGGCCGCAGTATTTCCACGGTCACACAATGTAGCAGTCACATATGTTTTTATTTTTCGGGCGCCGCACGGGTATTTAGAAATTGTGGAGACCGAAAACGTGGGGGTGCCGTACGGTCTTTGATTTGATGTCGCACGGTGACCTTAGGGCGTCCCTGCGGCGCCATAGAATTTTAAGTAGCCTCAAGGTGCCCGCAAGGCGACCGCAGGGGGCCCTAAGGCGAACGTGAGGCCAGACGGACGGTAACGAGTGGGTATATATATCAGTTCTTTTTTACTGAAATAAAAATATAACAGTTCGGAATATACCAGTATATATATAACTGAATATACTATAACTTATATATAACTGAATATACCAGTTCGGAGTATAGGCAAACACCTATACTCCTATCTCTAGCGGTAGCGCACGGTGGACGCACGGTCGACGCAGACTGCCACGAGGCCGTACGTAGGACGCACGGCGGGCGTAGGGGAACCGTGCGTTGACCCTGCGTTGCCCGCAGGTAGTTACACAGACCGCAAGGCCACCGTACGTTGACACAGGGACGCCTTAGGACTACCCTACGGCGACCGTGAAATAGTGCGGCCGCTGTAATTTTTTGGGGGTTGGAAAAATTCATTTTTCATTGATAAGAGCCTACGGCAGCCGCACGAATAACGCAAGCCCACGTACGCCCTACGTACGGTCGACATGGAACACATCTACGTCACAGCTTGGCTTGTCGAATTGCTACGGCCAACGTAGAAATGAAAAAAGTTATAACTCCACGCTATAATTCCACGGCGACCCCTACGGCCTGTAAAGATAGCCATACGGCGTAGAGCCACCTCAGAAACTCTGCGGCCGCCGCACGTTTCTGTCAATTCAGGGGGGGGGGGGTACGGCGCCGTATCCTAGCCGTAGAGCAAATGTGACTTGGCCTGAAGAATCACTTTAATAATTAAAAAAATTATCGTATTTAGATCTTCACCAAAATGGACTCAATTTTTTCCTTGTCACAAACCTAACGTGCCCGAAGTCTCATCTGAATCCGTCCATAACTTTTTGAGACATCCTGCTCATCGACAAACAAACAAACGGACAGACAGACAGTGGTGAAAACATAACCTCCATCCACTTTCGGTGCAGGAGGTAACAAGTACCTCCACCAAAGATGTAAAAAATTGTGCATTATGTTGGCGTCTTAACATATAGTGGAGAATTTTGCAAACACACAAGGGTAGGTCTGTACAGCATAAAAACAAGCGTGCCGGTTCGTTGCACTCCGCAGTAATCCATAAGCACTTAGAGTGTGAAAATACAGTCATTAAAGATGCGACTGTTGGTTAAGAAGAACGAGTTTAATCTGCCCAGCAAGTGAATGCCACAAGTTTAATAATTAATTAATCATCACACCGAAAGCGTTAATGCACGTGGCAACGGTTCAGTGCGCAAAATTTTACAAGATATATTTCGGAATACCAGAAAACATGTCAGTGGCCATGTGCGATGTAGCATTATAAATCCTGACACCAGTAACCAGTCGAGGACAGTTGCTTCTGATTAAATTTATTTCATTGTGATCAATTAAAACAGTCACCATAATGCTCATGCATCCATGGCTGAAAGTAAGAGGAACTAGAAGGGTACTCGGTAGAGCAAATACCTCCGCCACGCAATGCCTGATCCGCGAGACAATATCGGTCCCGATACATTTTTGAAATATCATGCCACACAGTACTGTATCGTTTTTGGCCCTATCTCTCAATGGTGACGAATCACTTTAGGAATTAAATAATTCTCGTATCCAGATGCGGATTCGGATCTTCAGCAAAATCGAATCAATTCTTCCTCGTCACACACCCAACCTGTCCACCAAGTTTCATCCGAATCCGTCCACAACTTTTTGAGATATCGTGCTATATATCGTTTTTAGCCCTATCTCGCAATGGTGAAGAATCACTTAAAATTCTCGTCACCGGATCCGGATCTTCACCAAAGTCCAAGCAATTCGTCCTTGTCACACACCCAACTTGTCCACCAAGTTTTGTCCGAATCCATTCATAACTTTTTGAGATATCCTGCTCCCAGACAAACAAACAGACAGACTGGAAAACATAACCTCCATCCACCTTCAGTGGCGGAGGTAATGACAATTTTGTAGGTGAATGGATTTTTAAAGTTGCAGCGATTGACTAAGTTAATCAACAAGTAAAGCAGGAGCACCTGACATTTTGATAAAAACCCTACTGAAAAAAGGGAAAACTAAACGAAGCCTTAATTCCCACCGAATCCGTCATCTTATGTTATTGGTCAAGGTGAAGGCACATCACATTCTCACGTAATCTCGCTCTCGTGGCAGGCTTCGAGAGCGAGACATGGAGACATGCTTGACTTTTATATTGAATTTGTGGTGAAAGGCTTTAACATTCATTAAAAACAACTTTGTGGGTATTTAAAGGATAGATCGTAATTATTCCCCTGAAACGAAATTTTAACCTGTGTCTGTGTCTGTGTCTGTGTCTGTGTCTCTCTCTCTCTCTCTCTCTCTCTCTCTCTCTCTCTCTCTCTCTCTCTCTCTCTCTCATTTCCATGCAAGGCATTGGATTGCACAACTTCCTTCCCTCATTCTGCAAACATGTTGCAAGGATCAAGAGTGTTAGGTCTATTATCCACAAACTCTTCCTTTATTTATTTAAATACTTACATGATAACCTCATGAATACTGCACAAAGGAAATACTGGATGTAGGGTTAATAACTCACAACCACATATGTGTACAGTAAGACCCCGATATTCGTGGGGGGATAGGTTCCTGGAAGATGACACGAATGGCGAATCCGCGAATGCCGGGGCATTGTTTCAATGGGAAAAAAGGTGGATAGGTACACGGTGATTCACGAGAGAAAAATTTCCAAAAATTATGAACACGAATGCACATCATTAGTTTCATTAAAAATGGTAACAAACAAACAAACAAAAAAACAAGGAGTTTTAGACTGGTACTTAAGAAATCGTCAACTTGACCTCTGACCTTGTCTAATAAAAGCTGTCTCTCGAGAAGGTAGCGACGCAAACCAGAAGTTTCTACGATGATTCTGTACCAAACCATCAAAAATCGTAACGTCGACCGAAGCAAAAATCTCCATTTCTCCACGCAATTATTAATATTATTTTATCAAAGTCACAAAACCGTAATATTCGCACACCAACAATCTTTACATAATCCGAGCTTAGCGAGTCAGGCATGCGACGGTAACCTTTATTGGGATAAAAATGACTTTTAAACACCATCTTTATCGAAAACACCGCAGCGCGCACACGCAAAACCTTTACGTGATCAACGACGCCTCTGCTCGAGCGCGCTGCACCACGTGACGAGCCGTGACGCGGCGAGTGAAATATTTTTATACAATCTTAAAACGTCTCCAAAACATCCATTTTTACCAGAATTTCGACAACGAGTGTTAAGCGTCCTAAGCGATCGCAAAAACCGGACAGAATTAAAATCGAAGTTAAAACGAACTCTAACGTCGACCGAAGCAAAAATACTCCATTTCTCCACATGAATTTACAGAATTATGTTTGACCTCACTGACCTTGACCTTTGACCGATTTTGACCAAAATCTAATCAGCACTAGCCATCACCCTCTGAATCACGTGGTGTAATTTGACATTGGTAGCTTCTTCCGTTCTCGAGTTATCGTGCCTACAAACAAACACACAAACACAAACAAACAAAACAAAAAACAACAACACACACACACCAAACACACAAACAAACAAACAACAAAACACACACACACACAAACAAACAAAACACACACACACACAAACAAACAAACACAAACAACAAACAAACACACACCACACAAACAAGGACGGAAGTCATCAATTTACTTACAAAATCTTTAGATTTCGTAACAAGAACAGGAGGTTCTGTTTCCAATTTTTATTTAAGATACGACACATTGGATGTGATGATGATAATGATGATGCTGATGACAATGAGTTAGAAGCCAGCAAAATTCTCTGAAGAGGATGCAGGTGAGGGTGCTGATGAGTCAAGCACTGAAGGGGATGCAGGTGAGGGTGCTGAAAGGGATGCAGGTGAGCTTTAGGGTTCGCATTAGCAGGTCGAGGAAGTGGGACGAGAAGAAAGAATGAGATCCAAGACACGGTGCACACTCGTAGCCGTGCAGGAGTTGTGGCTAGATGGAGGAGGGGTGGGTCGCGTGACCATTGCTTGTGGGGGATGGTGGTGGGCGATTTTTTATGCATGGCTGGAAGTGGTCGATATTGTATGAGCATGGCTGGTGGGAGATGGCTTTTCCACGCGCAAAAACCACAAATACGCGAAGCCCAGGGCCGCGAATGTATAAACAGATGACAATTTATGAAGCGCGGATACACGGCGTCCGTGAATGTCGAATCCGCGAATGTCAGGGTTTCATGCTCTTTGATTTCTGTTACGGTGTCACTGTCACAAACACTTTGTAACATTTGTTGCGGATATCTGGTGTAATCGCCCATTCCTCCTTCAAAGGAAGTCCAAATTCAGGTGGAGTGTGCTCAGTTGAGCCTTTGTTTGCCACTGTCGATATTCAAGATTGACATCGCTTTTCTTTTTTCTTCTTTTTTTAAGAGGGGATATTGTAATCAGCTCTGTCTGTCTGTCTGTCTGTCTGTCTGTCTGTCCATCACGCTATCTCCTGCTAAACGGATGTGCAGAAATTCACTAAACTTGGTAGTTATGATCACACATGGCAAGAATGTTCAAGAGTAATATCATTTTTGGCTCCGGCCCCAAGGGTCCTTAGTTGGCATCCGGCCCCAAATTCACCACATTGTCAACACAAACATAATGACCCAACAAGTATCCCAAACCAACTGACCTACCACATTTACTGATGTTGGGGAGCATCGTCAGCTTTAATGCAGACCTGAAAGGGAAGTCTGGCAAAAGGCCTGTTCAAAAGGCTGGCCTTGGTCTGTTCCAACCTGCAAGGGAATCCTTCATGTTTCGGTTCCCAGTTGCAAAACAGTTGGGGTTAGTTAGAGAGAGTAATTGGCCACAGATGCCTTCATGGGTGAGAGACATGACTGGCATTGAATTTATAAAAAGGATAACAGATGTCATTTAGAAATGAGTTGAGTTGTTTAGGCAATGTTGCCATTAAGGCATATGATAGGCAAATGGAGCATCCAAACATCACATTCTGTAAAAATTGCATAATATCGGACCACGACCCGCCCTTATCCAAATGTTCTGGACATCACCTATACATCCCACCACATCTCCTACCCCCTTTCCTTCCTTAAGACTCAAATGTGTTTTCTTGACTCCCCCCCCCCCCTAATCAGCAGCAAAAATTGTCTGATGTTATTCAACTCTGCAGGGAATCAAATCCAATATTAGATAGCTCAATTTAGGGATCATTAATGTATTATGTATGCAAGGGGATATGGCAAGGAAGGGAGGTAATTGGAAAAAAAACAATTGAGCAAAGAAAGAAAAGCAAGTGCCATGGCAATATAAGAGGAGGGATGGGGGTCAGGTTAAATTTCCATCATTTTGGCAGATGTAACTACAAGGGCAGTCAGTAGAGCGCATACCTCCGCTAGTTGATTATTGATTAGTTCACATTTTGCATCCCACTGATAGGTCGGATCTGGATTCGGACCTGAACTGTAATTCAATCGGCTTGTTCTTGCCACCTAACCAACCCATCCACCAAATTTTTCCCGAATTTGTCGACAAGTTCTTGAGATATCCTGTTCAAAAACAGACAAACAGACAGAGGTGAAAACATAACCTCCATCCACCGTCGGTGACGGAGGTAATAAGCAGATGACCGCTTATCATTTTCAATCTGCAGACAAGGTCACCGAATCATAAAATCAAAATGAAACTCTTGAACCCTGAGAAGTTGTTCTGAAAATATTTTCCATCCTCAAAGAATAATCTCATTTCAATCACACAATACGATGCTGACAAGAGAGCCCCTTGGTAGGATTCCATCAGCAACAACCTGGTTGCACACGTACGCCGAGCAGCTGTTTTGTCGACCTCACAACTTCCAAATACACGGATTACAAATCTGAAAAGCTCGCAGAAAATGGGATCCAGCTCCGTGCATATGCAACCTTGACCAGAGTGGTACAAATCACGAATCGTGCATTTCCATATTCCCGTTGCAAAAGGCACACGGCTCTTCAGGTGTGGAGGATACAATGAGGCAAATGCAAAACGTTGAAAAACACATTTCAGATAGTTTACCTTTTGTATTTTCCAATTCTTAACGAAGAAGAAGAAAAAGAAGAAAAAGAAGAAAAAGAAGAAGGGTGGACCCAGATAGTAGGCTGCAATTTTAAAGAGCAAAAAACTCCATATATTTTGGAATTTTGACACTGTTGCAGGGCAAGCTTTGCAAACAGCACTTCAATCTGTCTCGGCCAATGGGCCAATTAGCAGAGCTGTTGGTTAGCCAACTATTTGGAAAAATAAAAAGAGAACGCGTGAACGGCATGCAACTGATCTTATCTGCAGTGGGTCTATCCCACGATTCTCACTTGCGTGTAGCCCCCTTGACCACGAACAACGGCTTCGCTTATATGACCGAGAATTACAGGGCTGCACATACAGATCGGCATCCTTCGATGGCAACACTCTCGACCGGGGGCTCTCATTGCCGGTATTAACTGGAACGGCACTCGGAAGAGTGCAGATCCCCGTCGAACTGAAGATTTTACGTTTTGTATGCCATCAATAGGCCGGTTCTGCATCTGGACCTGAACCAAAAATCGAATCGGCTTGTTCTTGTCACCTAACCAACCTGTCCACCAAATGTCGTCCGAATCCGGCCACAAATGTTTGGGATATCCTGCTCACAGACAAACAGACGACGGTGAAAACATAACCTCGGTGCACTTTCGGTGGCGGGGGTAATAACGACCCGTAACATCTGACCGAGGGACATTGTGAAGTGGCAGAGAGGTGCAAGCTGTTCAGAACAAATGGTCACAAAAGCTCGAGTACAAATGGGGAAAAAGAGCAACGGGTGTCAGAACAAGGGAGCGGGAAACCGAAAAAGAAGTTCTTGTCGCAAAATGAGCTGGAAGATGTCACTCGTTCCTCATTTAGGGTAGGAGGACTACGAGTGGGGGGATAAAAGGAGGGAAACATCAGAGAGTACCGTAGTAAACAGAGTCTGTAATACAACACGGAAAATGCGTTTCTTGTTTCACGAAATCGCTTTTTATGCGAGAAGTGCACTTTTTAAACCCAGGAATGTTTGCTGTCAGCCTAATGAGTACATTTGTCATGTTAAAAAGTGGGTCAACGTTGTTGTTTTGATTTGTTTCTTTGACACCACTGGTATTTCCCGTTGTTTTATCCTGTTTAGACCTGTGAATAGACAAACAGGCAGGTGTCACGAAGCCACAGGAAGGTATAAAGAGGAAGCAGACGATTGGGGAGACCTTCAGAGCAAATGTTTAAAACCACAAAATGCTAAAATAAGATGCATATCGGTGTGAGAAATGTGTACGTGTGGGTTCAACACCCCCGTTGCTTTGACAAGATGGATTAATATTCCCGTGGAAGAGAGTCAATTTCCGATCGATAAGTTTCCATTTAAGACCAACTTCTGCGTGGGACACCATTAGGTGTAATATTAGACCGATGGCCCCCGAACGCAATTCATTTCAACACAAGGCAGCGGCAAATAGCAACCACGACTGTTTACAATATCTTCGAGGAACAAACAATGCATCCTTAAGCCTCCCTTGGGTCAGATTTCCAGAGGCAGTGCCAGAAGGAGTGGGTTTGTTTATCACCCAAACCCATATGCTCGACGCATTCGGCTGAATATAACTTTGTCCAAGTAGGGTCACTGGGGCGACGGTGGATGGCAATATTCACAGAATGTTGCAAACAAGGTTCAGGAGTTCAGCGTTTAGGATGACAGGATAGCTCAGAAGTAGCGTGCTAACTTTTTAGTCGTCTCGTCTCGGTTTGATTTTTCTACCCGGCAAGAAATGGTAACTCTGATACTTCTCAGCATCTTAACGTCAGCGCGCCGTTAAGCTGGGGTCTTGTCTGTCAGCAAGATCGCACGGTTTTTTTTTTGTTGTTGTTCAAAAAGGAGGCAATTTAATACTCACATCCTGACCAATTCCGAATTAACGTCCTAACCTACACGGGCACTGCATCAGTGGCACAGTGGCACTCCTTAGCCCTTGGAACCCTAGTGGCCGTTTTACCGGCCACTATTCAAACGTCCATATACCCGAGCGGCCAGATTTTTCTCCAGAGAACCCAGGGTGGGGGAACCGAAAGTCCAAGGAGCTGAGCGTTCAAAGGGTTAACAACGATGCTACCAGCAGCAATGTGTGGCATTCAAGAGAAGAGGAGGCAGGCATGCCCCCCCCCCCCCAAAAGATATAATTATCACTCAGATACTGCATACAAATGAACGAGTAACATTTCAGGAAACAACACGCTTGACAAATCCATTGGGTATCTTGGAATTCTCCTGCACGAAATTTGGGATCCCACGTCTGGTATATCATCATTTTTTGATGATGAGCTCGTGAAGCAGTCTCATGGCAAGGCAAAGGAATGATATGCCGTTCACATGTTCCCAACAATAGTCAGGAAAATAGTTTGGAATTTGACCATGGTAATAGCACACATTGGCCTACTCCTTTTGAAAGGTGCTATTGAATCCATGTTCACAAGCGAGTGTGAGCGGATGCGAAATCAAATTAACATCTACATTGATGGATGGCATATTGTATGGTATGACATCCTGTTTTGCAAAACACCATGGTGACACTGTGGTTGTAGCTGTATGTGAGACCATTAGAGAATTACTGGCTCTTACATTAGCAGTGGCCCTTCTCTATCAACATACGAGACTTTCAACTCAGTCCTCAAGTTTCATCGTCGCACATGGGTCGTTGCAGTTAGGCTTTCTGGGTAACAGAGTTCTTGGTATTCATACCTGAACCTGACTACGATGACCCTGCCAAAGTTACCGGCCACGGGTTAAGGCAGGAATTTTTTTTTTATTTGGACACGGTACCAACACACAATGGTCTATTCTTGCAAAACATACCGTGGGATCTTTAACATCAACCAGCAAAAGCGAGCAGCCAGATACGCAACTTATTGCACCTCTAAGGGATGGTGCACTCTTTGAAGCTACACCCTGCCTGATAGTGGGGCAACTTAGCATAACAATTGTGCATTTTGTGAGGAAAGCACCAAATTTGGACACTAGTAGCCTAACATATTGTTACGGCTGTGGAAATTCGCAAACCACCATTCAGGGCCCGTAGGTAGATATCTCTAATACATGTGTAGTTAACCCAAACCCGTTGTTTAGAGGGATTTATGTGATTCATTCGGGCTGCGACGCTTTGAGATAGCCGTTTTTCTGTTCTATCTTTATTTGAACCAACCACGTCCCAACCGCCATCACACAACAACCACGCAACCACCACGCCAGCCATCGTCACCAACTGCAACCACGCTCCACCCTCAGACAACAACAACGAAAACAGCCACGACCTTTACCTTCACAACTCGCTCCCACATCATCGCATCATGCCATTCCCAAACGGCACCATGACCATCAAAGCACCCCAAAAACCCTCACCACCCTCACCTCTCTCCTTCTACGGCCATTCCCGCAGCACCGTGAACACTGAGCGTCGGGCTGTCTTGGGCTCGTTCAGCGATACGCACCGAGCCGCGAGTGCAAATAGCGGCCTTTCCGAGAGAATTCGGATCAGGAACGCTACACGCCACTTCTGATCCGTCCAATTAGAAGCGCGGGCGGCTTGGCCCCGCTCCAGGCGCGTCTGTGTGAAATCGAGATATGCAAATTCTAGGATCAGGGGAGGTTCACACCCCCTTTCCTCCGACCAATGCGAGCGTGGCTCCGCCCCGAGGTGATCCTGATCCGGAAATTTGCATACTGTTTTCTCCTGCCGGCCTATAAGAAGGCGAGCGCAAGGCAGAAAGTTAGAGTTTTTTGGTTGGAGAGTCTCGGCAGAAGTGTGGCAGTGAGTCGAGGTGGTGGGAAGATGTAGTGGAGTTTTTGGTTGGAGAACGGAGTCGAGTCGGGTGCGAAGGCATCAGTTGGGTTCTGCAGTCGGCTGAGGAGAATTTGGGGAGAGGCAAGGAGCTCGGGTCCGAGGCAGGGAAGACGGCGGTCGGCGACGACGTCGCGTGGGATCGCTCGTCGCGGACCCAAGCCAGCCAGCCATTCTCCTCCCCCAGGCATCAACAATTTCCCCCTTTTCCCCCGTGCTGAGATAGTGCAAAAAGGGGCCCCGTTCCCACCCACTCCAAGCGGTGCCAACGAAACCCACGAAGAGCACGAAGTCGGGGCACCGCCGCGCAGCCACATTTGCGGCTCGTCACGGGACGCGGGTAGGCCCCCCCTCCCCCCCGGTCTTGCGGGCCTGGCCGCTCCTTCAGGTCACGCGCACATATTGGCCACGCGCCCCGTCTGCCCCTTGTCTTTGAGGGTGGCCTTTTCTTTTGCTTTCGAATGAAGTGTTTGTTGGCGCCGTCTGTGAAGTAAAACTGTGTAAGTGTTGCCGTGTGTGTGCGTAGTCGGTAGTAGATCTGCGTAATTGTTTCTTTTGTTTCACTGATATATGTGCATTCTGACTGTATGGCTGTATATGTGTGCTTTCCGTGTGCCGCGGAATGAAATTTGCCAATACCCAGAAGGTCCTCAGGTTAGATATATCGATAAGTTCATGTGTAGTTAGGTCCAACCCGTTGTTTAGAGGATATGTGTTGAATTCATCGGGCTGCGACGCTTTGAGTTAGCCATTTTTCTTTACCTGTGCGTTATTTTGAAACAACACGCCATCTCCCAACCCCGCCATCCACACCACAACGCCACTAAAGGAGAACGAAACCAGCCCCACCCTTTCTCTCCGGAAACCAGTTTGACGGTTGGAACCAGCCCCACCCCAATTTCTCTCCGGGTAAACAAGTTTGAACGGTGGACAGCCCCACCATTTCTCCTCCATAAACACGTTTGACGGTTGGAAAACCAACTCCGCCCCAATTTTCTCTGGAATGTTCTCCCCCCACCACGCCGTTCGCGTAAGGGGCGGGTGCGGGGCAGGCAGCTTAATAGCAAGGGAGCGCCTGGAAGAGGAAGCGTGGATAGCAGAGATTGAGGCAGTCGTTGGAAGTTTGGTCGTCTGGTCTGGTCAAGTCTGTCGTGGTCCAAGTATTCGTGTAGACAGATTGGGGCGTCGGGTGGTAATCTTGTCCCAGTGTCGTGGGGAGAAGGCGTCACGACTGCACAAACCGCTTGCAAGGCCCAGATCAGGCGCGTTACGCTAGTTGCCGTGGGGTGAGACGCTCGCGAACCTGGCCCGCCCACCGTCCGCACCCAAGGGTGCGGGTCGACCTCACGTACTCGTGGCCTTTCATTATCACGGCCAAATGACCATAAAGGTACTCGGACCCCGATCTACCCCTTGCCTGTGAGGGAGGTTCTTTCTTTGTTTTGTATGCATGCATGTGGCGCACGTGTCCTGCAGTAGAACTGTGTAGTGCTTGTCATTAATTGGTAGTCTGTGTATTTGCTTTGCTTTATTTGTTGCTTGCTATAATGCATGATTCCTTGCGTTGCTGTTGTGTGTGCAAATATGCTGCTTTGTAATAAATTGCTTGTGTGAAATGTATCCACGGTTCGTGCGTCTCTCCCCTTGAAAAGTGCCATCTTGTCACGTAAGGGATCTGTAAGTGGTTTAGACACCCCAGTAAATAATCTGAACCGTAAGTCGGCGATTAACTCCGCTGGTATCCCGGCAGACGGAACGAGCCGCTTAGCGGGTTGTCGGTCGGAGTGACTGCGGGTGGTAGACTCCATCGGTACAGTCCCGTGCGGGTTATTAGTATATCGCATTCGGCGATTCACCCTTATTCGCTCGGGTAGAATGCGGACTGGGTTGTGGTGAGGTTAAACCCCCCCCGTCTTGCTAAGCTCCTTTGCGGGTAGTTCAAGAGGTCACGACTGATTGTTCCGTTACCGGTGGGCGGACACGTCGTGATTTGACGTTACGTGGCCGATCGCACGCCGGCGGGGCGAAATTCGTAAAATACATCTATTAACACATAACTACACACACACATAATACACACATACACACTACACACATACATACACGCATACAACTACATACACCATGCTACACACTTACCACATACATTACAATACACAACTACACACTACATACATACACAATACACACACACATAACACACCTACACACATAATAATACACACTGCACACATACTACATACTACACCACATACCATACACACATGATACACACTACACCATACATACATACATCATAATACATACACCATACGATACACAAATACACATACACATCAGACTACCACACATACACAACATACTGTTACGGCTCTGGAAAATTCGCAAAACCTAAAGCCCGTGGTGAGAGTTATTCTTAATACATGTGTATTAGCCCAAACCCATTGTATAGAGGGAATTAATGTGATTCATTCGGGACTGCGAATCCTTTGAGTAGGCGTTTTTTCCTGTTCTCCTTTGTTTGATACAACAACAAACACGCCAGCAGCAAAAACTACTCACACTCGCTACCGCAACCTCACATCAGCCGGCCCGATCAGATCGACCATGGGCCATCGAACAGCGTCCGAAACCCTCCACCACTTCTCTCGGCCATTCCCGCACCACCTTGTGGCGCGGCGTCGAGCTATCTTCAGCGACACGCGAGACGCGAGTGCAGTGGCGGGTTTTTGGGAGAATTCGGATCAGGAGGATACACGCCACATCTGATCCACCAATCAGGAAGCGCGGGGCGGCTTGGCCCGCCTCCAGACGCTGCCTGACGAAAATCGGCATATGCAATTTGGGATCAGGAATGTACGCGCCCCCCTTTTTCTCGTACAATCGGCAGTGGCTCCGCTAGAGGTCGTTTGGATCCGAGATTATGATTATGGGGTGGTTTCCGAAGCCGATACAAGGCGAGCGCAGTGAGCTGACTCGAGCAGTATCGTGGGGCGAGGTCGTTGGGCTGGGTCGTTGGAGACGGGCTCGAGCAGATCGGTAGGCAGTGTCAGTTGGGCTGGGTCGTTGGAGACGGGAGCTCAGAGGCGGAGGTGGGGCAGCGGCTGAGGAGCGCGACGGCCGCGCTGAGGGCGATCGGCTGAGGAGGACCTGGAGGCTCGGGACGACGAGGTCGCGTTGAGTCGAGCAAGCAGCCTACCCTCCCCAGCCATCAAACCAATTCCCCCTGTCCCCCGCGCTGACGGAATCGACAGGGGGCCCCGCTTCCCTTACACCAAGCAGGTGCCCACGAAACGCGTGCAGCGAATCTGCGGCTCGCCCGAGGGCGCGGGCTGGACCCTTCGGTCTCGTGGGCCTGGCGCTATCCAGGTTCACGCGCTTAGGCCCACGGGCCCAGTCTGACTCCTTGCCTTTGAGGGGTTCTTTTCTTGTTCGGTGTGAATGCGATGTTGTTGGCGCCGTGTCTTGTTAAGGTAGTAACTGTTTATAGTGGTCCGATGTGTCGTGTAGTCCGGTTTAACTCCTTTTATAATGTGCATTTCTTCTGTTCCTTATGTGATATATGTGCAATCGTTATTGTGGTTGTAAATACGTGCACTATAGGTGTGCTCCGTGAATGCCCGGAAATAATGGTGCATTGTGTGACACTTGTTTCCCGTTCTTCTTCGTCTTTTCTTTAATTGAACTCTCCTGCTTCAAGTAAAGGGTTCGTAGTGGGTGCAAAACGCGGTAAATTAATCTGAACCTTGTCGAGGTCGACGATAACACCGCTCGTTCTCCCGATAGTACGGAACGGCCCGCCCAAGGGGCTCGCGTCAGAAGTCGACCTGCGGCGACGTTACGATCGCCGGCTTTACCATCCGCGTGGGTACTTAGGTAGGTCGAGTTTGGCGAACACCCTATCTACGCGGGAGTGGCGATTGGCACGGTTTGTGGTGAGGCCGAAAGGCCCACCCGTACTTGGATCCGGTTAGCCGGAGGGTCACGACTGAATTGGGTCCGTACCGGTGGGCGGAGGCCGGTGCGGTTCGAGTCGTGGCGACGCACGCCGACGGGCAGCGCGAATCGCAAACTGGTGTTACGGAGTGTGATTCTATCTCCCTCTTCAGTA
>CM068961.1:16840501-16859205 GCA_035128595.1 Eptatretus atami | reverse complement strand
TCGATATGCACTTGTACCCTGGTGCTTCTCATAGTGGGGCAACTTAGCTAATATAGCATAACAATTGTGCATTTTGTGAGGAAAGCCAAATTTGGCACACTAGTAGCCTATCTTATTATGAACAGATGTGGATATTGGCCATCTCAAAATTTGATGCAGTGGAAAATGGCTGCCACAGCCCACAGCGGCTGAATTTGAGATGCCCAATATCCAAATCTGTTCATAATATTGTTGCGAATTCGCCGCCGCCGGCGTGCGGACGGCCACGTGACTGGAATCGTGGCACGTCCCACCGGAGGACAATTCTGTGACCTCTCGGACTAACGCCGGAGCTAGTCACGGGTGGCCTTTCGGCCTCACCACGATCGTGCCAATCGGCCACTCGCGTGGGATAGGTTGTTCGCCAAACTCGACCTACCTAAGTACCCACGCGGATGGTAAACCGGGCGATCGCACCTCGCCGCAAGTCGACTCCGGACGCGAGCCGCTTGGGCGGCCCGTTCCGTACTATCGGATAACTGAGCGGTGTTATCTCGCCTCGACGGTTCCGATTAATTAATTAATCCGATTAATCCGTCGGACCGGTGCTCAAAACAACTACGGCCGTACCCGCCCTTGTCTCTCACATGTCGCCGTCGTCGTCGCCATTCGATCCACGCACCCCTGCGTGTCACGACGCTCACACTCCACTCCATTACATTCACACTGGGAGACACGGCTGCGTGCTCCCGCATGCCGACCGTCATCTCCCTCACTACCGCGACCTCACACATACGGTCTCCCTCACACTCGGCCGCTCACTCACTCGTGCCATTTCCCTTGACACGTGGCTCCTTTCCACACACACGGCGTGCTGGGAGGCACGCACTTCGGCACACTCGCAAACACACACCTCGACACCACACACGCCGGACCAACACGCTGGGGATTCATGCCACCACAAGGGGTTCCGGGGCCTTGTCGAGTCAGGAATCGGACCCACATTAGACAGCTCAAAGGAGAGTCTGCTACTCCTGTGCTGTCCTGCCAGTCGTAAACGTTATCGCTGGATCCTATTCAGTTGGGATTCTAACCAGTATGAGAATTCAATTTCAAGCATGCTACCTCTTAGCTGTAGTGTCAATCCACACTTTGTTTGATAACTGTCCATCGATCGAAAACTTGCTTAATCTCGTACAGTTTTAGCTTAATCTTGTACAGATATCTAATGAGTAGCCACAAGCGTTGCATTGCAGCAATACAAGCATTCCTCTGCCAGGCTTAACAGTTTATGTTTTGTATCCCACTGTTAGGTTGGATCTGCATCTGGACCTTAACCAAAATCTAATTAGCCTGTTCTTGTCACCGACCCAACTGATCCACAAAGTTTTATCATAATCCGTCCACAACCTTTTGAGATATCGTGCTAGACATCATTGCTGGCCCCGTCTTTCACTGGAGAAGATTCACTTTCAAAAAAAAAAGTATCGGATTGAACCTTCACCAAAATCGAATCAATTCGTCCTCGTCGCACAACTAACCTGTCCACCGAGTTTCATCTGAATCTGTCAACAACTTTTTTAGATATCCTGCTCACAGTCATACAGACAGTCAGACAGACAGACAGACAAGCAAACAAGCAACCAAACAGGGGGTGAAACAATAACCTCCGTCCACTTTCAGTGGCGGAGGTAAGAATCACACAACACTATTGTGGTGATACCAAATCAGTTCATTCCAAAACAAGCTCACAACGAGGTCTCAAAGTTGATGTAAATAACCGTGTAGGCCTACTTCATAGAAAAGAGCTAAAATAATTACAATTTTGTGTTTGTACATGGCCTTTGTTTTTAGATCCTCGTGGAGGATCTCTAAGTCTCACTCACATTGTTGTTCTTCATCTTCTTCTTGTGGACTTTTTTGTTTCACAGCCTCCAGTTTTCATCAAAACTTCCTGAAACTTGGCATATATATATATATATATATATATATATATATATATGTAAAAATACCCTGCGCAGACAGTAACCATCTCCGATTTTGAAAATTCCTCCCAGAAAAAAAGTTATGACGTCAAAATATCTCCGCTAATGGAAATCACCTAAAAAATTATCTCCGAAACTAGGCAAGCTTTTTGAATTCTGATTGCGGGAATCGAACAGGGCATTAGCAGAGATGAATTACCGAACATGTGATACATCACTATGACATCATATCAATTTTTATGACGTCATTCCTATTTTTTTGACATTTTTTGTTTCACAACCCAGAGTTTTCATCGGATCTTCGTGAAACTTGCCATGTATATGCAGAAAGCCCACGCGCAGGCAGTAACCATCTCCGATTTGGAAATTCTTCCTAGAAAAAAAAGTTGACGTCATAATATCGCCGCTAATGGAAATCGCCTATACCATTATCTCCGAAACTAGGCAAGCTGTTTGAATTTTGTTTGCGGGAATCAAGCCGGGCATTAGCACAGATAATTTATCGCAGACCTGATACATCACAATGACGTCACATTCGTTTTTATGACGTCATCATTAAGAGGACGAGGATCTTAGCTCATTTTGAGCTTGTCCGAGTCGTGTTTGCATTGAAAATTGCAACGTACATTTCCAAAGGAACAAAAGAAAGGCTCACTGTACAAGGAAAACCAGCCAGAAGATATCCAACAACATCTGCAGACAACATGCCTTTGTTGAAACGGCACCATCGTGATACTGATTTTAAATAAATAAATAAATCCCCAAAGGGCCCAAAGAGATGTTTCTGACCAAGCATCAGATTTGGTCGCAGAACACCAAGAAAAATGTTTCTGCGATCGAGGAGAATGCAAGTAGGTGACAATATCGCACCCAACGACCTGTGCGGTCAGAAACCATGCAGCAGAGTGACGTCATCATGAAGCTCATGAGGGGCCATCAATTTCTTACGCATGCATTTGGGGGTGGGAGAGAGGGGGGAGTGAAGTCATTGCGAATAATAAACGTCATTAAAAGGAAGAGGAAGTCGGACGATATGGAAGATCGGAGAGGGTAGAGGAACATAGTAAATAATGGAGAAAAATGGAGGGGGGGTTGGAAGGAGAGAGAGGAGTAAAGGGAAGGGAACAGCATGTACAGTGTGTGGACGATGGGCAGGACAGTGAAGGCCGAGGGAGGGAGGACGGTGGGGAAATTCTGCCAATTTTGCAGAATCGATCCATTTTCCCCCAACATGACGTCATCATGACGTGCACGTGCGAGCGTGCACTTGCAAGAGAAATATTAAATATTTCCACGTGGGAAACAAAAATCGCTTCAAGGGTACGGTAAGTGCCTCTGCCACGTGCTCAACATTCATGTGCACAGGTAAACCAATGGCATTTCAAGCGATCGCTATCAAACTGGGAATGAATGATCAAGGATTACAGGAGATTCCGTTGTGCTGCATTAATAAGAAAATTTATTTGACAAATGTGAGTATTTACTAATGAAGAGCATGACATAGGAATGCTGCAAGGAACATGCACAGGTCAAAAGGCTTGTTTCAAAAAATAATTAATTAAATAATAATAATAATAATAATCATAAAAAACAAGGTGTGGATCAAATACATTTAAAATAGGGAAGGAAATTAATGGGAAGAGAATGGAGGTGGAATAAAAAGGTGATAGGTGATGAGAAAAGGTGAAATTATCATGCTCCAGCACCGCGTTGCCATGTGGACATCATAACGACCAAGTTTGGTGAATTTCTGTACAAAGGAGATTGTCTGTCTGTCTGTCACGCGAACAGAGACAGACGCTACAATATCCTCTCGTTTTTTATTTTTTCAAAAAGCATGGGGATAAGAAGTTATACAAAAAAAAATACATGACCACAGGATTATTTGGAACAGATTATAAATATTCTTCCTTGGTGCTGGCTTAATGGTTAAGGTGGCTGGCTTGGGACCTTAGAGTCCTGAGTTCAAGCCCTTATCAACCTTTGAATTAACACCAGGTGAGGTTGACTCACCCTGATCTCTCATCCTTCTGAGGTTGGTGAAATGAGTACGAGTGTACTGGGGTCATAACCATTCAGGGTAACCGATGTCGGAGTGGTGAACCGTCCAAGAATGCACTCCTTGCCAATGAAACTGCCTCGGCAGCCCTATGTGCCTTCATGGCATGAAAAGGAATGGGATCATTATTATTATTATTATTATTATTATAAATAATAATACTGGAGCTCTGAAATCTGCACGTGGTGGCCCTATTTTTGACAAATCTTATCAGAGCAACACCGAAAGCTTAGCGGCAGTTAACTAACTAGGCAACCCAGGAAGTGCCAATGGCTTAGGGCTGAAGAGCGCCTGGATAGGGTTGTGGAACCCTTGATGGAGGAAATGCCATCAAAATGCGGATGAGCTAGAATTAGCCAACGGCAACTACAAAACTACACACGTGGGGAAGAGGGTGGGAACGCTGTGTCGCAGAAGCCGTGGAAGGCATGTTCCTCGTCCGGTGGATGACACTGCAGTCCGATTCTTCCCAAAGCACTTCTGTACCATGATGAGTTCAAATAGTAAGAGAGTGTTTCGACAGCACCGCTTGTGACTTCTTCTTGCTAATGTTCGAGGTCTTAGGACAAATATTGGAGTGCTTGCCCGTGGAGCCAAGCGAAGTAAAACTGACATTATTGTTGCTACTGAACCGCTGTTAAATTCTACAGTGACTGGTCCTAATGTGTCACTCGGTGGATACCAGAAGCCACCTCCAAGACGAGATCCCAGTGATGGATGGGGTGGAATTGCTATTTGGTTACGCAATATGCTCCAGGTTCAACGTCATCAGAACCTGGAACCTCCTGACCTGGAAGTCATCTGGTGCACTATGAAAACACATGCTGGAAACCTACTGATTGGTGCTGTGTATCACCCTGGTCCCCTGCCTGTAACCGACAGTTGTCTTATTGACTACTTGTCTGATAATCTGGATTCTGTCATCCAAGCCACTGGTTCAGATCGTGTGATGATTCTAGGTGATTTCAATGTTCATCACCAGGAGTGGCTAGGTAGCAAGTCCCCAACTGACAGAGCTGGAATTGCATGCTCCAACTTTGTCTCACGCATGGCTTAGACCAACTGGTGAAAGGGCCTGCCCATGGAGATAATCTACTGGACTTGGTCATCGTTGACTCTGCTGCTTATTACACCACAAGCGTGAAGGCCGACATTGGAACTTCTGACCATAGCTCAGTGGAGATCATCTCCAAAAAGCCACCAGTCTTGGATAAACCATATCAACAGTGATTATGGGATTACAAAAAAAAGCAAATTTGGAATCCCTCAGGCAGCATCTGCACAGTAGGGATCAAGCCATAAACACTGGAGATCCTGACATAGCTTGCAACAACATTGAGACAACCATCAAGTTAGGCATGGAGAAATTCATCCCCCATAGAGAGGTCACTGTGTTATTGACCGATATTCCCTGGTTTATTGAGGCTTTCTAAATGGCTGATAAAGCTATCTGTCTGGCGTATACCAACAGAAGCAAAAGCCCATGTGCTGTTACCCATGACAGTCTGAGATGGGCAAGGCAGAACAACCAGAAAGTGGAGGAAAAGGCAAAAAGACAACACTTCCAGAGGACAAAAGCTCGACTGACCTCTGGAGCAACCAAACCCCGTGATTGGTGGTGGGCAGTGAAGAGGATACAAGGGAAAGGACGACATTCTAGTATCCCAACATTGCAGAAGGATGCTCAGACCTTTGCCACCTCCCAGGAGAAAGCGGACATCTTCTGCGATCATTTTGCATCAAAGTGTACAATTGGTTACACTGAAAATTACTCTCCCGATCTCACAGCTCGCACCAACATTCACTTGGACACTGTAAAGTTCCGGCCTCGTGACAGACGGATCCTGTAGAAGCAAGACATAAATAACCATCTGGACCTGATGGAATTGGAAATAGAGTTCTCAAAGACTGTGCATCAGCTCTTGCCATACCTTTTGCCAAACTGTTTCATTTCTGCTTTAGCCGTGGCCACTTCCCTTTCTCCTGAAAGATAGCCAATGTAGTGCCAGTACACAAGAAGAACTCTTGCTTTGTTCCAGACAACTATATGTCCATTAGTCTCTTAAGCTGCACAAGCAAAGTTATGGAGAGAGACCTCAACACCACACTGAGGAAACATCTCAATGGAAATGACCTCATCAGCGACAATCAGTTTGACTTCGGTTCTGGTCACTCAGCCTCCTATTTACTCACATATCCGAGTCATGAGTGGATATCTTGTCTCAACAGACTACTTTCTGCTGGATGAAGTGAATGACACCATTTCTCCGAGCGAAGGCCGACAGAAGACGTATGAGTGTGGGGACAGAAATGGAATGTCCTATTTGCTACCAAGAAATGCAAGGTTATGCCTCTCAGTCGACGACTACCAAGTGAGCATCCTCCAGAGTTCTTCATGGGTGGCAAACCCTTGCAACATGTACACGAGCTTGACATACTTGTAGTCAGGCTCTCTCGGAGCTTGGGTTTCCACTCTCACATGAACTCGATCACTGTTAGAGCTGGACAAAGAGTGAGTGCCTTTCACAGTATTGCTCCATAGGATCTGCTTGGCCGAGCCCAAGTGTACAAAGCCCATGTCCAGAGCACAACGGAATATGCTCCCCTCATATGGATGTCTGCAAGTGCCACGTATCTTAAAAAGCTGGATGATGTGCAACGTCGAGCTGTACGTATCATCAAGGCCCCTCCACAGGAATTGAATTTCGATCTCCTACCACACAGGAGAAGTGTAGCAGGTCTGGGTCTGATGTACAGACTGCACACAGAAGAAGTTCCAGCACTTCTGAAGACCATGCTACCTCCATCATGGATTCAATCAAGGTTCACCAGAACCTTGCTGTGCAGTCTCTTACTGGCAAGACTGAGAGTGGTCACTGGTCACTTGTTCAGTAAGACCGCTCCTATATGCCCACAATAATACCAGTGTGGAACAGCTTACCAGATGCCACTGTAGGTCACCCAACAACATCTGGGATCAAGGCTTTCTGCTCCAGAGCACACAAATATCTTAAAGTTTAATACAATACACTCATGATAATGTTGTTTTGTATGTACGATTCTATCACCTTGTTTTTCTTTTATGATGATGATGATTATTATTATTATTATTCTCTCATTTGTATTTTGATACTCTGTGCTTTCATGGTACAAGTGGGCACTGTTTTTGTTCTTTGCAGTGCTTATCCATAAAAAAAACCAAATAAATAAATAAATAATTCTGCACCTGCACCCTCCCCATTTCAACACCTTTTATATTATAATCGCTTTTCAACTGACTGTGTGTGTACGCATCACTAAATGACAGACAAAAAGAAAAGGGGAAATTAGCTTCTGTTTAAAAACAAAAACAAATTGTAGATCAAATAACCCCATCACATTCTGCTCTGGAATAATTTAATATAAAACAAGAGTGCAAGTGAGCACAATATACGCCCGAACAAGAAGGTATATACAGAATTGTGCTACTAATGGATAACAGCATCCTGGTTGCCATGGCAACCACTTTAGATGACGAACGTATGTCGCGACACACCGTCTCCACAGTCTGTACCTATGTACCAATATGAAACGTGAAAGTTGAAAACTTTGGGAGTTAGAGTGTGGACAGGAACGACGGACAGACAGACAGACAGCAGACAACAGATGGACGACCGGTATCACATAAACGCCCGATATATATATATATATATATATATATATATATATATATATATATATATCGGCGTATAAAATAGACCTCAAGTGCATTTAACACCGTGTGGAAGTAGCGGTTTTGACAAAGCAAAAAAATGGACTTAGAAGAAGATCAGTCATTGAGGATCGTCAGAATGAAATCATGAAACTTGATCCCAGTCAGCGGAGTATCTGTTTAATATATATGTTTTTTATGCATCGTCGAGGCCCGTGGAAGAGCTTGGATGAGTACACTGAACGGATCAGGGGACAACAGAACAAAAGGAGCAGCAGAGAGAAGGGGAAACACCAACAACAGAGCCAAAGGTCAGGACAGACGGAGGACAAACAATGGGTGTGGGGAGGAATGGGGGGGGGGGGCAGGAGACGAATTACATGGGGTGAACAAGATGGATACAGAAGGAAACTATCAGAAGGTGAGATTGGAAATTTGAGAGGAGGAGGGATCGGGGTGTGGTTTGGGGAAGGGGGAGCTTAATGAGGGTAGAAAAGATCATGGTTTTTCATTGGGGATGATCTGAGATGGAAGTGAACAGCAGTCTTGAAGACCTGGAGCGAAGAATAAGATTGAAGAGGATGTGGAAGTTAGTTCCACAGGTGGGTTTAAAAAATAAAAGAATAAAAAAGAGGAACGAATGAGTGGAGGTGAGCAGTGATCCTGGATTTAGGTAGTTTCACGAGAAGGGGGTTCCTGGTGGATGTGTGAGCCCTGCAGAAACCTGGGGGGGAGGGGAAGGGACAAAGCATGGAAAGAGCAGAGGGTGAAAGACCAGAAAGGAGGCAGTAGAAAACAAAGACCACCAACTTGTCTGTGATGGCGAAGTGATTGTCCCATAGACTCAGCTTCATCACAGTACATTTCAATAATCTTGAAGGCCTTGGTTTCCACGGTGTCATGCTGAGTAATGTGTTAGACAGGGGAGCCAGCCTCAAGGGGAGAGCAGTGATCCATCAAGGTGTGGGTGAAGGCCTTGTAGGTGGATAAGAGTTCAAGTGTGCCAAAAAAGAACTTTGTACAACGGAGAATGCCCAGTCGACAGCTGGCTTGAGGCCAACTTTGAAATGTGGTTTGCCGAACAAAGTTCATGGATGACAGTGAGACCCAGGAGTTTGAATGACTGAACTTCCTCAAAAGGATCGTTAAAAAGTAGATCGGAGGGTTTGCCAGACGGTCCTTTCGGAGAGAGAGATAGTGAGATTTGTCAGGATTGAAAGCCATTTTCCGATTGTTTGACCAGCTTGTGATTTATTCACGGTCTGAAGAGAGTGAAGAAGTTGCAGCCTGCCTGTGTGAAGGATGAGGGGATGTCACGGCAGAGGGTGGAGTCATCAGCAAATAGAAAAAAGAGGATTTTCCAGAGAGTCAGAGAGATTGTTGATGAAGATCAAGAGTAGGACTGGGCCCAGAACACTGCCTTGGGGGCACTCCGGCATTAAAAGGGAGAGGAGATGAAAGGATTCCGTTGAGAGTCACACGTTGGCTACGAGAGTAGAGGAAGTCATTAAGCCACGAGTGGAGTTGGCCTCGGATGCCATCGGCAGAGAGTTTGGAGAGCAAGATGGGATGCCAGACTGTATCAAAAGCATTATTTGATTTTAACTCCTGAAAAATGCTGTGACTGCTAATCCCGTTTTCAACACAAGTTCACCTGTATTGCCAAAGCAATCACAATTGGACCACATAGTGCAATAGCCGTAGCTCAGTGCAGGCCTGAATACTTCGTGTAATGATATCATAATAATCATTTTTGACCGATCTATAGGATTGCAGTAATTTGAAAGCCCCAATTATTCCCACTCTCTTGTGGGGTCACCAGAGGTAACACTTTTATCCCAAGTCTTTCATCAAGACATATCTACTCTACATGAAACATTATGGTATCTTTAACGTCCACCAATGACCAGTGCTGGTAGATGCATCCTCTGGCCCAACGTCTATCCTATAGACGGCACACATATCGATGCCTCGACCAGCGTGTGAAACAGCAGGACAACAGCTTGTAGCAGGGCCTGGATCCGAACCAAGGCTAGATGGCCCAGAGGCGAGTGTGCGTACCTCTAGGCCATCCTACTAGCCCCTTCATCATATGCCATGCAGTCAATTTATTTTAACTAGCTTTTGTTGAATACAACTTGCCAATCCAAAATCTGAAGGATCATTATTTTTGTGACGAGGATGATTTCCTAGTTGTGCTGTATTCGCGGTCAGAATTTTTTGTTTGTTTGTTTTTAATGAAGTGTGGTAAACCTCACAAAATAGTAAACGTCTCCCCAATACGACCTGCTTAGCGGTCTAATGCAATGAATCCACAGCTAATCCCAGTAAGTGACATCATTTCCTAAATATTTTGCCTTCGTGTAACACTACCAAAAATAGCCTCACACAAAAACAAACCGAGAGGTCGAGGGTGGGTGAACAATCCGATGAGAAGCGTCGAAGAGGTGAGGGTGGGAGAGGGATGGCGCCTTTATCCAGTGACCGGCAGTGGAGTTTGAATGCATAGGTCAGACAGATCACTGCATGCTTCCTCCACTTCCTGACCCGAACGACCCCAGGTGGCCGGTTCCAATGCAATGGAAAGCCAAGTGGGCAAAAGCCAATCATGTCATCACCCAAGTCGAGAGAACAAATACAAACAAACGAAGCCATATTTGGCTGAGCACAAGCCAACAACCCGCCCTCAACAGTCCTCGTTTAACTACGAGTCGAGTTGAGTAAAACCTCTTAAACAGCATCGAGTTTGAAGGCAGCGTGTTTTGGAGCGGATGCGTCATGCCTTTGGACTGCATAGTGCAGCCAAAGTTGGAGATTCACGATCATTCCTGAGTCTTCCTGACTCGCTCCATCCATTCCAACTTTGATTATTCCATTGCTAAATTCCAATGAGGATAATTTGATGATCCTCAATGAAAAAAACAATGATGAATATTAGCTGGTAAGAATGTAACAGATGTTTATATCGGCTAAGATGCTCCATTCCCGAATATCACCCCCACCCCGAAACCAAATTACCAAAATTTAAACCTCCTTGGCCCTGGTTATGTGTTCCATATCCTAAACGTCTGCACGACAGGGCTCTCTGGCTGACAGTATAGAGAAAATTTTCCAATGAAACGGAACAAAAGCTGTGGGAAGTGGGGGGGCATCTTGGCCCAACTTTCTCCAATGCAATTTATAGCAGCTCTGATTTGCATCTTAGTTTTGAAAACCATGATCACTAAAGGTTTACTCAGGCACTACAAAGAAGGAATACTCATCCTCAAGGAAGCTAACAGCGTGAAAGTAATAAAATCCACCCCAGATGTAGGCCCAAAGCCGCATCCGTGGCCAGAATGAAGCCACGATCCATGTCCTCACAGTCTCAGGTCACTGCTGGAGTGGGTTTTCAAGCCCCTTGAGTCAGCAAGCTGCATTCTGCTCAGCATGCGTGCACCAAGCCGGTTTACAAACAGATCGGCCCGTGCCATCTGGCTAACCGGCATTGGAGAATTCCGCCAAACACCGGCAGAGGGGAAAGACCAAAATAGCTTTCAGCCTTTGTCTGCAGCAAAGCCGTGCCCAAGCCAGCTTGCAAGCCGCCATGGGGTAGGCAACTTCTGCTCCAAAAATAACGTAAATAAGATATCCCAATATCACTTGGCGGAAATGTGGGACGGCACGCATGCGAAAGGCACACACGAGGGAGAATATGCACAGTAGACGAGGTACATAGTGTCAGATCACATCCCACAGCCAGACCAGGTGAGTCGACAATTACGGCACTTCCGTTCCGTCCGCATGCCAATAAAAGTGTAAGCCAAAAGGACTGCAGCAATAAATCCCTTGGGTTTGTCAGAAAATGTGGAAAAATATATATATATATATATATATATATATATATATGTATATATGTAAGTTACATTCACGTGATTTACTTGCCAAATCATCGCTGACAGTCACCACACTCCACTCCAGACAGCACTGTAGCCATGGAATGTTGAGCACCGAGATCCTAAAACCATGAGCATATGGGAAAGTTGCACGGCACCCATGCTCCACTGCGCAATTCACAACGGCACACACTACAGCAGCTGGTGCAAGAGAATTGGTGGAGGCCAGAGGGGACGTAAACACGACGTATTTCCATCTCTTCCTTCACCACACCAGTGGGTTCTCTGAGTTTTCCAGATTCACATTGACACTCAATATCCCACTTGAAGCTTCGGATTGAAAATCTGATCTCCGTCATACCCAAGAGGGAACTTAGACATGGCTAGGCGGACATCACATTTATTTGGCCTGATCCTGCGGAGGGAGGAAGAGGGAGGAGGTGGGTAATGCCCCACAGCAGGAAGTTGCATTCGCTTATGAACCCCAAGGGTCGATTATAGGTTATCATCTCGACTGAATGCCACCGTGAAACAGACACGCGTAGAGCACGCCGACGAACGGAGGCCATTAGGGAAATGAAACCGAAATGATAATGTACAGCCTGCTTGAAAGGTTATCCAAAATAACTACCTTTACGCCTTAGCAAATACCATTTTTATGAGTGAAAGATACAAAGAACACCAATTACTGAAGCATTGCTCTGTGCTATTAATTGAAGTGTGACCTGCCTCAAGCACGTTATGGCATCCTACCATTCAAGAGTATCGGCCCTTAATGTTGGTGAACAGTTCAATTTGCTGCACAGTGGACCCGTGGCTTTAATAAGATGAGACTCTTACTTTGTGGAACTTTTAATCCTCCCAGGTCAATTAAACGAAACCCTGGTGCCAACCCCCAACCCTCCCCCAACCCCTGCCGCCGTCCCCCGACCCACCGACGGCCACAAAACAGTTACAGTTACCTACGTCAATCCATGCAGGTCGAACGCACTGGCAGGTCAAAGGAGTCAAACAAATTCATCGCCCGACTGACCATAGGCCTGCATTAGAGGCATCCGTGATGTTAGCGCGTCAGTTGAAATCGGTGGCAATGACGCAAACCTGCTGCCCGCAGCGCACCCACGAGGGAGCCGCCAGAGCAGCGAAAATTGTCCGGCTCACTATGACAGCCTGTAAAGGTGATCAAACATGCAAACGGGCTGTCAAATCCTCAGAGAGGATTTTAACTTTTCCTTCATCATAATACAACTCATTCTCCGTGAATGCAACAATGCCCCTCCTACCTCCCACCCCTGAAAAAAAAGAGTTTTTTGTGCTTCATCTCAGTCACCTAGTAGTGTGTGTGTATGTATATATATATATAATATATTATATATATATATATTCTATATTATATATATATATAGTATATGTTATTGGAACCAGGTTGAAACCAGGTGTGGTGGACATGGTGGATGGAGGAAGTAGGGAAGGCAGTCGGTGAGAAGGAAGTTTGGAAAAGGATAGAGGACAACCAGATGCAGGAAAACCTGCATCTGGTTGCCCTCCTGTACAGGCAGAAGAAGAGAGCAGCAAGGAGAGATGTGAACAACAAGTGAGACGAGGATGGTGGGAACAATATGATCTCTAAATTGGGCCGAGACAAGGATGAGGACGGTAAGGATGTGAAAGGGGGGTGCTGATCAAGGACGGAGATATGATGTTGGTGACAGAAAGGGATGTGGTAATGAAGGAAGGCTATTTCAAGGAGCTGTTGAACCAGGACGGAAGCAACGGCGAGCTGGAGCTACCGAGCTATGTATAAGGGAATGTGGAAGTAATGGAGATTGCAGAAGAGGGGGTGAAGATTATGAAGAAGGGGAGGGCATCAGGCATCGATGAAACGCATCCAGAGATGCAAATTACAGGATAAAAAGTTGGAGTCGGTTGGATGAAGAGGTTGTTGAATATATGTACGAGAGAGGGTAAGATGCTGGAGTAGTGGAGGACCGGTCTAATCGTTCCAATCTGGAAGGAGGAGGGAGACGTACAAGATCTGGGGAAGTACCGAGGCTTCTAAATCATGTCACGAAGTTACTCTGGAGGATTTTGGATGGGAGGACAAGGGGAAGGGTGCAGTAGGAAGTAGGCGAAGAACAACAGGGGTTTAGAAAAGGTAGAGGAATGATGGATGGGATGCTTATGCTGAGATAGTTGGTGGACAAAAGGTTGGAGATGCAAAGGTGGGGGGGTGGTATTTTGGTTTGTGGACCTTGAGAAGGCTTGTGACACTGTCCTGAGAGAGATGGTGATGGCAATGCTGAGATGGATGTGAGTGCCGGAAGCAGTAGCTACGTATGAGGGAATGAAGGAAAGAGGTTTGGTGGGTCATGGGTTGTCAAAAGAGTTCACGTCTGATTGAAACAGGGAAGCTCACTCAGTCGACGACTGTTTATTATGGGGATGAATATGAAAGGCAGGAGGGTCAGCAAGGGGGCATTCTGAGGAAGATAATGTATGCAATTAGGTGGAACTGTGACCGAATAAGTTAGTTCGGAGGTAGAGGTGCGTTGGAGAATACAGGTGGGTGTGCGTGCATGGAGGAAATTGGAGGGACTCATTGCGGACAGGAAAACATCAAGGAAATTGAAAGGGAAAGTTCTGGGGTCTTGTGCAACGCCAGCCTACCTTTACGATCTGGAGACGGTGACACTGACAGAGAAGCAACAACAGAGGCTGCAGGTCTGCACAAACAACTGGGTCAGGAGGATCGCGGGAGTGAAGAGGGTGGATGAACTGAGCAAGGAGATCAATGCGAGGATGACTTTGACAGAGGGATCGGTGGGATGGGAAACTGGTACCAATGGAGTTCGAGAGAATGGCATGGGAAGTGAGAGGGTGTGGAAGGGAGCAAGGTAGGAGGAAACGAGGTAGACCTCGGGTGAGATGGGAAGATTGTTTGACGAGAGGCATCAGTAAGGTTGGGGGTGGCGGGAGAGTGAGCTGGGGATAGAGGGCAGTGGAGGAGTATTGTATAAAAGGTGGGGCAGCAATAGCTTGGTACCATGAGGCCCACCCCATATAAGGGGGGAAATGATGAGGAAGAAGAAGAGGAAGAGGAATAAGATGAGAAATACTGGTCTGTACTGCCTTATATGTAACAGCTGACTGATAACATGCAATCATTTCATCATGCACCGACGCCATCTGTCAGGTATTACGAACACTTAACATCGCCGCTGTCTCTCTCACATTTAATTAATTTTTCGGATATATTACAAAGCGGAAATAAATTTTGTTGACATTTTGTTATGTATTGTATGTTCTGTACAGATAAATATAAATTGGAATTGTATTGATGGCATTTCTTGGACTTTTGAGTGTGTCCGTAAACATGTTGAAGCCCCTCGTTGAATATTACGAGCATCTTATCTCACGAGTTCAGTATGTGCTGAAAACCACATCGTCGAGTACAATCCCAGCAGCAAAAGCAATTCCTATATAGCCGAAGGAGCTGGTCCATGGAGAGAATAAAAGTGTTGCCTTCCAGGTTTGCCACCATAGAATGTCCGTCATGCAAAATCAAAATAGCACGACGGGGTAAACCGTAAGCGGAGACTTCCTAGAGACCGGAGACCCCACATAAGGACACACAAGGAACTTGGATGTGGGTGAAGGCCATTCGGCCCATCAAGCCTGTGCTATATCTACACCAAATTAATTAAACGTGTGAGTACGTAATTGGTGCAGGAGTGGGGATGAGAACAGTGGGGAAAGCACAGACATATCACCAAGGTGTTTTCTTTCTGATTTCTGTATTCCCCCCCCCCCCCCCATTTTCTTTTATCTTTGGGGTTTTGGGGCAGGGACACGGTTGCAGTGTGAGGAATGAACAAACATGGACAGCACAATCAGCTTTTGGCGAGATCATCTCACAGATAATCACCCGTCCAAACCTCAGCTTCCTAGCTTCCTCGTAGTCCTACCAATGTCCATGTACCCTCCCCTAATACCCAAAGATCCGAGGTACCTGTTGAAGTCAAATTCAAACCTTTTACCACTTCCACACTCTCTTCTTCTCTCTCCTCTCTCTCTCTCTCTCTCTTCTCTCTCTCTCTCTCTCTCTTCTCTCTCTCTCTCAAGTGCAGCATGTTGCTGCTGGTTGCATCATTGGTTGGGACGCGGCTACACCGCTGATGCAGTGTCCCCTTTACCAGTACACTGGCACTCATTTTTGCTGACCTCGGAAGGATGACAGGCTGAGTCAACCTCCTGGTGTATTTTAATTCAGCGGCCAACGGGGCTTGAACTCAGGAGCCCTAGGATCCCAAGCCGCCACCCTAACCACTAAGCCAACACCAGGCTACCGCTTCCTCTGGCACTACCTTTCCAGGGAGCGCGTTCCATCCATCAACTACTCTCTGAGTGAAAGACCCTTGTCTAATACTACCGTTCTAACTCTCGTCTTAACTCAAGAACTATGGCCTCCTATCCTCACAGATCCACGTGAAATTCCATAGTGGTCGTGCGCTGGGGTCTCTGACCGCTAGAGGGCGGCTCACCATGCTGACAGGGAGGGGGCGGGTCAAGCCGCCCGCGCATGCCTGACCGACAGAGCGTCACAAGTATCAATCGACAATGATTCCCCCAAGGTGTGGCATCAAAGCGCGCCACGTCCGCTCATCACACACCAGCCACCCAACCCGACACCCCACTTGCCCTCCCCGCCCCGGCCACAGAACAGCTGAGATTTCCGCCAATGCCGACCAGAGCGCGGCTATTCCGGAGCGATTACGAGCAGCAGGCGCGCAACGCAGGACGGACTCAGATGGGAAACTTGTCGCATCTGAACAAGTCCCCAAGTTTGCCCCCGGTGGTCGGATCGCGTCCCAGAGCTTCGCGAGACCTCGAACGTTCCGCGTGCACAGTATAGATTCTCTGGGTGCTCATTTACATCAGGCTGCAGAGGAACATCAATCGAGCGCAACCGGCAAGGGTCGCACGTCACACGGTGGGGGCCGTTCAAGATGTTCTCCGAACGAGATACTCGCAGTTGTCCAGGAAACGCGTTTGACCGATTAATTTTTTCCGCATCGATTTATGATTATTGGAAAATGAAAGCAACGAAGTCGGTGTTTCCTGGAATTCTGGAATTCTGAGCGCATCGCGTTCCGAGAACATTTTGAACGCCCCCCCCCTTGTCGCATGGAGGGTCGTCCTCATGACATTGGGCTCCACGTGATGGATGACACGTGACGTAGGTGATGATCGGTTTCAAAACACTTTTATTTATTTATTTATTTTAATGAACAATCACACGATTTGGGGGGTTGGGAAGTTGGGAACGTGGTGTACCGACGTTCACCTGATCCGCTTACCAGGTCCTCGGGATCTGCCGCAGCTCGGGAACCGGAAACGCTTGGGTCGGTCGACTCGCGAGCAAACCGCTACTGGGCTGCGCGAACAAGTGCGCAACTTCGGGGGATGCCTCTTGCGCGCTCCGCAGCGGCCGTAGTTGTTGTTTTTTACAAGGTGACGACTGTCCGAAGACGCGGGTGTTTTCCAATCCCCCCGGGCCGTCCTCCTCTCCCCCGAAACCCCTCCGGCGGTTCCGAACTGCTGATGCCGAAGAAACGAGGCGGCCCGCGTGAGCACGGACAGCGAGCAAGTCGTTGCGAGGAGTGCCGTGAGCAGAGGAGGGGAGGGAATGCCGGTAACCGGAGGCAGAGCGGGACGATGCGGGAGTCGGACAGAGACATGGACAAGCGTCCAAAGGAGAGTGCCTTGATGGGCGGACGGACGTGCAGCGACGTACATGGGACGAGACGCCCTGAGCGGAGTCCTCGGGCCGGTTCGCCCCGCGGGGCGCAGCCTCGTCCGACCGCCGAGTCCTCGGGCCCGGCTCGCCGTCCGCAGCAGAACGTCGCGCGCGGCGCACTCTCCCGAGCCGTGGGGGGTCGGCGGCTCTGCCCGTCCTGTTTCTGACCCCTCCCTCCTCCCCGTAGCGCGGCGCGCCATTGGCCACCTGCCGTCACGTGCCTCGGGGAAGCCGCTCTTAAAAGCTGAGATTTCCCCCCTCTTGCCTCCGCCCGCACCTCCCTCTCTCCCTCTCTCTGCGCTCTCCGCACTCAACGCTCCATCATCACACCGCGGCTCGATCGCTAATATTCCATTTCACGACCGATAATTATAAACATCCTCACTTCCATGCATATCTCACCGTCATTTTGATTTATAACACGTAATAAATGTTTCATATCAACACGGAGACTTCATGAACTAATATTAAATTCGAACTTTTGCAACAAACAAACAAAAAAAGTTTTCCGATTCCTTTTGCTTCGATTTTCCCGTACGAGCCCCAAGCCCCTCCCCTCCGCATGAAATGCTTTTCCTCGTCCTCCGATTGGTTGTTCCCGCACTCCGTGAACAATAATACTCATGAATGGGGTAACAGCTGCCGTCCATTCATGTACATTTGTTGGAACGAATCGGAATAATCCTCGATGGAGGAAATCCAATCGACATGGGACTGTCCTCACGGGAGTCAAAGAAACGCCGGCTTTATGCATTTTCACTTTCTCATTGCACAAATTAACATAACTACTCGTAAAAAACACAAGTTAAATTAACTACGAGTAAAATGCACAAGTTAATATAACTACCAGTAAAAAGCACAAGTTCATACAACTACTCATAAGAAGCAAAAGTTCATATACCTACTCATAAGAAGCACAAGTTAATATAACTACTCATAAAAAGCACAAGTTAATATAAGTACAAGTAAAAAGCACAAGTTCATATAACAACTGGTTAAAAAGCACAAGTTAATATAACTACTCGTAAAAAGCACAAGTTAATTTAACTACTAGTAAAATGCACAAGTTCATATAACTACGAGTAAAAAGCACAAGTTCATATAACTACTCAAAAGAAGCACAAGTTAACATAACTACTCATAAAAAGCACAAGTTAAGATAACTACGAGTAAAAAGCACAAGTTCATATAACTACTAGTAAAAAGCACAAGTTAATATAACTACTCATGAGAAGCACAAGTTAATATAACTACTCATAAAAAGCACAAGTTAATATAACTACAAGTAAAAAGCACAAGTTCATATAACAACTGGTTA
>CM068961.1:16792350-16809437 GCA_035128595.1 Eptatretus atami | reverse complement strand
GACTGAATTGTCCGTCCGGTGGGCGACGTGTCGCGATTCGAGTCACGTGGCCGTTCGCACGCCGGCGGGCACGAATTCGCAACAATATTATACGGCACTTTCAAAATGACGTATCCCACCCCAGAATGCTCGGCACTCTTGTGCAAAAACCCCGCGAAACTTTGATGTTCAGGGCCTCATGAAGTACAGTCTATGGTATGTTGGAGATGAGGATTGTTGCTTAAAATGGCTCACAAAGCTTCTAAAGGAAGCCTAAAATACTTGGAAAAGTACCTGGAAGAAAGGCTGTGGCTCTGCACAACGAAAGACTCGGATAAACTTTATCAGCTCACCGAACGGACAACTGCTCGTACTGCAAACTCCCAAACATGCGGAACGTTGCAAGGCCCGAGTGGAAACCTCCGACAGATCACTTCCAGTTCATGGACTGTGTATCTGGATTAGTTTCTTCTGAACACCGATGGGAATAACATATCTGGGGCTTGTGAATGTATCAGGTAACTTCAAAATGATGATATTTACTATTAGTAGTGTTGGGATTTGGGGGTGGGGTAGTTGGAAGCCACAGGAGTTGAGAGGGCTGTTATAAATATGTATTGTTTGTTTGGTTCCGGGGCCACAAGATAAATTTCACTAGATTGTTGCATGTATTGGTAAAAATTAAAGCGCCCGCGTGTGTGTGTGATGTGTGTGCTTTGTGTGGTGTGTGTGTGTGTGTTGTTGTGTGTGTGTGTGTGTGTGTTGTGTGTGTTGGTGGTTTGTTTGTATATTCACAGTGTGGCGCTAATTGGTATTAACAGGATATGATAGGACAATCACAGCTCTCAGTCTCATCCACGGATATTTGTCGTATTTCCTTCCACTATCGCATGAACAGTCCAATTTTCATTCAGAACAAAACAATTAATTGTTAACATTGAAATTGCCAGGCTTCTTACGTCTAAATTGCTGAAAAGAATGCTTAAAATACATTTGAATTACACATTTCAGCGCGAGGATGGCAGCAGGTTAACACCATAAAGTGCCCGATGAGCAGAGCGAGTTCAGTATGTAAACACAAACACACACACACACACACACACACACACACACGGAAAAGGCCTCGTTTGGCATTCATACGTCTTTTCAAAAGTCCTGTATTGTTTGTGAAGTTAAGGTAAATCTAAACTATGATGGAAGTACGAGATGAGATGTGAGTGAATCAGTGCCTCTCCCTTCTCCCTCCCCCCAAAAACAGGTTTGGCAGGATTAAAACCATTGGCCAAAAGGCTGAGTGTAACTTATGAGCTGGAGGATGTTTGCAGGTGGCAACACTTGCACACTTGGAAGTAAAAATAAAAAACACTATGCCTCCTATTTCTACATAGCCAGAGGCATTCCCAACAGAGCTTTTGCTTGTGAAGCAAAGGGTCTCCGGTTCAAATCTCAGGCCTGACAACCTCCCTACCCCACCGTGGGAGACATTGGCTACGTGAACAGCAAAGTGTAACTCCGCCAGAGGCGCGGAGCTCTGCCAAGGTTTCTCCCTTTTTTTTTTTCAATCCCTTTGCGGACTTCTGTATTGACACTTCTTTCCAGACATTGTGAGACAAAGCTGTGGGTTGTTCAAACTTGCCCCCGATAATCTGCCGGATATTATCATCGCCTGACCTTTCCTTCCCCGTCTTCTACATGCTTAACCTCGACAATTTTGTTGCATTCATAATATTCCTTTGTCATCGGAGAATCTTTTTTGTAAGGAGCTCTCAGCCTATCGTTTGCATTTCCACCTAGACCTGCATCCTTTCCTAATCAAGATGCACTTCATTTGCAACATCCCATTGTGCTCGTAACCTTTTCTCCGCTCTTCGAAGCCTTCATTTCTCTAATTCGCTCCTCCACGTGCGGCACGAGATGCTTTTAAAGTGCCACGCAGGTGCGCCGCAGCAAGCTCAAAACAATCAGTTCGATAATAGAAGTGCTCACCTTGGGCTCATCGTAGAAAGGCAGACGTCGGAGTAAACCCAGGAGCAACGCATCCCTCGTATTCCCTCTGTGGTTTGGGGAGGGGTTTGGCAGATGAATGAATTTTATTGTAACAGGGGGACTGTAATTGAATTTCCTCACTTGGCAAAATAACATGAAGGAAAACAATCTCCTTTTCAAGTCATCTGTTAAGGGTGTTAGCAGAGCACGAGACGTACAAGCCTGTGGTCGGATGGAAGTACCAGTAATATCCCACAAAACGTGGCAATTTAAAGAACTCCGCGCGCGATGTGGACAATTGTTTTGTCGCGGGCTTTGAGTCGAGATGTCACATCGCTTTCATATTTACATAAATAATATGAAATGAGCTACAGATAACGAAACGCTATACACAGGAAAGAAAACAATATGCAGCTGACAAAGGGATAGATCAGAAACAAACAGTGCTCACGCATTTGAGTCATCAAGTTGGGGAATTCAATTCTTGACGGAATAGGATCCTACTCCAAATTCGTCCTGGTGCTTCCCAAGCAGTGTGTTGAATTATAAAATGTACCGTTCTTACAGATTACCCAGTGCCGTTTCATCTGCTAGTGATTGAGTGTCACGTTAGAGATCCCACGGTGCTCCTCCAATGGCACGCGATATTGTCTGTCGGTACCCAATAGGAAGATTCAAAATTACTGCCTTAGCTATAACACCCGGGAAGAAGAAAGACACCACCTGGAGGTGTCCCGCTGCCTTCGTGGTTCCCCGAACAATTGCTGTGGTCAAGGGACAAAGTAAAGGCAGACAGGTACACAATTACCTATCTTTTCTGAAAGATACCACAAGACATTTTATACCAACTCGCTGAAGTGCCCATCTACGACAGTCCCCGTAAATACCATAGATATTCTCTTTCAGCTCATTTTACCATGCTCTGTGAGAGTTGCATTATTTAATTAGTTTCAAATTAAATTATTTTGTGTGCACATATATCTTTACAATTTAATTTTTGCTTAAGTTCCCTCCCCCCCCCCCAAATAAAGGTCATGTACTCATTTTAATTTATGAAAAATGCAACTCCTGGAGTTTCGGCTACATATGTACATCCACCATAGCTTCATTATCTTATAAATGAATAAATAATATGTTGTGAATGGCGTTGTCTGTCCGTGCGTTCATCCGTCTCCCGTTTACGGTGGCCGCTTCCAGTGCTCCGTTTGAAAAGCTGCCGATTGATTATTTTGCAATTTCATTTCACTTTTCTTGATGCAATACAGTTGGTCACTTTGTCCCTTCCAGCAATCTTTAAGATAAACATGATCATCTGGATTAAAGGAGTTTTAATGCAGATCATCATGGAGTAACCACCATATCGCGGTCAGTGGTACAAGTCGCTCAGAACATTTTGGCTCTGAGTGAAACCAAAGGTGAAACACAATAAACCTTTTTAAAAGTCCATGAAATAATTTTAATTGATAGATTAACTTAACCTTTTCCCATCACTGGGAACGAGTACGACCATGTGAATGCAGACGGGACAACTGGTTTTATGTCCGCACGACCGAAGGATGGAGTGTTGAGTAATCAAGCATTTGATAAAGTACCGCTCACACATTAAGCGGAGTCGAACAGTATAAAGGCCTAGCTATAAGGCTTGTGTTTTTTGAAGGTTAATTTTGTCTTGCTGAAGACATCTTAAGGCAGAAACAGGAAGCATTTCTTGTATGATCATGTAGTTTGGTCTCAAGGTTAGGGTGCACGTGTATTCGTTTTGACAGGTTTTGTGAGACTGTGCACACTGTGCTCTTTGCATTGAAGTGCATACATGTTTAGCTTTGCCCAAACCCATAAATTGAGGATTTTTACCTTTTCATATTTAAAAAAAAAGGCATTTTCAACAGAGAAACAGTATGGCTGTGCATTTTTGGCCTTCGGGGGCACAAGGTGCATGGGTGTTGCTTTGCCAAGTTTTTTTTTTACAGCTTTACCTGACCTTGTACGTTCATTGTCTTGAGGCTAAAGTGCTGTATGCGTTCAGCTTTGCCAAAATGATATTTATTTATTTTTTTATAACCTTTTCATATAAAAATGGAGTTCTCAATACAGAAACAAATGTCCAAAACTGAAGCCTTAAAATGCTGGCCTGTGCACCGAATGCTGTATTTAGATGCCCCTGGCGTTTGGGGTGCCAACTTTCAATTCCATCGGGGAATTGTTAGTTATTTTTGAGAGACGTTTTCTGTTTCGTTGCACGTTTGTCACTTTCACACTCACTTGCTTTGCAAAAGCCATAATGTTTGCACGATTTTACACAATATCCCTGGCTCTGCATCTCTTACTGGGGATATAATCTTGTCCACCATTCCTCAAGAGGTGCACTAACAATGTGAAATAAATCAGTAACATCAATACAAAGGCACATGGGAATGGTTTCATGTTAAGCGCAGGCCAAGTGCCATTTGCACCACAATGAAATTCGACGGTTTTATGAGTTTGTTTGTTAGGACATCGAGTGCAGCTCCAGAACTGATAGAATTTGTGAACATTCATGTTAATACGATCATATGCTGAAACAATGTTGCGCTACATGGTAAGGTACGTTTGGTGTTTGATTGTCAAATAGAGGGATCTGCCAGTAAACTCCATACAGTACATTACAGATAAATCACACTAACGTCATCACGTCACATCTCGGCGACAAGGATCCGCCATTTTGTCCCACAAGCTATGGCGAATTAGGGTTCATATGTTCCTTCACAAAGATCTTAAAAACAGAATGAGGCCATTAGGCCCATCAAAGCCTGCGCTATGATTGCCAACATATGAGTCTGTGCACTGGACTGGCCGAGAGGAATGCATACTCACCTCGAAGCTGTCTAGCCTGGGTGTGAATCCCGACTCAGATATAAACGGTCATCCTGGTGTTTCACAAGCAGAGCGATTCATCAATGTGCATGCTGTCCCTCGGATGGATGTTAAGCGGGCGTCCTGTCTGCTCGCATTAGTTGATGATCCCACGGTGTCCTTCATGAAGAGTTGGTGAGTTATTGCTGGCACCATGACCCAATTCCAAATTCCTGCCCTGACTTCCTTAGTCGGAGTGATGACCCCACCAGGAGACTGCAGCATAGCCAATTATGTAACAACCTCGGCAGCACCGACGCTCTGCATATTAGGGTAAGGTACATGATGATGGTGATAATGACGATGATGATCTCTGTGCTCTGTATTTTATAAATTTTGAGTGTCAAGCAAGGAAGCAGAAACCACAATTTTAAAAGTCTTTGGTCTGACTCGGCCAGGGTTCGAACCACCGACATCCCACACTCAAAGTGGATGCTCTCACCATTAGACCAATGAGCCTAGTTATCAAAGCATTAAAAACAACAGTGGAACCTTGTTCCTGCTGGACGTGCAATAGTTCCTGCTTGTAACCAACTCAAAGGAAAAATTATCCCATTTCCCAATCAAAAACTCATATTGAATGTTGTCTGTGCTGGCTTTTAGCATATGGGAGAGCATGCTAAATTACTCAAGGTAGCGTTCTGGGCCCTGTTCTTTTCCTGGTTTTCATCAATGATCTCTCCGACTCTCTGGAAAATCCTCTATATCTCTTTGCTGATGACTCCACCCCTGCTGTACCATCAGTCATCCCTCAGACCGGCAAACAGCAGCTTTCTCGCTCACTGCTGATTCTGGATAAAATTACAAACTGGTCCAACACGTGGAACATGTCTTTCAATCCGGACAAATCTCACTCTCACTATGTCTCTTCGAAAGGACCATTTAGAACCCCCCCCCACATCCACTTTCTCAACAATCTCTGGAAGAAGTCCTTTCTTTCAAGCTTCTGGGTCTCACTATCTGCCATGACCTTCCTGGGAAAGCCAATTTCAAACCTCGCCTCCAAAGCCAGTCGCCGACTGGGAATCCTCTGTCGTGCAAAGTCCTTCCTCGGTCCCTCCTGAGCTCCTGACCACTTACAAGCTTTTGTCCGCAGCCTGATGGAGTACTGCTCTCCCCTCTGGGCTGGTGCTCCTGCTCCCACCTTTCTCGGCTTCACGTTGTAGAAACCAAGGCATTTCGGATCATTGGCATCTCCCGCATGAGGCTGAGTCTTTGGCCTCTCACTCAATCACCGCAGTTGGTCGGTGGTCTTTCTGTCTTCTACCGTCTCCTCTCCAGCCTCACCCCCCCCCCCCGCTCTCTCTGCGATTTGTCCCCCACCACATTTCCGCAGGGCGCTCAAGGTCCACCAACAACCCCCTTCTGGTAAAACTACCAAAATCACGAACACTGCTCACCTTCACTCTTTCATTCCTCTTTTTTTCCGCCTTTGGAATAAACTCCCTCACTCTATTCATTCCCATTCTTCCCTCCAGGCCTTCAAAACAGCTGTTCCACCACCTCTTATCAATCCCCCATCCAAATCCTCGATCTTTTCTACCCCCGATAATCCACCCAAGCCCACCTCCTTCAATTACCCTGCTTTTCTTCCTGAAAGTCCCTGTAATGTCCAATCTTCTATTCCCCAAGTTCCCATCCCATCCCTCTCCCTTCACAGATCTCCTAATGTCTCTGTTCCCCACTGTTTTGTCCTTCCCACTCCCTCCCATCCTGTCTCATGCCCCCTTGATGTGTGTTGTGTGTTAGCTCTCATACAAGCCTCGACAAGGTATACAAAGAAAAAACAAGTGTATGCTAAGGAAGAATATGTGTATGAGAGGTGCCTCCATCCTGCATCCGTTGATTTGAGGTATTAAACCGATGTCTGTGTGTAAGTGCAAGTTAACCTGGACATCAACAGACAGCACTCCATTTCCAATGAAGTTATTTGTGGCCAAACTGCTGTGCTGATTTTATGGTTCCTAGAATGTTCTGCACGTCCAGTTACCAACACAGAGTTTAGGCAGCAGCTTGTTGAATAAAATCAACATTTCTCAACAATAGGTATCCACAATTCTGGCCTTCTGGAAGTAGTCATGTACTGCATGGCACATTCTCATGTTGCTATTCATACATATGAATAGCAAGGAGGCAGGACACCAGACTTGCATCCAAATTTTGTCTCTCTTGGTTCCAGGACAAGTGAATTGGCGAGAGAGAGAGAGAGAGAGAGAGAGAGAGAGAGAGAGAGAGAGGAGAGAGTGCAGAGAGAGAATAGAGCGGGAGAGGAGGGAGAGAAGAGGAGAGAGGAGGTAGAGAGAGGTTAGAGAGAGAAGAGAGAGGAGAGAGAGAAAGAGAGGAGAAAGAGAGAGAGGTTAGAGAGAGAAAGAGAGAGAAAGAGAGGAGAAGAGAAGAGAGAAAGAGAGAGAAAGAGGAGAGAAAGAGAGAGAAAGAGAGAGAAAGAGAGAGAAGAGAGAGAAAGAAGAGAGAAGAGAGAGAAGAGAGAGGAAGAGGAGAGAAGAGAGAGAGAGGAGAAGAGAAGAGGAGAAAGAGAGAGAAGGAGAGAAGAGAGAAGAGAAGAGAGAGAGAAGAGCGAGAGAGAGAGAGAGAGAGCGAGAGAGAGCGAGAGAGAGAGAGAGAGAGAGAGAGAGAGAGAGAGGAGAGAGGAGAAGGGAGAGAGAGAGAGAGAGAGATATGACAGGATTCTATCAAAGAGCACTGCCTGTGAACCCAAACATAATGCTTCAGTAAATTATTTATTTCCATCACAAACACGTAGGATAACAATTCAGACCCTTTTCAAGTACCTTTCGAGAAAGCTTCATCACTGAAGTTCCCATCGCATCATTTCTCACGGCTCTGTTCAGAATAGTTTCGCACCCCCTTACCAGGCAGACTGCGATGGTAATCCCACCCTGCCAATCTTGAGAAAATAGCCGACAGTGATCAACCTGGAAAAACGAGTGACCTATACCTAAATGGACAGCTGGTTATCAATCGAATGCACAAAAAAACACCTCTCATATACTCTCACCTGTTCCTCCATGAGGACCGGTTGGCAAATCACCCACTTTCTATTGGGGACCAACGTCTGTGGGAGGTACAGTCTGTGGAGCTCCTGGGACTTACTACCAGCTGTCTTGGGAAGATCGCATCTCCAAACTGGCCTCCAAAGTTGGCTGTCATCTAGGAATTCTCCACAGGGCTAAGTCCTTCCTCTATCAACCTCCCTCACGGACTATGGCCCCCCTCATTGGACTGGTATTGTTTCCCTCTTGATGCCATTGTGTCTATGGCCATCAATACCATTGGCATCTTGTGGCAAGAGACTGTCTCACTCAGGGTTTACTTCTTGCTTACTGCAGGCAGGTTGATTGTCTTGCAGTCTTTTACCAGCTTTAATCTGGTCTTGCTCCTTCTGCCTTCTCATCTCTCTACACAATTACTACCACTCCAGGTTACAGAAGTTCGACCAGAAACCCTTAGCTTGTTACCGTCCCCAAGGCTCAACTTAACGTTCACCTCCATTCATTCATCTCCCCCTTTCTTGAGCACATGGAACTTCCCTAGAGGTCTTCAAATCTGCAACCCACCGCAACTTCATACTCTCTCCCATTTCCACCTCTGAACTTTACTACATCCACTGAAAGACTGTCCTCTTATTAGCCTGTTTGCCACATAGTTGGAGAGTGAGTTTTGCGTGTGTGTGTGTGTGTGTGTGTGTGTGTGTGTGTGTGTGTGTGTGTGTGTGTGTGTGTGTGTGTTCACATATTTTTAGGTGCCGTTTTCATCGAGTTTTGTTCGAGTACAGAGTGGATGCGGACGGGCTGTGCATTTTGAGATGCTTTCCAGTACGGAGTTTATGTTTTCACCCCTGTTTGTCTGCCTGTTTATTCGTCTGTGGGCAGGATATCTCAAAATGTTATTCATGGATTCGGACAAAACTTGGTGGACAGGTTGGGTGTGTGACAAGGATGATTTGATTCGATTTTGGTGAAGATCCGAAACCGAATCCGGATACTAGACTCGAACATCTCAAGTGATTCTTCACCATCGAGAGATATATACTGCAGCAGAATATCTCAAAACGTTGTGGACAGATTATGACAAAACTAGATGGTTGAGTTGGTTTCTCGTTACCTGCCGCCACCTTAAGTGTACGGAGGTTATGTTTTCACCCCTGTCTGTTTGTCTGTTTATCTGTCTGGTTTTTTTTTTGGCGTGTTTTGTATTTTTAATACAATGTCGAGGGTCGTATAAGAGCTAACACACAGAATGCACAAGGGGAGCAGGAGACAAGAGGGGTGGGCGAGGGAAGGAAAAGACAGTGGGGAACAGAGACATGAGATCTGTGTAAGAGAGAGGGATGGGGTGGGGTACACGGGGTAAACAAGATGGACACTACAGGGACTTTTAAGTCCTTACTCGACATGGATATCGTGTGAGCAGGATATCTGAAAAAGTTTTGGGACGGATTTGGAAAACACTTGGTGGACAGGTTGAGTGCGTGAGAAGAACGAATCGATTCGATTTTGGTGAAGGTCCGGATCTGGATCCATGTACGAGAATTTTTTTTAACTGATTCTTCAGCATTGAGAGATATGACGAAAAACAATATAGAGCACAATATCTCAAAAAGTTATGGATTCGGTTCACATTCAGATGAAACTTGGTGGATGAGTTTAGTTGGTGACAAGAACAAGCTGATTATTTCATATGCACCACATTTCCTTGTGCTGTGTTGCACCCATTCTCAATTGTTTCCCCTTAACCCCACTTTATGTCTGTTGACCCTTTGTCCCCTGCTATCCCACTTCTCCATCAGCTTTAATATACCCGCATTCTCTTTAAAAGAACCTTATGACTATCAGCAAGGAATCTATGGATATTGTCATGAGCCCAGGGACTATCAGCCATCTCAAACCCTCATGATGACCAGCTCGTTGTTAAACATTCATACGAACGACTAAGTGGGTTGACCTCTTGCAATTTACACATCAAGGTGATCGGCCCTTTTATGTACAGATGTAGACGGATCAAAAACTTCAGTACAGAGCAGTCCCATTTCATTACCACAAGTTCTACAAGCAATAGCAAACAGTCGTGCATAAAATGTTCATCATTCTAACCAGGTAGCAAACCTAAATGCACTTAACATTCAAATTTGTAGCAAAGTAAATTCAGTTTAAACTAATGAGCTAACTCGGTTTCCAAGCGGTTTTAAATCGAATGAATCTTCACAGATCGATACGGATCAGTACTTCTATCAGTTCTCCTATTTTTAAAGAACACGTGGCCACAATCAACTTTGTATAAATCAAGAAATACAGAATGAAACTCCTCAGTAGTAGAAACTAACCTGAGGGCTTACACAACTACAAACACATTTACAAGGACATACATAAATGGGTAAAAAAGAAACAGATGTGGGCTGCCATTCCTCCACTCCGGCTTTAACTCGTTTAGGTCCTAAGAGTATGAACCAATAAACATAAAGAGGAAATGATGAGGGTATTCTCAGCCTCACTATCTTTGTAGTAAACTTGCTGCAATATAAAGTGTCAAATGTCGAGCACAGAGGACATGTGGTCGTTAACGGAAAAAACATGCGCGGCCTCTAAGCTCCTCAAGTGCTGCGGTCAGCAGTCACCAGTCCTTCAGAGTCCATGAGTGCTGCTCACGTAGCAGCTTTGTTCAGCAATTTAACATTGTGCAGCAGCGGTGAAGAGGTGGAGGCTCAGTAGCAAGGTATGGTGACATCAGAAAGTTCCCTACCTTTCTCTCTCCGAGCCCTGGTCCATCTGCAGGTAAAACACTCCCCATTTGGGATGGTACCAGACCATCAATAATCCTGGAGAACCTTCCAGAGGACTTTGTGATTCACCTCCCTGAAGTTCTTCTTGACCCAGTCATGGTGCAAAATTGCTCTCTCGGCTTTGATAAGCAGCTTATGTAGGTAACCCATCAGCCACATGACTCCAAAACTGCAACTGAGGCCTTGTTTACAAGGTTTCTTCAAAGAACCTTGATTCTGGTTCTTAATATTAATCTTTATCCACAAACATTTCCCGTGGTTTGTCTTGGTCTATCCATTAGAGCTTGCTGCAGATCTCTTTCTCTTTCTTTCCCCAATAGAGCAGGTGTCGAAGATCCATGAATTGAGTTCATCCATGAATTACATTCACAGAGATGCACTAAAAGAGACACATTTTTCAAAAAGAGGAAAATTGGAAAATTGGACAAGTGATGAAGACACTAAAGACAGGTGTACAAAAGGACATAGCGAGAAACACCAGACATCAGCACCAGGAGAGCAAGACAAAAATAATATTATCTCTAAATAGCGTAAACTCAAAGAAAATAAGGCACAGATTGTAATCGTTCGCATCCCCCGAACTCATTCATGACAATGTTTTGTCAGGAATATGGATTGTTTTTTTTGTTTGTTTTTTTGAGTTTTTAGATGGAATCACACTGAAATGCCTCAACAACTGCCATTTTGGTTGAAAGATTGTGAGACCTTTTTCCTTCTTGCCATAAGGTGGACGGACCTGTGTGGAAAGGGACAGTTAATTCTCAGGTGGAACATGTCATCTATCTATAATTCCAGCAATCTCTGTGTGTCTGTCTGTGACCGCTGTTTCTCGACAACCACTGGTCCGATCTAATTGAAACTTGCCAGGTATATTGCTGGGGACCTGAGTATGTGCCTTTTCAAGGTTTGATATTAATCGGACAAGTGGTTCCCAAGTTATGGCCATTTATTTACCAAACCAATGACAGGACACGGTGCTATGACGTCACAATTGACGTCACAATTCTTTTTTTTCTGTTTTTTTGCACGTACGGCCACGCACGTACGGGCACGCACTAGTCTATCTATAATTCCAGCAATCTCTGTGTGTCTGTCTGTCTGTGACCGCTGTTTCTCGACAACCATTGGGCCGATCTAATTGAAACTTGCCAGGTATATTGCTGGGGACCTGAGTATGTGCCTTTTCAAGGTTTGATATTAATCGGACAAGTGGTTCCCAAGTTATGGCCATTTATTTACAAACCAATGACAGGACACGGTGCTATGACATCACAATTGACGTCACAATTCTTCTTCTTTTTTTCTTTTTTTTTGCACGTACGGCCACGCACGTACGGGCATGTACTAGTTGTATAAACTGGAAGATGTAACTATAAAGGACACGTGATGTGATGTAACGTAATGGCATTTGATGGGACAGTTGGGGTATCCGGATCCAGATCGGCAACAAAACCAAATCAATTTGTCCTTGTCACATACGCCACCTGTCCACCAGGTTTTGTCCGAATCCGTCTGTAACTTTTTGAGATATCCTGCACACAGACAGAGAAACAGGGGTGAAAACATAACCGCTGTCCACCTTTGGTGGTGGAGGTAACAACGACAATCCCATGACAGTTGGACTTGAAGTTTGATGATAATGCACAAAGCGATGAGAGAAGAGATAGCAACCATGACAGACAAAGGGACAGACAGCATGGTATTACAAATGGTTGTTTGTACTGGAAGATTCAATATCTATGCTGGAAAACGTTTTTAGCCCGTGTTCCACAAACTGGCTCGTCAAACCTGATATTCGACTGAATGAGATTTGCAATTTGTTCAGGATGCCTGCAACAACTCGCCGACACTTCACAAAGACACCGTGGGAACTTTAATGTCCATCAACAACCAGTGATAATAGATCCCTCCCCTGACAGCTTGACAGCTCACACATTGATGCATTGCCCCACCTGTGAAACACCAAGCTAACAGCTAAGAGAGAACAGTTTATAGTGTCGAGATTCGAACCCAGGTTAGACAGCCCAAAGGTGAGTGCACATTCCTCGAAGCTGTTAATAACAAGGAAATCCAACACAGGTGGAGGCCATTCAGCCCATCATGCCTGCACGAACACCACACCAACCCATTAACACAAGATCCAAAGAAGAAAATGCAAAAAAACATGTTTTTAATTAATGAAATAATTATTTTTTTTCTTTGAATGAATCTTCACAGATTATATATATATATACGTCTATATATTCTAAATATTAAAAAATATATATAATTATACAGTATATATGTAAATATCTACATTTACAGGAGGAAATAACTAAACAGCTCACACTGATTCAATTTTCCAAGGTGGCTAGGATTTCAATAAATTAACTTCCATGCTCTTCTACCCAAAGAAAGCTGCATAAATAAATCAAGTAAAGCTACATAAGGTAAGCCCTTTGCTGTTTAAAACCCCACCTGATTTCCTCTACAGCTGCAGACATTCACAAGTAGTACATACAGTACATGAGAATCCCAATGCTACACGCCCCCCTCATATTCACATACGAAATATGTGAAACATAAAGCTAGATTAAAAAAAAAAGATTGAATATTAACTTATTGCCCTGATCATTTCAACCCTCAAAGGATTTCATCTAAAACAAAATGTAGCTGATCAAGCACCTTTCATGTCAATTTTACAAGGGCATGAGCTAATCTACCAAAGCACAATGCCTTTATAACTTCATATGAGAGCAATGGACTTGATGGAATCGTCTTGAGTTATACACCTATTGTTATAAGCATTATGAACAATGGAGATGCTATGCTGTGAATGATTATGGAAGTTTGAGATATGGTTGTGATGGTAAAAAAATTTATCCAAAATATACAGTAATATATTACCCCCTTTTTAATGAAATTTTTAGTTTCATTGTTCTGAAAAACCAAATGATTGCAAAACCTACGTGGGATGTTCTCAAGCATCTGGAAAGGAGGTACAGCCTATGTAACCAGTGATGTCAGATTGGATGTGGCAAGTTGTGGGGACAGCTGGCCAGGTGTCCAGCCGGTGTGCCCAACATCCTTGGCTACCGACAAATGGAGCAAGAAAAACCAAATGAACGTTTCTTTTCGCAATATAAGTACATATTCAGTTCGAAAATACATTTCCTTACTGATCCTACAGAATATATATATATATATATATATATATATATATATATATATATATATATATATATATATATATACATATATATATATATATGTACTGTATGTATATATACATATATATATATATATACATATATATATATATATTTCAGACGACGTTGGTGTTTCTTGGACTATATTATGAATATCTCATTTGTAGAACCTCATGAACAATCTCTGTTCTGTGATGTAAATATAGGTTATTGGCTTTTTGTGGCTCATAATTAAACTTTATATAAATGTAAGATTTTAAAATGTAAACATATCCTTCAAATATATTTATATAAACAAATCGTTTGTTTTTCTTTACAACCTGTCTGACCCACTCCAGTGAGTTTTCTGCTTTGAGAATGCAAACACTCCTCTGACCAAGTAAAGGGTGTATGACTCAGGTACGTAGCCCAGGCGGTATATTTATAGCAGGAGCGAGAGAGAAGGGATGTGGAAAGAAATATGGTTAGTTGGGGGATTGGGTGAAAGGATCCCATTGTGTAATAGTCTTAAGATGGCAGATGAATCGATGTGGGAGAAGGAGGAAAAGAAATCCATCAAAACAACACATCTTGTTGTTTATAAAATGAAAGAAATTCTTGCATTTCTTCAAAGAATATCCACAAAGAGGAGATTAAAAAAACATGCTTGAACAGCACAGGAAGGTCAGGGTGTTGACATTGGTTCTTTTAACAACTCATTTGATCAATCATTTCTCGATTCCTTTTAATCTCCCAACAACGTCATAGAGAGCTGTTCATGTTGTACATCCATTGAAGTTCATCCAACTATAACAATATTCAATACACATTGCATGTTCTGCAAGAAGAACTCGATCAGGGGATGTTTTTTTTAATGAAAGTTATAATTACAGAAGTGATTAGTATTATTATTATTGCAAAGAAAGCACTGTGTCTACATGGCACTGATTGCATTATGCATTATGCAAGTTGTGTGTCCTTCATTATCCATAGCGATTATGCACCAGCCCTTAGCTTGCCACGCTTTACTCAGAAATCAACACACCGCCGCCATGGGAATTCAGCCGCCTTGGGGAACATTCTTCACATCTTCGTTACACGTTAATTCTTCAGCACAAGTGAAGGAAAACCCATCCACCTGGTACCCCAGACCAGTGGGAGGTCGTGTCGCTGACTCGGATTTAGAGAGAACCCTGCGGGGCAAATACACCCGAGAGGAGAACCCAACACCATCTCGTCTCTATTCGAAACGCATTGTCTCCCAATGAATTCCCTTGGTGTATTGTGGTTTTTAGTGTCGAGATGGTGCAAGGTTCCACGTGCGCCATTGTTCTCAGCTCACGCGCCTGCAAAGCAGCCCTTTCGCGCCCCGTTGCTTCCTTGCCCTTTGCTGATGAAACGCAGTGAGATGATTCCATTTGTAAACCGGGCCACCGAGCCAAAACATGGCTCGGCTTTCAGGGAATTCCTCTCCTGCTGAAGAACTGCTGAGCAATGGCTGATTCGAATCTGCCACAGCTATATGTATGTATGTATATGTACATATGTGTATATATATATATAATAAATATATGTTACCTTTCCACACATATATATATTATATTATATATATATATATATATATATATATATATCTTTTTCACAAATATACACTGCTAATCTAATAATAACCTAGAAGGGCACTCGGCAGAGCACATACCTCCACCCCAAAATGCCTGATCCACGAGAACATATGGGGCCCAATACATTTTTTAAATATCATGCAACAGTACAATATCGTTTTTGGCCCTCTCTCTGAATGGTGAAGAATCACTTTAAAAATTATGAACCTTGAGTAGCCATTCATGGTTGCTTTATGCAGCTTCTTCAGCAAGAGAGCATGGGAGGAGTCTATATATATATATGTATATATATATATATATATAATATATATATATATATATATATATATACACTATATGTATTGTTACGGCTGTGGAAATTCGCAAACCACCATTTAGGTCCGTAGGTGAGATATCTCTAAGTACATGTGTAGTTAGCCCAAACCCGTTGTCTAAAGGGAATTTATGTGATTCATTCGGGCTGCGACGCTTTGAGATAGCCGTTTTTCTGTTCTATCTTTATTTTGAACCAGCCACGTCCCAACCGCCATCACACAACAACCACCGCAACCACCACGCCAGCCATCGTCACCAACTGCAACCACGCTCCAACCCTCAGACAACAACGCCAACAGCCACGACCTTTACCGTCACAACCGCTCCACATCATCGCATCATGCATTCCACACAGCACCATGACCATTCCCGCAGCACCTGTGAACACTGAGCATCGGGCTGTCCTGGGCTCGTTCAGCGATACGCACCGAGCCGCGAGTGCAAATAGCGGCCTTTCCGAGGGAAATTCGGATCAGGAACGCTACATGCCCACTTCTGATCCGTCCAATTAGGAGGCGTGGGGCGGCTTGGCCCCGCCTCCAGGCGCGTCTGTATGGAATCGAAATATGCAAATTCTAGGATCAGGGGAGGTACAACGCCCCTTTTCCTCCGTCCAATCGGCGAGCGTGGCTCCGCCCCCGAGGTGATCCTGATCCGGAAATTTGAATACTGGGTTCTCCTGCCGGCCTATAAAACGCCGAGCGCACAGAGAGTTTCAGTCAAGTCAAGTCGGGTTGGAGAACGGAGTCGAGTCGGGTGGGGAAGGCATCGAGTGGTTTCTGCAGTCGGCTGGGAGAATGGGGGAAGAGGCAAGCAAGGAGCCTCGGTGTCGAGGAGGGAAGAAGGCGGTGGCGAGAGTGCGGTAGTGTCGTATCGGGACAAGCAGCCAGCCATTCTCTCCACCGGGCATCACAATCCCGCCTTTTCTTTCCGGGTGGAGGTGCAAAAGGGGCCCGCGTTCCACCCTTGCTATCGTTAAGCGGCAAGAAGGCGGGAAGCGCGGGAGTTGGGGCAAAGAAGCGAACGAGCAAGGCAGCGACATTTGCGGCTCGTCGTCACGAGGACGCTGGGTAGGAACACCAACCCGGTCATCCGCGGGCTGCCTCCTTCGGTCACGCGCACATAAATTGGCGCACGGGCCGGTCTGGCCCTTGTCTTTGAGGTGGAATTTTCTTTTGCTTTTGAGTAAATGTTGTCAGCGCCGTCTGTAAAGTAGAACTGTATAAGTGTTGCCGAGTATTCGCGTATTCGGTAGTATCTCTGCGTCGTTGTTTCTTTTGTTGCATTTGCTTTATGTGCATTCTGACTGACTATATGTGTGCTTTGTGT
>CM068961.1:16739253-16757977 GCA_035128595.1 Eptatretus atami | reverse complement strand
TACTTTGAGCGGTTGTACCAGGCTGATCCCCCAGCTGTCAAGTTGGATGTCAGGGGTGTTACAATCCCTATTGCTGACCCTCCAATCAACTATGGTCCACCCTCATTTGTAGAAACACGGGCTGCGGTGAACCGGTTGAAATGGGGTAAAGCTCCAGGGATCTGTGGCATCCGTGCTGAATTTGTCAAGGCTGGTGGAAATGCTGCACTCGTGTCGTTGCATGCAGTTCTGTGCTCTGCCTGGAACACAGCATCATCCCAACTGACTGGAAGAGGGGCCTGGTTGTCCCTCTCTGGAAAGGGAAGGGTGATCGCCAAGACTACAACAACAACCGAGGGGTGACGCTGCTCTCAGTGCCGGGCAAGGTCTTTGCTCGATAATTATTGATAGGTTCGCCACCATCTGCTTGAGCACCAGCGTCCAGAGCAGTCAGCTTTACACCAAAGAGGTCAACAATTGACCGTATCCTTGCTCTTCGGTCCTCACCGAACGCAGACGAGAGAGTTCGGCAGGCTGCTTGCAGCCTATGTTGATCTCTGCAAAGCGATCGATTCAGTGAATCGGGATGCCCTCTGGAGGATTATTGGTCTTCGTGGGGTGCCACCAAAACTGATCGATCTGATGTCTGAACTCTACTCTGGTACTGAGAGTGCTGTGAGATGTGGTGGTACCATCTATGACTTATTTCCAGTTGTTACTGGAGTTCGTCAGGGGTGTGTACTGGCCCCCACAATTTTCAGCACTTGTATGGACTGGATTCTGGGGTGGATATCGGAAAGATCAAGCTGCGGTGCATCATTAGGAAATGTCAAGATCTCTGACCTTCATTTCGCAGATGATGCAGTCATCTTTGTGGAGACTCTGAATATCCTTTTGGGGGCCCTCGAGGTGCTGAATGAGGAGTCGGAGCCCCTAGGATTTTGGGTTTCCTGGGTCAAAACTAAGATCCAGGTTTTCAATGACATCTTGGATGCTGCGATCTTGTCTGTATCTGTTTGTGGTGAGGATGTTGAGGTCACGGAGAGATTCTCTTACCTTGCCAGTGATATTCATGTCCCTGCTGGCTGTGAGCCAGAGGTCAGTAGATGTCTGGGTCGGGCCTGGGGAGTCATGGATTCACTGGATCATGGGGTGTGGTGCTGCCAGTACCTGTGCAGGACGACGAAAGTTTGAGTCTTCAGCTCCTTCGTGCTTCTAGTCCTGCTCTACGGATGTGAGACTTGGACTCTGACCAGGGATCTGAGACAGCGACTTAATTCCCGTGGTACCAGACCTCTCCGTAGAATCCTTGGCTATCACTGGTCGGACTTTGTGTCCAACGAGTGGTTGCTGAAAGAGACTCAAATGAGATTTGTTTCCTGCATCGTCCATGAGCGTCAGCTGTGGCTGTATGGACATGTGGCTCGTTTTCCTGACGCTGATCCTGCTCACCAGATTCTCTCAGCGAAGGAGCCTCGTGAATGGAGGAGGCCAACAGGCCAACCACGCGCCTCGTGGTTGCAGCAGGTTGATCATCATCTCAAGGAGATGGGGTTGGGCCAGGCATCTGCCTGGGGGATGGCCAGACGGAGGCCCCTGGAGTACTGGCGGAAAGTCGATGCAGCAACGCACTGCTGCGGCGCATGCTCCCATACCTGACCTGACCTGACTCAACAGCTCCAGTTATTGGGGTTTTTTTTCTCCTGTAATTATATAAATAATCCTGACTCAATATCCATCATCAAATGATGACTGGAATGCTTGCTTCTCTTACTTATAGTTCTCTTAAATTATTTTTTTTGCTCTGTTTTACTATGTAGAATCCCTTTCTCCTTAAAGAGATACCCTCATAATAAAGCAGTACATACACCTGATGTAATTACACAATAACCCTCCCACACCAATGTCGCAATATCTGGGACCTATCCACATACAAATTGGTTATGTGCCTGTTGGCAATTAACATACACGAGTGAGTTGACAATGTTTCAGAATGAAAGGACTGGCCGCAAGCTTTCAATGTCTACAACCACATTTATTACCTCGTGCACACAAAGCGAAAAGCGGAGTTTAGCAATTGGTTCACTTCCGTCTGTCTGTCTGTCCATCCTTCTGTCTACAAACATCGGTTTATGATCGAGGAACAACCTAATTTAAATTCTATAATGTTATATTTTGAACACAAATCAGAACATAAATCGGAAAACAAACCTGTAGTTTAGCAGTACTTTATCTCTGAATTTGTCCCGATTGCGTATCCGCAAACAGGAGTGTGATAATGTTTTAACTCTGTCTGCCTGTCTTGCAATAAAACAAAATTGAAAATCATTCAAAAGAGGAAACTTGCTATTTTAAGGATGTCATAAAGGACACAAACAACAGGTATGAAGAACTAATGTAATGTGTTAGATAAGGTGGTGTAAAAGACACTGCATCAAAGACCGTTAACTTTTGGATTCTTTTTTTTCCCATGACCTGTAAAATCTTTATTTTATTTCAATTGAATTATACACTTGAACATTGTAGAACACAAATCGACTTCTTATTACTTTCAAAACCCATCTGTTTATCAATACTTTCACAAAATATTACGGCATTTTACATCATGACGACCAATCAAATTTGCCGCTCGTAGACCCCGCCCGTGTACTTGTTTCTCAAGACAGCTCGGGGTCATTTTGGAATTGCTCTCGAGGTTTTAGCTATTGATTAAGAGATATTCTACATGCATACCTCTTTACAGCATCCCCCTCACAATGATGAAATGTAGCCAAACAAATCAATCATTGTTATAGTTGCCATAGTTTTTGAATTTTTGTTCATAATTGCTTTTCCATTATTCATACTTTTTGCATCATCGCTTATCAAGGTTCCAGCGGCTTGTGTTGTTGTAAAGGAAGAATGGTTGCCATTATACAGGGATACAAGTTGCGTCACCTGATCAAGATTGGGTAACTTAGACTTTGGTAAAGCATCAAGAAAATTGTTGTAAGCTAAAATTAAGTCATAAATATTCAAAAAGTGAACGATTTACTTGAACCTACTCGTGATCATCCAACATAAATCTGACCATGTGTGAAGCAGGCAGGCTTTTAGGCCTAGACCGGCTGAACACGCATGCGCAGTCCAATCTCTGCCGCTCTCCAACCTGAAGCGGTGACGCGCCACCGCCAGAGCCAATGAGAGGTGGGCATATGTACGACGCGAGGTCATTGAACGCAACATTATTTCATGTTTTTCAACCACCTTCATTAAGAATTGAAGTTTATTGTGAGGTTGGGGCTGACAGGATGGTCTAGAGATACGCACACTCGCCTCTAACCTGAGTTAGAATTCCGACCCGGCTATAAACTGTCATCCCGGTGTTTCACAGACCGGGTGATTCATCAATGTGTGTGCCGTCCCTCGGATTGACGTTAAACAGGTGTCTCATCTGACAGCATTCGTTGGTGGACGTTAAAGATCCCACGGTGTCCTTCCTGAAGATTAGGCGAGCTATCACTGACACCATGAACAAATTACAAATTCCTGCCCGAACCAGCAGAAGGCATTGGATCAGCGGCACAGCCACACCCTCTGCCAAATGATACTACCCCACAGCCTTGTTCTGGATACGGCCGAAGAAGAAGACTGTGACGTTGACCTTACGAAAAGGTGAAAATAATGCAGTACAACAAATTTCGGGAAAATTGGTCCTGTGGTTTGGCAATGGATAAGGTTAACAAAGAAACAAAAACAAGTAAACAAACAGACTCGCATAAAAATTTGCCGATTCTTTGTTCAAATTGATTGGTGACATCAGGGACACTCTATAAGCTTATCCTGGTGACACATGGAGCCACCAGCGATGGGATCCATCTTGAAGTGTAACTTTCACTTCACTATAAAATGTGAGCCTGGTGTTGGGTTAGTGGTTAGGGTGCTGGCATGGGATCCGAGGGTCCTGGGTTCATAAGCCCTGTTGGCCACTGAATTACAACCAGGGGGTTGACTCAGCCTGCCATGGACCTTCCAAGACTGGATCTTCCAAGGTCAGTGAAATGAGCACCAGTATACTAGGAATAGGAGCACTGCATCAGCAGCATAGCTGTGCCCCAAACCAATGATGCACCCTGCAGCCAAAAAAGGCAGCACATGATGGGAACTATAAAATGTGATGTATTTAATTTTTTGTTTAATTAATTTAAATTTGTTGTCCTTTATTTCTCTTTTGTGGGTGGCCAAGGGAGATGTTCCACATTAATTTTATTTCAAAAGGCACGTTATATTATCTGCGCGGTGCATTAGGCCCCCATATGGAAAGACAATCCACCAACCTACAACGGACGATCCCAGTGGCCAATTTAGGGTGGCCCTTGCTGTTTGAAGACTGTCAATTAATGTGGAATATCGCACCTTAAACCACCTCTTTGTGCTTGGAATATCAACTGCCTGGAAAATTACAATGGAGTGCTGAGATTTGATTTGGATGAAGCTTCAGCCCTCGTCCATCCCCATGCAGCAGGGTGAACAGTATCAAGAGGTGGTTGAGGTTTCAAGTCGAGGTTGGGAGTGCCGCAGTGTGCAGGCACCACACATGAGGCTCACATTCCAATTATCGCGCCACCGAAAGAACAACGGCATTATTTTTTTCCTCGTGGAACTTCTTTCAAAACGATTGGTTGAAAATTCCAGAGGAAGAAAAGATAGATGATGCCGATTGTCTCTCAGCCAAGATACCACAGGTAGAAGCAAAATGGACGAGGGTCGCATTAGCCAAATGCTGGGGTGGTAAGATGGCACGGAGTTGGTGTACTTGTAATTGAGCCATCTGGCCTGCGTTCAATTCCCACAACCCGACTACAAATTACCTGGTGTTTCACAGGCAGGACATTGCATCAATGAGTACACCATTTGCCAGATGAATGTGAATAGATCAAGCAGGGGAGCGGAACATCAGCTCCCATCAACTGGTGGACAGGTTCGGTGTGTGACAAGGACTTTAATGTGTGATGTTGTTTTTCTTGAAATAATGAAACATTTGTTAATGTGCAAAACTTTATTTTTCTGAATATGTTTGTTGCTTTTATTCAATAAATTTACAAATTAATGTTAATTCCACCTCCTCAGGTTCTTTTCTCTTTTAAAAACAATAAACTTTCTCCTTCAACATTACATACTCACTCGTAGTTTGGCAGAATAGAGACGGACAGTATTTATAACTATAACTAGAAGGGCACTCGGTAGAGCGCATACCTCCGCCACATAATGCCTGATCCACCAGAACATATCAGGCCAAATACATTTTTGAAATATCATGCTACACAGTACTATATCGTTTTTATCCCCGTCTCTCGATGGTGACGAATCACTTTAAAAATTAAATAAATCTCGCATCCAGATCCAGATTCGGATCCTCACCAAAATCGAATCAATTCGTCGTGGTCACACACCCAACCTGCCCATCTAGTTTCGTCTGAATCCGTCCCCAACTTTTTGAGATATCGTGCTATATATTAGTTTCACCCCATATATCTCTGGTGAAGAATCACTGAAAAAATTATCGGATCTGGATCTGGATTCGGATCTTCACCAAAATTGAATAGATTCTTCCTTGTCAAACACCAAACGTGTCAACAAAGATTCATCCAAATCTGTCCACAACTTTTTGAGATTTCATGCATACAAACAAACAAACAGACAGAAAGGGGTGAAAACAATCTACTTCACCTTCGGTGGCAGAGGTAATTTTAATTATTCCATCATCGAAGGTGGAAGGAGGTTATGTTTTCACCCCTTTCTGTCTGTTTGTTTGTCTGTCTGTTTGTTACTTGCAAAATCGAAGATTATTCAAATATCTTGGTCAGTCGATTTTGTTATTCCGTCTGTTTGTTACTTACGAAATCTAAAGATTTCGTAAGTGTATTGATGACTTCCGTTTCTGTTTGTTTGTTACTTACGAAATCTAAAGATTTCAATCTAAAGATTTCGTAAGTATATTGATGACTACCGTTTCTGTTTGTTTGTATGTTTGTTTTTGTTTGTTTGTTTGTAGGCACGATAACTCGAGAACGGAAGAAGCTACCAATGTCAAATTACACCACGTGATTCAGAGGGTGATGGCTAGTGCTGATTAGATTTTGGTCAAAATCGGTCAAAGGTCAAGGTCACGGTGAGGTCAAATATTCGATTTTTGATGGTTTGGTACAGATAACTCGAGAACGGAAGAAGCTACCAATGTTAAATTACACCACGTGATTCAGGAGGGTGATGGCTAGTGCTGATTAGATTTTTGGTCAACACTCGTCAACGTCAAGGTCACGGTGAGGTCAAACATTCGATTTTTGATGGTTTGGTACAGAATCATCGTAGAAACTTCTGGTTTGCGTCGCTACCTTCTCTAGAGACAGCTTTTATTAGACAAGGTCAGAGGTCAATTGGCGATTTCGTAAGTACCAGTCTATGACTGCTTGTTTGTATGTTTGTTTGTTTGTTTGTATGTTTGTTTGTAGGCACGATAACTCGAGAACGGAAGAAGCTACCAATGTCAAATTACACCACGTGATTCAGGAGGGTGATGGCTAGTGCTGATTAGATTTTGGTCAAAATCGGTCAAAGGTCAAGGTCACAGTGAGGTCAAATATTCGATTTTTGATGGTTTGGTACAGATAACTCGAGAACGAAGAAGCTACCAATGTCAAATTACACCACGTGATTCAGGAGGGATGGCTAGTGCTGGTTAGATTTTGGTCAAAATCGGTCAAAGGTCAAGGTCACAGCGAGGTCACATATTCGATTTTTGATGGTTTGGTACAGCTTGGTCAAATATTCGATTTTTGATGGTTTGGTACAGATAACTCGAGAACGAAAGAAGCTACCAATGTCAAATTACACCACGTGATTCAGGAGGGTGATGGCTAGTGCTGATTAGATTTTGGTCAAAATCGGTCAAAGGTCAAGGTCACGGTGAGGTCAAATATTCGATTTTGATGGTTTGGTACAGATAACTCGAGAACGAAGAAGCTACCAATGTTAAATTACACACGTGATTCAGGAGGGTGATGGCTAGTGCTGATTAGATTTGGTCAACATCGGTCAACGGTCAAGGTCACGGTGAGGTCAAACATTCGATTTTTGATGGTTGGTACAGAATCATCGTAGAAACTTCTGGTTTGCGTCGCTACCTTCTCTAGAGACAGCTTTTATTAGACAAGGTCAGAGGTCAAGTTGGCGATTTCGTAAGTACCAGTCTATGACTGCTTGTTTGTATGTTTGTTTGTTTGTTTGTATGTTTTTGTTTGTAGGCACGATAACTCGAGAACGGAAGAAGCTACCAATGTCAAATTACACCACGTGATTCAGGAGGGTGATGGCTAGTGCTGATTAGATTTTGGTCAAAATCGGTCAAAGGTCAAGGTCACAGTGAGGTCAAATATTCGATTTTTGATGGTTTGGTACAGATAACTCGAGAACGAAAGAAGCTACCAATGTCAAATTACACCACGTGATTCAGGAGGGTGATGGCTAGTGCTGGTTAGATTTTGGTCAAAATCGGTCAAAGGTCAAGGTCACAGCGAGGTCACATATTCGATTTTGATGGTTTGGTACAGCTTGGTCAAATATTCGTTTTTGATGGTTTGGTACAGATAACTCGAGAACGAAGAAGCTACCAATGTCAAATTACACCACGTGATTCAGGAGGGTGATGGTAGTGCTGATTAGATTTTGGTCAAAATCGGTCAACGGTCAAGGTCACGGTGAGGTCAAACATTCGATTTTTGATGGTTGGTACAGAATCATCGTAAAAACTTCTGGTTTGCGTCGCTACCTTCTCTAGAGACAGCTTTTATTAGACAATGTCAGAGGTCAAGTTGACGATTTCGTAAGTACCAGTCTATGACTGCTTGTTTGTTTGTTTTGTTTGTTTGTTTGTTTTTGTTTGTTTGTAGGCACGATAACTCGAGAACGGAAGAAGCTACCAATGTCAAATTACACCACGTGATTCAGGAGGGTGATGGCTAGTGCTGATTAGATTTTGGTCAAAATCGGTCAAAGGTCAAGGTCACAGTGAGGTCAAATATTCGATTTTTGATGGTTTGGTACAGATAACTCGAGAACGAAAGAAGCTACCAATGTCAAATTACACCACGTGATTCAGGAGGGTGATGGCTAGTGCTGATTAGATTTTGGTCAAAATCGGTCAAAGGTCAAGGTCACAGTGAGGTCAAATATTCGATTTTGATGATGGTTTGGTACAGATAACTCGAGAACGAAAGAAGCTACCAATGTCAAATTACACCACGTGATTCAGGAGGGTGATGGCTAGTGCTGGTTAGATTTTGGTCAAAATCGGTCAAAGGTCAAGGTCACAGCGAGGTCACATATTCATTTTTGAGGTTTGGTACAGCTTGGTCAAATATTCGATTTTTGATGGTTTGGTACAGATAACTCGAGAACGAAAGAAGCTACCAATGTCAAATTACACCACGTGATTCAGGAGGGTGATGGCTAGTGCTGATTAGATTTTGGTCAAAATCGGTCAACGGTCCAGGTCACGGTGAGGTCAAACATTCGATTTTTGATGGTTTGGTACAGAATCATCGTAAAAACTTCTGGTTTGCGTCGCTACCTTCTCTAGAGACAGCTTTTATTAGACAATGTCAGAGGTCAAGTTGACGATTTCGTAAGTACCGGTCTATGACTGCTTGTTTGTTTGTTTGTATGTTTGTTTGTTTGTTTTGTTTGTTTGTAGCACGATAACTCGAGAACGGAAGAAGCTACCAATGTCAAATTACACCACGTGATTCAGGAGGGTGATGGCAAGTGCTGATTAGATTTTGGTCAAAATCGGTCAACGGTCAAGGTCACAGTGAGGTCAAATATTCGATTTTTGATGGTTTGGTACAGATAACTCGAGAACGGAAGAAGCTACCAATGTCAAATTACACCACGTGATTCAGGAGGGTGATGGCTAGTGCTGATTAGATTTTGGTCAAAATCGGTCAAAGGTCAAGGTCACAGTGAGGTCAAACATCCAAAAAATGATAACTCGAGAATGGAAGAAGTACCAATGTCAAATTACACCACGTGATTCAGGAGGGTGGTGGCTAGCGCTGATTAGATTTTGGTCAAAATCGGTCAAAGGTCAAGGTCACAGTGAGGTCAAACATCCAAAACATTCGATTTTGATGGTTTGGTACAGAATCATCGTAGAAACTTCTGGTTTGCGTCGCTACCTTCTCTAGAGACAGCTTTTATTAGACAAGGTCAGAGGTCAAGTTGACGATTTTGTAATACCAGTCTATGACTGCTTGTTTGTTGTTTGTTTGTATGTTTGTTACTTACGAAATCTTTAGATTTGGTAAGTATATTGATGACTTCCGTTTCTTGTTTGTTATGTTTGTTTGTTTGTTTGTTTGTAGGCACGATAACTCGAGAACGGAAGAAGCTACCAATGTCAAATTACACCACGTGATTCAGGAGGGTGATGGCTAGTGCTGATTAGATTTTGGTCAAAATCGGTCAAAGGTCAAGGTCACAGTGAGGTCAAACATCCAAAAAATGATAACTCGAGAACGAAGAAGCTACCAATGTCAAATTACACCACGGATTCAGGAGGGTGGTGGCTCGCGCTGATTAGATTTTGGTCAAAATCGGTCAAAGGTCAAGGTCACAGTGAGGTCAAACATCCACAACATTCGATTTTTGATGTTTGGTACAGAATCATCATAGAACTTCTGGTTTGCGTCGCTACCTTCTCTAGAGACAGCTTTTATTAGACAAGGTAAGAGGTCAAGTTAACGATTTCGTAAGTACCAGTCTATGACTGCTTGTTTTGTTTGTGTGTGTTTGTGTGTGTGTTTGTGTGTTTGTTTGTAGGCACGATAACTCGAGAACGGAAGAAGCTACCAATGTCAAATTACACCACGTGATTCAGGAGGGTGATGGCTAGTGCTGATTTCGATTTTGGTCAAAATCGTCAAAGGTCAAGGTCACAGTGAGGTCAAACATAATTCCGTAAATTCATGTGGAGAAATTGGAGTATTTTTGCTCGGTCGACGTTACGAGTTCGTTTTAACTTCGATTTTAATTTTTCTTCGGTTTTTGCGATCGCTTAGGACGCTTAAAAACTCGGTTGTCAAATTCTGGTAAAAATCGGATGTTTTGGAGACGTTTTAAGATTGTATAAAAAATATTTCACTCGCCGCGTCACAGGTCGTCACGTGGTGCAGCGCGCTCGAGCAGAGGCGTTGAGTCACGTAAAGGTTTTCGTGTGCTGCTGACGGTGTTTTCGATAAAGATGGTGTTTAAAAGTCATTTTTTATCCCAATAAAGGTTATCGTCGCATGCCTGACTCGCTAAGCCGTCGGATTATGGAAAGATTGTTGGTGGATGGCCGAATATTTCGGTTTTGTGACTTTGATAAAATAATATTAAATAATTGCGTGGAGAAATGGAGATTTTTGCTTCGGTCGATGTTACGATTTTTGATGGTTTGGTACAGAATCATCGTAGAAACTTCTGGTTTGCTCGCTACCTTCTCGAGAGACAGCTTTTATTAGACAAGGTCAGAGGTCAAGTTGACGATTTCGTAAGTACCAGTCTATGACTGCTTGTTTGTTTGTTTGGTGTGTGTGTGTGTGTGTGTGTTTGTGTGTGTTTGTTTGTTTTTGTGTGTATATGTGTGTGTGTGTGTGTGTGGTGTGTGTGTGGTGTGTGTGTGTGTTGTGTGTGTGTGTGTATGTGTGTATGTGTGTTGTGTGTTTGTTTGTAGGCACGATAACTCGAGAACGGAAGAAGCTACCAATGTCAAATTACACCACGTGATTCAGGAGGGTGATGGCTAGTGCTGATTAGATTTTGGTCAAAATCGGCAAATGTCAAGGTCACAGTGAGTCAAACATAATTCCGTAAATTCACGTGGAGAAATGGAGTTATTTGCTTCGCTCGACGTTACGAGTTCGTTTTACTTCGATTTTAATTTTGTCTTCGTTTTTGCGATCGCTTAGGACGCTTAAAACTCGGTTGTCGAAATTCTGGTAAAAATCGGATGTTTTGGAGACGTTTTAAGATTGTATAAAAAATATTTCACTCGACGCGTCACTGGTCGTCCCATGATGCAGTGCGCTCAAGCAGACGCGTCGTTGAGTGACGTTAAGGTATAATTGCGTGGAAAATGGAGATTTTTGCTTCGGTCGACGTTACGATTTTTGATGGTTTGATAGAATCATCGTAGAAACTTCTGGTTTGCGTCGCTACTTCTCTTCGAGACAGCTTTTATTAGACACGGTCAGAGGTCAAGTTGACGATTTCGTAAGTACCAGTCTATGACTGCTTGTTTGTTTGTTTGTAATTCGCCGACAGGTCACAATTCTAAACTGATCGTGATGTACCAAAGTTGTAGAGGTTGGCTCAACTGAGAAGCCTGTCAATTTTGAGGTTCAAAGGTCAAATGTCATCTTGAGGTCAAATTTCTTAAATCATCATTTTTCATCCGATTACGCAATATGCAAATCCTGTTCAACTTTCAAGTCACTGAATTTGGAAACCAACTATTTTTGAGGTCAAAAGGTCAAAAGGTCAACTCAGGTCAAACTTCTAAAATCATCAATTTCAATCTGAAAAATAATCAATTTTCATCCGATTTGATTAAGATTGTCAATTTTAAACTTATGAAATGGTCAATTTGATGTATCCATGGCAACTTTTGGAGAGGTTGTGGGGGTGGATTTTGCAAGTATCGTGCTCTGCACATCTTTTTCTGTTTGTCTGTTTGTTTGTATGTATGCAGGATATCTCAAAAAGTTGTGGACGGATTCGGCCAAAACTTTGTCGGTAGGTTGGGGTGTGTGACAAGGACGAACTGACAAATTTTGGTGAAGATCTGATCTAGATCTGGATATGATAATTTTTTTATTTTCAAAGTGATTCTTCACCTTGACAGATTTGGCCCAAGACGATATACAGCATAACATTTCAAAAATGTATTGAGCCTGATTGTTCTCATGGATCAGGCATTACGTGGTGGAGGTATGTGCTCTACCGAGTGCCCTTCCAGTTATGTATGTTTTTTCTTCATAGCAGAGGGTTGCCGGTCACACGTGATATGCAAACACATGAGAGCGTGGATGTATTACCTCACACAGAGGTTGTTTTCACCCTTGTCGGTCTAGTTGTTTGTTTGTGTGCAGGATATCAAAAAAGTTATGGACGGATTTGTACGAAACTTGGTGGACAGGTTAGGTGGGAGATAAGGGCAAATCTATTCGATTTTGGTGAATATCTGGATCCGAAGACTCGAATTTCTTCACCATTGAGTGATTGGGCCAAAAACAATACAAAGCACGATATCTCAAAAAGTTTTGGGTGGATTCACACAAAACTTGGTGGAGCGTTTGGGAGTGTTACAAGGATGAATTCATTAGATTTTGGTGAAGATCAGGATTTGAGAATTTTTTTAAGTGATTCTTCACCATTGAGATCAGATGGGGTCTCTCCCCTCTGTTCTCTCTCTCTCTCTCTCTCTCTCTCTCTCTCTCTCTCTCTCTCTCTCTCTCTCTCTCTCTCCTCTACCTTCTCTCTCTCCTCTCTCTAATGAAGGCACAGGTTTTCATGAGTTACAAATATTGTGGTGTGGTGCGGTTTTCAACAAAAAGTGGCATTGATACTTACAAATTCTTTTCGTTCATAAAACGGGTATCCCAGCAGGTCTATACTAATAAATGTGTGCGTGTGTCCTCCATAGCTCCAAAACCATGAAACCTAACGACCTGAAACTTTGCAGACATACGAAGAGAACTCCAAGGGAGTGCATGAATGAAAATTGGGTGTTTGGGGTAATTTAAACACCCCTTTTGAAGATAATTAACAGCCTTATTTAATTATCCTTTAACAAGGCATCATCCTTGGTCAGCTCCTGAGTCAGCCCTCTGTCAGCTTGCTGGGGTCTTAATTTGCCATTTTGCTTGGACTGCTCAACAATTCCTTGACTTGCAATAGGCCGCAACGGTTTCTTAACAATAAAACAGTCGTGAAATTTATCTTCACTTTCCTAACTCATATCATCATACCTACGAATCGCTGGAAACATCGCAATGCTTATAAATACCTGGAAACGCCAGTGTTCATGCTTTTATTTTATTTCCACACATGCAATAAGCTCTAGAATCTCTTAACCCGAGCCAAATTTCAAAATTTAAACTGCAGAATTGACCTTATATTAGCAGCAGTTCCGACTGCTAAAAAAACGAAAGTGTTCATTTGTCCAATTCGGATATTGTTTTTCGGGGGTCATTCCGGGGGTCTCTGGGTGATGTTTGTTATAACCGATCGCTAATCGCTTGCCAAACCAACACGGTCATATTAAACACCATCTGGAGATGTCTGGAGTGTCAAACAATGTGCGAATTGGACAAATGAACACCTTTTTTTTTTGGCAGTTGGAAATGCTGATAAGGTCAATTCCGCCATTAAAATTTTGAAATTAATTTCACGTTAAGAGATTCGAGAGCTTATTGTATTTCAGCTGTAATACTTATAAACGTCCAGAGAGTTGTATTTGCACATTATTTGATACGCTGGACATGTCCGGATGGTGGTTGTCTCCGGATGTGTCCGGATGGTGTTTATCTCTGAGCAAGGTTTATCTCTGAGTGGTGTTTATCTCATAGCAGTGTTTATCACCGGATGTGTCTGGGTGGTGGTTGTCTCCAGACATGTCCGGATGGTTGGCATCTCCGGATGTGTCCGGATGGTGCTCGTCTCCAGATGTGTCCAGATGGTGCTTGTCTCTGGACGTGTCGGGATGGTGTTTATCTCTGGGCAAGGTTTATCTCCAGACGATGTTTGTCTGGAGATAAACAGATCTTCATCAAACTTTTAGAGGTTCATTGGTGAGTGTTGGGGAGTGTTTTGGACAACAAAAGTTTTGAATTTTTTATTGTTTTTAATCGTTAAGAAAATATATATATATATCATTTTTTAAATTTTTGTTTAAATCGTTCTATAATGGCTAAGGTTTTGTAGCAATGTGAAAGGTAATATTGAATGATTCCCAACCCCATTCTTTAGTGGGTGTAGAGATGTATTTTAGGCCCCCACAAAAAATAGAATTTTTTTTTTGATTTCTTCAAAATGTCAACAGGATTCAAACATCACCGGGCAACATCGGGTACCGCTGCGAGTAGTGAATAAAAGGACCAAGTAGGATGTAAAACCAGGGAGGTCAGAAGTGTTCCACCTTACTCTCCTCTAATTCTTCGGCAAAATATTATAAAAGAAATAAACCGATCACTTCCTTGAAAGAGGGAGTGATCGGTTTATTTCCTGCGCCATTAAACATCGTAAATAAATGTATAAATTATTTATTAAGTACTCTACAGTAAATAAATGCACGATTTGCTTTTTGCATAGTGTCTGCCCCTGGCAGGCAGCCACGACCTTTCTGCTCAGGACACCAATAACGTCTGGACCTCTGCCAAACTCAACATGCAGCTGTAATGAAGGAGTCATTTCCTCCAATTAATTTCATTTATCATTGCCCTTAGTCAGCTTAGTGTGAGATGTCAGCTGTCACTAATTGTGCCAAATACATCCTCACCCTCTCCTGACTGTTTATTTCGTTTTGTATCACCTTTATGAATGGTGCGCTACTAAACGGGGCAAAGGAGTTTAAAAAAATTACTCATTCTGCCTGCCTGGCAGTCAAATAAAACTGAAAATCATTCCAAACAGAAAACTTGATGTTTATAAGGACAATGCCAAAAAACAGAGATCAATGTCAAGTCAATGGAGTAAGATGCACAAACGACTAAAAATAGACAAAATACTGCAATTGAAAACAATATCGTCTTCAAAAATAAGCGGAAAGATATACTCGACACAGTGGGTAAAATCCCCCCAAGCATATGTAAGGAAATTCCGACACTGGAATAATGATATTTGGACAATCACACCTCTGTGAACATGCATACTATGTACATACTACAGCAAATGCTCTTAACCCGTGCACGCAAAGCGAAAAGCGAGGTGAAGCAATTGGTTAATTTTGTCTGTCTGTCTGTCTACAAACGTCAGGGTATGATAAAGGAATAACGTAATTTCAATTGAATGTTATATTTTAAACACAAATCAGAAAACGAACCTGTAGTTTAGCAATACTTTGGCTCTGGATTAGTTCTGATCGCACATGCGCAGAGAGGAATGAGATTTTAAAATATTTACTCATTCTTCCTGCCTGGCAGTCAAATAAAATTATAATCATTCCAAACAGAAAACTTACTGTTTTTAAGGACGTTACAAGGACACAAACAACAGGCACAAATAACTCATGTAACGTGTTAAATAAGGTGGTGTCAAAGACGATGCATCAACGGCGGTAAAATTCCGAAAATAGCTTGTTTTTCTTTTTTTTTCTGCAGCATTTAAAATCATTATATTTTGCCAAAACGAAGTTTTTGCAAGATATGTTAGTCAGCTTGTATCTTTTTTTTTGTATTTTTTTTTGTTTTTTGTTTGTCTGTAATCACTAATCACATATAATAATTCTGCAGAGCACAGTTATCATTGGAATTTTTGTAACTTCGCATATCAGAGGCCTATAGAGGTCCCTTTCACGCCATAAAATTTTGAAGATCAAGGTCAAAGGTCAAGGTCATTTGTCGCAAATCAGGGGAGTCGACGAAACCCTTATTTTTTGAGTATTTTTTGATCGGATCGTCTTCAAACTTCATGGGATATAGTTCATGGTCTGGCACTCAGCTGATTAATTTTTGGTGGCGATTGGCCTTGACCTTCATGGTTAGCGCCTAAGTCAAACATATTTGACCCAAGGTCAAATTTTGAAATCTTAGATACCATATCGAGTAATACCTCATATGAAAGCGCTTAATAAGTGCTTTCCAGATCTGTCAAAAGTTTGACGCTATGACGTCATTTGATGACGTCATGACGAAAAAACGGATTTTTCATGAAAATTTTATTATCTTGCCAAAAAGAAGTTTTTGCAAGATATGTTAGTCAGCTTGTATGTTTTTTTTTTTTATTATTTTGTCTGTAATCACGTATAAAATCATCTGCAGAGCACAGTTTTCATTGGAAATTTTTGTAACTTCGCATATCAGAGGCCTATAGAGGTCCCTTTCAGCGCATAAAATTTTGAAGGTCAAGGTCAAAGGTCAAGTCACTTTGTCGCAAATCAGGGGAGTCGACGAAACCTTATTTTTTGAGTAATTTTGATCGGATCGGTCTTCAACTTCATGGAATTAGGTCATTGTCTCGCGCTCAGCTGATGAATTTTTGGTGGCGATTGGCCTTGACCTATGTGTTTTTTTTTTTTTTGTCTGTATCACGTATAAATCACTCTGCAGAGCACAGTTTTCATTGGAAATTTTTGTAACTTCGCATATCAGAGGCCTATAGAGGTCCCTTTCAGCACATAAAATTTTGAAGGTCAAGGTCAAAGGTCAAGGTCACTTTGTCGCAAATCAGGGGAGTCGACGAAACCCTTATTTTTTGAGTAATTTTGATCGGATCGTCTTCAACTTCATGGGAATATAGTTCATGGTCTGGCGCTCAGCTGATTAATTTTTTGGTGCGATTGGCCTTGACCTTCATGGTTAGCGTCTAAGGTCAAACATATTTGACCCCAAGGTCAAATTTTGAAATCTTAGATACCATATCGAGTAATACCTCATCTGAAAGCGCTTGATAAGTGCTTTCCAGATCTGTCAAAAGTTTGATGCTATGACATCATTTGATGACTCATGACGAAAAAACGGATTTTTCATGAAAATTTTATTTGTTTGTTTGTCTGTAATCATTGGATTTTCACCTTTATATCACTCTGTAGAGCAATTCTCATCGGAAACTCTTGTGGGTACACATATCGTAGTATATTACAATACCCTTCAGCACACATAAAGGTCAAGGTCAAGGTCAAAGGTCAAGGTCACTTTGCGGTAAATCATGGAGGTCGACAAACCCTTATTTTTTGAGTAATTTTAATCGAATCATCTCCAAACTTTATGGGAATGTAGTATATGGTCTGGCGCTCAGCTGATTAGTTTTTGGTGGCGATTGGCTTGACCTTCATGGTTAGCGCCTGAGGTCAAACATATTTGACCCCAAGGTCAAATTTTCAATTTTAGGAACCATATCGTGTAGTACCTCAAATTGACACCTCGATGAGTGTTTCTAGATATGTCAAGCTTGAGACATTATGACGTCATTTGTGACGTTATGAGGCACACACATATTTTTCATGGTTACTCTGTAGAACGATTCTCATCGGAATCTCTCGTAGGCAGATATTCCTCAAGGAGTCGCTCCTGGTGGATAGCAGCTCTGTTCACCTCAGGGTGACCTTAAAGAAGTCACACGTGGTCACCTTTGGCAAGATATGGGCCACCTGCGGGTGACTTGGTATATTTATTTTATTTGAATTATATATTTGAACAATGTAGAATTATATATCTACAGCTTAAATGATCGCCTTTTTGGCACTTTCAAACCCCTTCCGTTTGGCAGTACTTGAACAAAATATTGTTGTGGGCCGGGGGTCGGTGGCAGAACGACCGTTAGGTGGGGAAGTTTACACCGTCTCCCACCAGACTCCCTGGAATTATAGGCCGTCGCTCCGGATAACTCCGAAGCGGCAGGTCGATTAATCGACCGTGAAACGCCAATATCTCGACCACGTGGCGTATGGTTAATTGTCCAGATCCAATATACCTAAGTAACCACGCAGTCTTGGCTACCGGGGATTCAAAATAAAAGACAGAGAAGCGAGACTTAAAGCGAATATTCAATGCAAGTATTTACAATGGGCAAAACACTTATGCAGTTCTACTTACAAGACGGGCCCAACACACTCAGACACACACAATGAAAGAAAAACCCAGTTCTTTATTCGACCCTCCAGCCGATGAGTGAGACGAGCTGGGGGTCAGAGTTCGGCGGGTACCTGACCGTCGGAGGGAGGCGTGCTCCACGATGTGGCACCTGACAAAGGTCGTTGGTCCGATCCTCAGTCAACGTGGGGGACTCGAGGTCGTGGGGAGTTCGGGTGGCGAATAATGGGGGTCCACGGAGGGGGGGGGGTCAGGGTCGCTCTGTCCTTCCTTGTAGAAGCGAGCAGAGACACGTTTCGCGCCTCGATGGCCTCTGCTCAACCCTCGTGACAGCAAAAACCCTTTGTAGCAACGTAGACCTCTGAACTCTCGTGCAACCCACCAACAACGCCTCAGAGAGTCTCTGGAATTTTATGGACCTCCCTCAGTGGGGAGGGGCCTTGGTCAGCACACCTCGCTGTTGCCTCTAATTGGCCAGGATCCTACGGGCACAGCCTTCCTGGGCGGGTTTCGGCCATGCACGGAGAAAGCCGCCCCTCCCCTCCATGCGTGTTTGAGAAGGTGATGTGGTGAAGCCACTATTGCGTGATGGGCAGGTGGTGAGATGTAATAACCTAACTATAAAAAACATCACAACGCACATATTCGACTCTCCCACTGGACAAAAGGATGGGACCTGTCTCACACGTACTTACCGGCATAACTAACTTTGGGACCTGAATGTTGAGTGCGCATGGTTTCAGATTGTAACAATATTAACAACAGAAAGACAGAAACGATAAATAGATTTACTGTCAAGATTACTAAATAAACAAGAGCCAATACTGACTGGAGATGGAGTAATACAAGTGAATTGGACAAATACGCTTGGAAGTGAAGGCTTATGGGGTATCCATTTGACCTCAGTACTCCACTGC
>CM068961.1:16723596-16735379 GCA_035128595.1 Eptatretus atami | reverse complement strand
ATTGTTTGAACAAATTGGAATCCGAACAATTTTTTCGAGAAAATTTTGCCCTAAAAACCTTATACATTTTATAAAACCGAACACAACGTGGCATTCATGTTTGTTCACGTGTCTCCCCCACCTGTTCGAGCCGCATCTTCGCTTCGCGCTTTGTTCATTTCAGTTCGTCGTGGACAGTCCATCGTGAAAGGAAGTCTCGTGAAGCATCTCTCGTGTGTCGATCGCATACTTTAGGCCTCAAGTCACATTTGCTGCTACGGCGAGGATTACGGCGGCCGTACGCCGCTCGTGAATTGACAGAAACGTGCGGCGGCGCAAGAGAAACTGAGGTTGGCCAGGGTGGCCCTAAGGCTTATGGCTATAATCTTTACAGGTCGGTAAGGTCGCCGTGGAATTATAATGCAGAGGTTTACTAACTCTATTCATTTCTACGTTCCCGTAGAAATCGACAAGCGAACAAAAAACTGACAAAAAAAAAATAAAAAAAATAACCCATCGTACCGTCCGTCTGGCCGCACGTTCGGACTTAGGGTCCCCTGCGGTCGCCTTTGGGGCACCTTGCCGGTCTGCCTTCAAATACTACTATGGCGCGCCGCAGGAACGCCCTAAGGTCACCGTGCGACATCAATAAACCCGTACGGCACACCCATGTTTTCGGTCTCCACAATTTATAAATAAGCCGTGCGGTCTACCCGAAAAAATAACAAGGACAAATGTGTCCAAGAGCAAGCGTACCAAAACCTAGAAGGTTTTGTCCAGCAAAAAACAAAAAAATTATTTTTTTTAAAAAAACACAACAACAACTTCCGATATTTCGTCGCGTGTCTTATTATAGCCAATAGCGAAACCCGTCATAATGTATTTACGTATTAGATATATCGTGTATTTAACGAATATATAATGTATTTCGAAATTTACAAATACGATAATGGAATATCTTTAAATAGTAACGTCAACATTTTCGAAACTTTAAGACAAATGTCCGAATATATTTAAAGTTACATGATAGACACTCTCAAAGGCATCCGTCTATGTGAGGATGTGTACATGTGCTCAGTATTTAAGGCGATCCGGATCTTGTAAATACACAAGAGCGATCCGAGAGATTAAAGGTTTTGTCTTCAAAGAAGAAGAAGAACAAGAACAAGAACAAGAACAAGAAGACGAAGAAAAGAAGAAGAAAAGAACAGAAGTACGAAGAAGAAGCACAACGGCCGAGCTCTCTTGAGCAGCGTTCGCTGCGGCGAGACGCTGCTAAAAACATGTGACTGCTCACTTGTGTGACGTGGAAATACTGTTCGGCCGCTTATAATTGCTAGTGCCGAGTACATTTTGTAAGACCTCCGGCCGCCGAGCCAAATGTGACCTTTAAGGCCTTCCTCGTGCTTTATCACCTTCATTTGTGATGTTTGTGTTCTTAATCATCTGTGTTTAAATAACAAAAATAAGCAATCGATCACGTGGTGTGACGGACTGTCGGGCAAGAGATGTGGTTTGTCACAGGCAAACCAGTTGTATTTCGGAATATTCCATGATTACGTCAGCCCGATGCGTTTGATGAAAGTGATTGTGGTATCGCGGGCATCATGTATGGATGAAGTCTGCCCTGGGGCAGCGCTCTCGCAGAGTGCGCGAGCGATGCGGAACCAGGACCGGAGCACCACGAGCTGTGTGGACGCTTTGGAATTGGTGATTGCACCAGTTTACATACAATACACACTGCCCCGAAGGTCTTTATCATCTTATTTTACCATTTTTTTTTTGTTTTTTTTTTTTAAACATGGGAATTTCTATTTAAAAGTGTCTTGAAAAGTGGGTTTTCTTTGGGTCACGAACGGATTAATTCCACTCCATTATTCCTTATTGGGAAAATATTTTTGGAAATCCGAAACTTTTTGCAATCCGAAACAGCCTCCTGGAAGAATTAAATTGGGATTCCTGGGGCAACTGGTATAAGGCAAACACCTAATACCCGATCTCTAAGCGGTAAGCGCACGGTGGACGCAGCGGTCGACTGCGCAGACTGCAACTGGAGGCCGTACGTAGGGTGCACGCGGGCGTCGGGGAACCGTGCGTACGACCCTGCGTTTTTTTTGCTTTCCGCAGGTAGTCCACACAGACGCCAAAGGCCACCGTACGGCCAACGTGGAATATGTGCGGCCGCGCGTATTTTTTGGGGTTGGGAAAATTCATTTTTCATTCAGAAGAGCTTACGCACCGCACGAAATATACGCAAGCCACCGACAGCCCTACGTACGGTCGACGTGGAAACACATCTATACTCATGTCTTCGGCTTGTCGAATTGCACGGCGAACGTAGAAGAAAAAAAGTTATAACTCCGCGCTATAATCCACGGCGACACTACGGCCTGTAAAATATGCCAACGGCGTAGGAACTCCCTGGGCCACCTCAGTTTAATCTGGCGGCCGCGCACGTTCTGTAATTCAGAGGGCGTACGGCCGCCGTACTCCTCGCGTAGAAATGTGACCTTAGGCCTTAGCACACGACCCGCCATTCATGTTTAAAGTGCCAAAAAGCACTTCCTTTCTTTTTCGATGCCGTATCAGGGGGGTTTGGCAGCTGATGAAGAACATCTACCTGCTTTTTGTAATAAAATTTTTCTCAGTCTGTATTTGTGGTTTGTTATTTCAAAATCTTTTCGAATTCCTAATTAATGCAGCTTTGCAGTCTGCATGAATGAAAGCAAGTCATGGAAAAGTGGTTTGATGAATGATGGACATTCGCTGCCTAAACCGTCTCATTCAGAAAGGATACAATCCTGGGGAGATTATCTGTAAATGATCAGATGAATGACTGTGACAGATCAGTCACCTCCACTGTCATCATCATCTCTGAAGCAGACAGCCAGATAACCTTCCACTAGGTCATAAGTATCACCCTGGACCTTTACAAACAACCGTCTAAAGAGGTACCCGAGTGATGCACGGTGGGTACTTTGTGAGCCCTGTTTCACACTTTTCATCAACATGAGATGGGCCTCGAGTCACCATCTTGTAGAACTGCATCGGGACCTCTTACGCGGGCTCACAACTGTATGTTGATATTGTTGGGGCGGAGACATCGCATGGAGCCGTAACACTATTTGGTCTGTCTCCGGAAAAACTAGTGCTGATACTCCCGACATTCTACACACGTTCAAGCAACACAAAGAGACCTTTACCGCTATCTGAAGGACCCGTACACACTGTACACTTTGAAGTACATTTTTTGTTATCGGAAACATTACAATCGCTTTTTTTTCATTCCGATGGGTTCCTCAGTTACCGGGGAACAACCAGTAATCCAGTACGATACCTTGGAGAGCTAGTGGGTACGAGGAGGCAGACGCTCTAACGTTTTTTTGGATCATGGTGACAAACTCAAGTCTTTACCGTCTAACTATGTAGGGCACAGTATGAGCGGGAACGTTTGGATTCACTGGGCCATCACCTCCTCCACAATATGAGTTTGTGGGTCGTTAATCTGTTTCACAATCTATATCAACGTGTCCTGATTTCCCCACACTTTGAACAAGAAGTTTGTCAGATAAAATATTTTCAATGGCCAAAGGATTCACTAAAGAAAATCACGTAAAGTCCGCTGAGAAGCATACACATGATAATCATAATTATCAATTTTAATCTTAAAAGAACACTTTAAACTCGTGTCGTCCCACGGTCGGCAAGCACGCATGAAGATTGCCGCCCGGAAGCTCATCGCGTGCTTTGCCTTGTCATGGCGACACCCGAGGGGGATCATCGTATCTTTGACAACAATTTTTTCCGTAACGAGACAAAACAGAGACAGGTTTTGATTCACACAAAAGGAGGCACGTAGAGACGATTATTTTCATTGCGGGACATCATCGGGGAGGCCATAACAGTACACTCTGTGTGGTTAACCCGTGGAACTCACAGACGTCGTGAACAAGACAGAACATCGACGGTCGAACACCACGACCTTCTGATTCATGCGTGACGCAGCACGACATAGCTCAACTGCCGATAACGTCTCCAACTGTCAAAAATCTCTTCAGTAAGAACCCAATCAGGGGGAACACAACTAAAGCATGCTTACGAGTTAGTGCTTTTCGAAAGCAGCTCTTTGCTGCGAGCAGAGCCGCCACCATGTTACAAAGAACGTAACGCTCGTCACTCTTCTCACTAGAAAGAGGAAGTTAACAATGCTACTCCTACTTTCCGCGAAACTTTGGGAAGAGGATGCTAACTAAACAAATAAGGAAAGGCAAGCATAAATAAAAACCAAAATAAAGCAGGTTTTAAAGCGAAAGGCATATTAAATAATGAATGACACAGGCGACGCCCAAAACACCGACGAACCCTTACTAACACGCTAACGTGCTTCTCTCTCTCTCTCTCTCTTCTTCTCTTCCTCTCGTCTCTCTCTCTCCTCTCTTCTCTATCTCTCTCCTCTCTGCTTCTTCTACCTCGTTCCGTATCTTCTCTACACAGAAAGGAAAACACAAGGGGAACATTACAAGTAGAAAACGAAACATAGGGGGAAAAGAAATGGGGAGTGTGGGAGAACCAACCAGCGCGGCAGAGACAGGTTCTGACGACCACAAACGAAGGAGCAGCCATGAACAGTACACACACCGTGCTAACAGCCAGCAGGGGGCGAGAGAGAAGAGAGGTTTAGAGAGGGGAGGGAGAGGTTAGAGAGGGAGAGGGAGAGGGCAGTTAGAGAGAGAGAGATGAGAGAGTTAGAGAGAGAGTTAGGGAGGAGTAGAGAGAAAGTGAGAGGAGGAGAGAGAGAGAGAGAAGAGAGAGAGAGAGAGAGAGAGAGAGAGAGAAGGAATTAGAGAGAGAGGGGTTAGAGAGAGAGCGGTTATAGAGAGAGGCGGTTAGAGAGAGGAGAGAGAGGGAAGAGAGGGGGTTAGAGAGAGAGGGGTTAGAGAGAGAGGTTAGAGAGTTAGAGAGAGAAGGTAGAGAGAGAGAGGAGGTGAGAGAGAGGTTAGAAAGAGAAGAGAGAGAGAGAGAGAGAGAGAGAGAGAGAGAGATGAGAGGAAGTTAGAGGGGTTAGAGAGAGAGGTTGGGGAAGGGAATTTCAGAAAGATATGTTATGCTTTATGAACAACGCACGTCTCACTGACACACAGCTCAACGCAACCGACGCTTGGCCAAAATCGGCATTTTTCGGAATCGGGAGAGTTGGAGTCAGTGGGATTACCACCTACAGTACTTTACCTTCATACAACCAGAAACTTGATTAGCATTCACGGATAAAACACGTTGTATTTATATAGAACGCTTCTCAGGGAGATCTTCCACACACATTATTCTTTTTAAACAACTGCGTGTGACGGGTGGAAAAAAAAATTTGACGGTAAATTTAGAAATACATCAAGACGGCAAACGGCTTGGCACAACCGAAACGGGTGTTTCAAACACAGCTGAGCTCAGGTTGAGAGCAATGAACACATTCGCTCAGGGTGATGGAGACGAACCCCCACTCTCTCAGGGTGTCAGAGCACAAACCAACTCGCTCAGGAGTGATGGAGCATGAACCACTCGCTAGGGTGATGGAGACAAACCACTCTCTCAGGTGTCAGAGCAAAACTCGCTCAGGTGATGGAGCAATGAAACCACTCGCTCTGAATGACGTGGTGGCGGAAAAAGCGTTCGGCAGAGAGTGAACGATTCGCTCAGCACACACGCAGCGGCAGTTTTGCTGTCGACAATGGGCATAGGCAAATAAGGCTTAAGCACTCATGCAAGCACTTCCAATTAAATGGTTGATAAGGAACGGTTGGCCAGCGACTGTCACTGCATTCCATAAAGATACCTTTAACTTAAAAGCCTGTTCTTACCCAGCACGCGCAATTATGAAAGAAAATGAAAAATGAAATAAAATTACTTCATCCACAAAAGAGTTACAGCTTAATGAAGAACACCTGGAGACCATTGCAAAGTTCAATCGCCACCGTGAAATAAACATCTGCACGCAAAACGCGCCTATTTTGCCCTGCTCATCTGTGCAGACGACAACATGTATCGTTTTCGATTCACACAAACGTTTTAACTTTAATTTTAAAAATGTCCATTTTTCTAACAGATTTCTATCTTGATTCCCAGTAGAGCACATCGAAAACATCCAAAAATATAGAAAGATCCTAGATGCTAGGTAGCAGCAACATTTTAAGTTTCTCTATTCCTGAGACATGAAAAATCGAATAGCCGGAAGCTATCGTCACTTTACGAGGGGCAGGATCGCGAGGTCGGCAGTGAAATGCATTAAATCATATGCTCAATGAAGCTGGTTAATTTTGTTCCATTCCAAAAAATTTGGATATACTACAATATAATTCTCCAAACAGTAGCAAAAAGATTAGTTTTAGTTACTTTGGACAATTCATTTTTATTGTGTATGTAATGGAGGAGGCATCATGGCCTTGTTTGCTAAAAAGTAAATAGGTATACTCGGCTTAGTTACGAACTCGTTAATTTCTTTATTATCCAGATTTACAACAGATTCTCAACAATTAATTTAGGTCTGGAAGACTACGCAATCCTCAAAACCGATAATATTTCGATGCAATTACTTTAATTAGCGCCGTGAGAAGTAGATCGTGGAAAATTGTATGCAATTTAACAGCAATGAAATGCTCCAGAGTTGCATAATTTGAAAAACCTATCGTCACTTACAAAGCGATTGAGCACAACGATTCATAGTATGATGAACAAGACATTCAATGAGTGAGGAAAGTGAGGAAACTTAACTCTTCATCATTTAGAAATTTGTGCGGTCCTGTATCCCAAGTAAAAGGCATGGTTGGGCAGGCAAAAAAATGGCGGCTTCAGACCACAAGCGAGGTTACCGGAAATGCCTTCAGAAGACCAGACAGCGGGGTGGCAACGGATCGCGCTGATGAAGATATAATTAAATAATGCCTGTTATTTATCTTTCAAAGGGGGGGTTTTATAACACCAAACACCGCAATTTCACTCTTACACTTCCTTGGAGTTATTTTTTCGCGATGCATGCAAAAGTGGTCCCAGGCTGCTAAGGTTTATGGTTTGAAGTTATGGGAGTAGAGACACACAACACTGCTACACTGACACACTACACACATACACACACACACACACCAGACACACACACACGGACAAAAGTGCCTTTTAATCATATAGGTTTACTGATTTCCAAACTGCCGGATCATGCAGCTGGGCAACCGTTTTTCATTGAGGTTTCAATCCTTTCAGCCAGAATCTCTCTCAAACGGTGGATACACCACCCGGTTGCCTGTGCCCATCATGGATTACTCAACACCTCACACCTCAAAGTTGTATCCAGACAGTCAGTCAACAACAGCAATGCATTATCCTTATTCAAACTGACTTAGTCACTGCTCAAATTCAAGGGCCATCCCCAGCTCGCTTCAAAGATGCTTGCACAAAAGTTTTGAAGACAACTGAAATCTGCTTTTGACACTTGGGGAAAGCTGGGCTGAGAATCGTCAGCAAGAGGAGATTGGCGTATTTAACGTCCACTAATGCTGTCAGATCGAAGCACACATGTTTCAAAGTCCAGCCCAAGAGAAGACCACATTGATGCATTGCCATGTGTTGTTGAAAGACCGAGGGTGACCATATATAGCCCGGCCGAGATTCAAACGCATGATAGGCATCTCAGAGGAAGAGTGTGCAAACGTATAGGCTGCCCTGCCAGCTGTACTGTACAATTAGCAATGTCACAATGCAATTTACTTTACATTATAAAAATTTCAATTTTATATCAGGATAATTGAAGAAGATGGAGGGAACAGGGTGGCTCATATAGGGCAAGCTCCATATATATATTTTTTAAAAGAGATCTGATCTGTCTAATGACTTGAATATAGTAGGACACACAATGGTGTTAGCAAAAGACGTGTTTTGAGGTGACTCTTCAAGGAAAGTCAGGGATAGTGCACAGAGAATAATATGTTTTTTATTGGAATGTCACTGAACTTTGAAAAGGCATTTCCATGACTTACCGACCCACATCAATGCACTATTTTATGATGGCATACCTATAAACTGCAACAATATCGCAGTTTATGTGTAAAAATTATTTAGAGGTCGGCCATTGCTAGGGATATTTCATCACTTCGTGAAAATCCGTCGAATATTGAAAAAATCCTTTTTTTAGAAAAAAAAATAAAAAAGAGAAGAAACTACATAACAAGGGGACATCGTGGAAAAATAGGAAAGGACAGCGTAAGCCAGAAACAGGAAAAGTTGAACAACAAGATCAGTGCAGCTGAACTCGAAATTCGCAGTCATTGAACTGAATAGGAATATGGGATGTATGAGACGGTGTGCTCACAATATTAACGGAGACGAAGGGAAAACATGACTGGACAAAACTCCATGGAAGCAATTCCAAAGTCAGGTGAGAGGAGATAAATATGGAGGCTAGCAAACTTACCATATTTTGAGGACAACAAGGTATGGATTGGCTGGCTGAGGCAAGTGGACCTGGCAAGACTCGGAAAGCTGGACAGCTGCAGAGGGCAGCTAGCTAGCAAGACCAGGTATGAGGATGTCGAAAATGCTGCGCCAGCCAATATGGTGTTTGGTGGGTGAGGAGCTGAACGCTGCAATCCAGCCTCCTGCCCAAGTCACTTCAAATTACCTTAAGAGCTTGGAATTCCAATTCTTCCAGGGGTGCAAAGTGAGATCTGGCAGAACAGCCCACAGAGGAAAGCCTTACTCCACATCACTGAGCTGAAGGCCATATAAACCGTAAGGAGCTTTAGAGGCAGTCTAAAAATGACTTGGCCTCTGCAAAAAAATTTCCAACTAGCCTCCCTATCCTAATCTCCTCCTTTAGCGACATTTAATCTCATACCCTCTGAGATGCTTCTCCAACGATTTACAACTGCCTTCCACATACGATTTAATGAAAAAGATTGCATTTCTTCTTTTGCAACTTCCTCGTTTGTAAATGCTATTCCTTTAACATTTTGATAATGTCCCACTGTATTTTTATGGTCGATTCAGCCAACTGTTTGACTTGCTCCATAGTTGGTACTTATTTTTTATGATTCTCCCTTTGTATAATTGGATACTTTTATCTTTCCTTGCTTCTTGCTTTCTTTCTTTTTTTGCAAGGAAGGGTATTTGTTGTTTTCTCTAACTCCTAATTTGACATTCCACATGTTCTCCTGCAAAGGGGCTTCTTCAGCATGATTTTTGTTTAAACTGTTTTGCCTTCCTGATGAGGATGTAAGTCGAAACATCTTTCTGTCCAAAATCAGTCTTAGTAACACTTTTGCAAACCACGTGAACAAGCACACTGCTCTTGTTAAAATTGTGGCCAGTGGTACTGCTATCCTGTGGATAATCTCTTCCATTAACTCTCCTCTGTTTTATATGCATGTTGTTTCATAGTTACCTATTGAAGTAATAAGAGAAAGCACCTGCTTTTCCTTCATTCCGTTCGCTGTTTTCTGGAGCCACTGGGCATGTTCCTTCATTCACTTATACTGTACCACTCCACCACCGCTCCTGCCTGCCTCCTGTCCAGTCTTATTGAATGCTATTCTTCTATAGACCTCTTCCTCCATCATCACTCAATTTTGGTGGGCATGTAAATTTTTTGGCAAGTATGAAACACTTATGTCAGGAATGTAAATTTCATGGCATGGTTGGGAGAAAAAAATCTTTTAAATATTGTGTCAGGCCTGGCTTTTTATTTGACTCCAATTGAAGCTCTTTACGTCTGCATTGTATTACCAACAAATGAAGGGAAACATAAGCGTACTCGCTAATATATGCTTGCAATTGCTCTTGCTTCTCTGCAAAATAGTGATCTACTGAATGAGGAGTCCATGTGTCGGCGATGTCACAGCAGGCTTCGGCACCCGGTGAGAAGCACATAGCATGAGGTGACTGTTGGCCAGCAAAACATGATGAAAACACTGTTTTTTGGCATGGTCATTGAAATCTGATCAGTCAACAGGACAGTGCAGAGGTAGCAAAACTTTACCTTTAAGCTGTCTAATGTTGTTTGATTCTCCGACGCCACTATAAAGTGAGAGATTGGAGTTTGCGAGCAGGGCATGCATCACAACGTGCACCTTAAATCCCTCTGTGGGACCTTAAAACTGGGTGTTCCCATTGCTGCATTAGTTTTGTGTCATTATAAAGATCCGTGGTGCTTTCACAGAGGATATGGTGAGTTAATCGCCAGCAACCAGACACAAATTCCAAATTCCTGCCGATCTTCAGTCGATTGGTCATGGTCGGCCAGCCAATGCGTGAAAGAGTTGGGACAAAAACCTTTGCCAGCAACTCTCACAGGAGATGGGGAAACTGGGGCCCTTACCAAGCAATAGCAGTTTTGGTGTTCTTATCCCAGCTTTTTTGAAAGACAAAAATTGGGGGATGTTGTAATTGGCTCCTTCTGTCTGTCGCTTCTGTTTCCTCGCTGTCTTGTCTGTCTCTCCTAAGTGGTTGGGGCAGAAATTCCCCCAAAACTTAACATTTATAATCAATCACAATACAGCAAGAAGGGCAGAAGTGTGTCATTTTTTCGCAGCTCCACCCCCCCCCCATATATATATTAATTATATAATATATATATATATATATATATATATATATATATATATATTAATATATATATATATGTGTGTGTGTGTATGTGAAGCATACTGAGCTGATACTCCAAGTTGTACACAAGCTCCTCCTTATCATCATGAGTAATTAGCTATAATGATGTTAATCCACAAATGGTGCCAGAATTTTACCCCCTCAAACATATGCACCGTATGGGTTTATTACCCATTATTAGCAATTTTATGAAAAACATAATTGCAGAAGACCTTAAACAACCTCTAATCTCATTGCAGATCTCATTAATGAGGTTCATTTCCATTATCCACATTTCAGCTGACGCTCTGCACAATCTCGAACAGCAATGCATTATTTGTTGTAGCTCAAGCATGTTTTCGGGGTCAATGTTTATACATACACAAGCTTGGAAGGAGTGGAAAAGGGGTGGGGAAAGGGGGTAGGGGTGTGTGTGTTGTGTGTGTGTGTGTGGTTGTTTATGTTGGGGGTGGGGAGGTGAAGGTGGTTTACAATTGGTTGGCACATCAATAATTCCCTCCATGATTACATATGTAATTAAATAGAATAAGCACCTAGTTTTGTATATTTTGACATTTGTCATGGGAAAAAATATGAGAATATCTAGCGATCATTAATATAACTAGTTGCATCCTTCCTTCCTTCATTCCCAAGTTGTATTGTGTTTTCTGCCTAACTTTTAATTCCTTCGAGATAGCTGGCATAAACAAGGATGTTTCACAGTAATCATGAAGTCTCTTGTGTATAATCAAGAAGGGTGACATTGGAGAGAATGACAGGTGTTGATAATAAATTAAGCTCATGGAAAGCCTGTAAAAATTGTGGGTGTAAGAACAAGCTCGGTTAGGTCAACATCTAGAACATTGGAGACCAGACAGCTGGCTTAATGGCCCCTTCTAAATGATAGCATCCCTCAAGGGAAAAATGTCTCCTCCACATCTCAACCAATTCCACCATCCAACTATCATATCTCAATTTTTCGTTTATATCGCAGACAGGTAATTGTATCAACATGCATATAGACCAAGAACTGAAATTTTGTTTTTTAAAGAAAACTTCAGAACATGAAATGGAGAAAGAAGCTGTTAGTCCTTTCTTGTTCCAGGGAAAAATGAATGAAAATGCATATTATTTTCAAAATAAGTTCAGGAAACAGGAAATATTTTGTGGTTGTAATTCCCTCG
>CM068961.1:16707046-16722824 GCA_035128595.1 Eptatretus atami | reverse complement strand
CGTATCCAGTACGACTACCTTGGGAGAGCTAGTGGGGTCACGAGGAGCAGACGCTCTACGTTTTTTGGACATGGTGACAAAATCATCTTTACCGTCCTAACTATGTAAGGGAACAGTATGAGCGGGAACGTTGGATTCACTGGGCATCACCTCCTCCACAATATGAGTTTGTGGGTCGTTAACTGTTTCACAATCTATATCAACGTGTCCTGATTCCCCACACTTTGAACAAGAAGCTTTCAGATAAAATATTTTTCAATGGCCAAAGGCTTCACAAAGAAAACACGTAAAGTCGCTGATGAAGCATACACATGATAATCATAATTATCAATTTTAATCTTAAAAGAAACCTTTAAAGCTCTGCTTGTGGATAAATTTTATAAAATTATGCCTTGTATACTGGGAGCATTGAGCGCTAATAGTATGATTCCATATTTAATGCCTGTAATATCGTGTGTTGTACTTGGCATATTCATTTTGGGCCGCAGCTTAGTGATGGCCTTCCGCCCCAAAAAGTCACAGGAAAATTTTCCTGGATCATGAGGCCCAATAGTACTGGGCTGTGGGTTTGGCAGGCAATTAGTTTATGCCATTGAGCTGCAGCAACCAAGTTAGTTGGCCACCAAGACACGGCCCTTAATAAATAGATGTGGCAGCGGCTCTTCTGCCACCTGTTCAATTTCTTTCCGTTATTTCTTTAATTCGTGCCTTCCCAGTTTCGTTTTTCATAATTGGGTGGAACCCCAGAAAACCAGCAAGATATGGCAAACCTTCTGTCTTTTCCATTCACCAGGTTTTTCCGGAAGTGCCGGGGAGAGGTGTCAAGACAGGAAGACAATTTTAAGGTATGGCACCCACAGTGCATTACTTTCTTTCAATTAGCTCTGAAGGGAAGAAAGCCCAAGGAAAAAAGGTTCTCAGGGATTCTGTGAGTGCAGCGATATCTTGGTTGTTCCTGATGAAGATGGCAAACATCATCAGCATGCAAAGATATCTTCAACGGAGGACTCCTTGGAAAGCAAAGTTAGACCTGAATATTCAATCCGAGTGTTACAAAAGTAATGGTTCTATTGCCACGTGCAAAGAGCAAGCCAGAAACTTGGGCAAACCCTGCTAGCACCCCTCTCTGAACCCTGTATTGGGGAAATTTCAATTCTGTTAACCTTCATGATACTAAAATATGTCTTGTGTACAATAAACCGTGAAAGCTCTGAATTCACGCCCAAATCATATGCCTCGAGGATCCCGCCACAAGAAAACATGATCAACAATGTCGAAAAGGCTTTTTCCAAGTATAAAAAGAATATACTAAAATCATTTCGATCATAATCAGCGCACACTAGATCTCGAAACCCATAGAAAATGTGTCATAAATGGGAAAAAACGACCAGGGAATGCAGAAAGTCTGATCAGGTTAGGACGAAGATTGCCAATGACTTCTTTCAGTTGATTTGCCATTGCTCTTTGAAAAGAGTTTATAATCAGTTGAACGAAGCAATGACACTTTGGTCGCCATTTCCAATCCGTCGGAGGTCACCGGACTTTGGGAGGAGAGGGCACACTGTTCTCCCGGAAGTAGCTTAATGGCATTTACACTGTCGGATCGCAAAGATTCATGGATTATGTTCAATGAGTACGGACTCTATAAAGTCCTAAAATTCCAAATAAAATTCTAGGTACAGGTATGCCAACAATTCTGTGCCTTTCCAGGAGTGCCATTTCACCGCAGGGCTCATTCTAATTCTGGCGAGGGTTAACAGGCATCCATCACCTCCAACCTACAGACGCTGAGCGCAGAAGCAGATGGAGAGGGAGAGGGAGGAGAAGGGAGAAGGAGAGAGAGGGAGAGGGAGGATATGTAGCGGTAATGAAGGGAGAGGGAGGGAGGAGAGGGAGGAGGAAAGAGGGAGAGGGATAGAGACAGAGACACAGAGAGAGAGAGACTTGAAATTTTATTATAAAGTACAAACACGCAGAAAAAGCACACTCCATAAAAAACATGCCAAAAACGATTTTACAGCAAATAAATTCAAACAAAAGCGGATACAAACAAGGTGTTGTTCATGTCAAACCACCAACAGATTAATACATATATGCAACAAAGTAAAGTGCAAGTACTTTACAACTTTTACCAAAACAGATTCCATCATGAAAAGAAGACTCAAACCTCATCAGTGTACACTGATCCCACATTCCAGGACTCAAAAGATAGAGCCCTGCTCCATTTTTACTCGTGCCGAAACCATAACCTTTAAGAGCAGCAAAAGCACATTGTCATTTTTTCCCTTACAATATTGCTTTCCTTGGTTTTATAAATTGCCAGTGTTAGCAATGCCACAGAAAGAATGAGCCAAAAAACGAGAAGGACTGGTTTACTTTTTATAATTTCCACCCCGATTCCATAAATTAAAGACGTGGAAAGGAAAAAACAAAATTAAATAAAATTTATAGAAAAGACTGTTGAAAGGAAGAGAAAGAGGGGTACCAATCTCTTACATTCAATGAAAACGTGGGCAACATTTTTCATCAATCACAAAAAGGACCAATAAGATTTGGAACAGAAAGATTAAACTTATGGGGTAAAGTCTGTGTGACCAGGGCTTGATGTGCTAGTCTCCATTCAGGTCTCGCAGTTCGCCCAAGAGTTGGGAACTATACATTTTGTTCCACACTGGAGTTAAAAAAAGCTCAGTAAGGTAAGTGTCTGCATTTCCACCGATTTTTCAACCAGTTTTTGTAAAACCAGCGTAAACATGCTCCAAGACATTATGTTGTTAGATAGCCGTTTCCCATGGACGTGAAACACACCAATTTCCTCATAAGTTTGAGGAGAACACACCCTCTTGTTTTTTGAAGTGCAATTATGAAGTTCAGGAAAATAAGACGTGAGCTCTACCACTTCATCTCCCCCAAGGTCCACCCTAATGTTTAGTATCTAATGAAAGGTTTTGAATACTAATTTCAAGACATTTTCCACAATAACGAGCAGAACGAACACCAGTTTTTTTTAATGAAAGGTGAGCTTACGGTAGCCAAGGCATATCAAGGATGGTGCAACAGGTCTCAGCACTCCTGTTTATTCAAACACTGGTGAACCAATGCATAAACGACCTGGAGGTTGAAATGCTAGAGAATAAAGGATTCATACTAATGGCATCATGTACAAACTTTTGGGGCATGCAGTATGATACCTCTAACGTTTGCACTCCGAGGAACATTCCAAGCATTCAAAGGCTCTGATGAAAACTGGGGATCATGAGACATGTCAACGTGTTGCAGGTCGATGAGAAAAGGTTCACAGGTCCATATTCAGACCTTCCACTTTCTGCAACAGGCGTTTGTGAGAGGTCGCAAGGAACCACTCACTGTTACAGTAAGGCGCTTAATCGTGGAAATTCGAATGCCTACTATCCAACTTGGGAATAGCCACAGAATTTTTGACCACCTGCATTTCGGGTCTGCAGCCACATCAGGCTGGAGCCCACCCAATGGTGGGCACCCAGAAATAAATAGTCCAGACCCTCTGAATGCCATGTACCAAGTATCTCGGAGGTTCAAGTGGGATAAACTCTATGGCCAAATAAAAGAACGCACAGGTTATTTATGATTGACACCACGTGTCTTAAGGCGAAGGTTGGTACAATCTTCTCCACCTTGCGTTTCATTTAATTTTTTCCAAGGAAGTTCTCCCAATTTTTTTTGTTCATTACCGCTTCAATATCCTAGAAATAAGCCTAAATATTTAACCCCTCACTACTCCACTGTCATCCTCCTGGTATAAACAGGCAGGGAGAGGAAGGCGATCGGGGGCCCACCAAAAAGCTACACACTTTTCGCAATTTAAAACCCTTGCGTAAGCAAGCTCAAACTGGGTAAAGCGAACGAGAGACCCTCAGAAACATCTTTTGATTTGGCAATAGCAACACAAATATCATCAGCATAAGCTGAAACAACGACTTTGGAGTTTTGTGAAAGAGAGACTCCTAACATGAGTTCCAAAGGAAAACCTAATAAAGGTTCAACGGATAGATTGTAGAGCATGCCTGATAGCGCACAGCCCTGACGGATGCCTAGCTGAAGGGGACGGGTACAAAGACTATTATTAACCTTCAGGCAGACAAGATTGCAATTATTTGTACAATAAACTTACATAAGCAATACATTTTCAAAACCTGTTCTCCTTAATACAATCAACAAAAAAGAATGGTTAACACTGGTCCAAGCTTTTCTTGATCTAAAAGTAATAAACAAAACCAGGATATGTAGTTTCGACGAGACTGATCAACGTCCCTCACACCACAAAAAAATATTATCGTAAATATGGAACGTTTTGGAACACAGTATGATTGATTCAGTGCCCAAACAAGAAGAGATGACTATCCCTTTAGACGGGTTTTGCAAGGCTTTTGCAATATTTTAATAAGTCCCCTGTGTTAGATGACACAGGCCGCCAATTGTGGCGGTCCTCATGCAGGTTTTCCTTCTTCGGAGGAGACACAAAATAAAACCTGCAGCTCTGGCAATTCAACCTGTTCCAACAGTCCTCCTGAAAGACCTCAAAGAAGAGTAGGGCCTAGAAATGCATCCCAGAAAGCCCTTAATAAAATTCAGCCGGAAAGGCCGTCTATCCAGAGGCTTTCCCATCCTTGCTATGCCTTGAAGCGCAAGCAGTAAGTTCTCCAAGAGAAAATGCCAGCTCAAGCAATTGTTGTGGTCTTACAGACAGAGAAGGGAATCTGTTCAAGCATCACATTCCTGTTTTATCTCTCATTCCACAGCTCTTTTTGCGAAGAGTTTTAGAAAAAGTCTTGTAGTTCATAGCTTGATATCACTCACTGGGGAGGTCATACAAATCATACCAGAAGAGAGCATAAAGCATGGATTTGTTGAGAGGTCCTTTGACCGTTATTTTCCGAATTGAAGAACCCTTGTTTGGTGTGTCAAGTTGGATTTTTCAGTTCCGCAGTCGGACGAATGCACAGCGCCGCACCGATCTTTCACCATTTCAGCAGAAAGGGTTCCTTTTTCTCCGACAACTGCTGACATTCACGGCGAGACAAATCCAGCTTTCAGCTCAGCAGATAGCTATAATATCATTTTTTAAAGGCAGATATACACACCAAAAGCGTTGCAATGCTGTAAGAGCAGTATGGTTGGCAAAAAAACATTGATTTGGACTTTGTGCATCCCACCATTAGTCTTAAGTTCAATATGAACCTTTTGAGGACTCGCATTTCCCATACCAATTTTAGCTTCTATACAACATGTGCAACTTTGTAAACAGTTTCAAATAAAAGTCCAATTAATGCACTTCCACAGACATGATCGAGGAAAGCCACACACCATAACAATCATGTAATGATTCGAAAAACCAGACGGCCTTATATTGTCGAGTTCTTAACAATGTTTACCATTTCATGATTAACATAAAAATCTGTCTCGGCGAGCCATCGTCAAATTTCATTCTTGATGCACAAACCCATGTATACTGATGGATATTACGGTTTTCTACCCGCCACACAAGACCAGAACATCACCAGTTTTAAACTTTTGAACGAGCTTGTGCCAAAAGTCCCCTTGACTGGTGGATGAGGCTCACAGGTGTTCCGAGCAGTTTGTGGGTTTGAGGGTGCAGTTGTAGTCACGCCCCCAGACACAAACAACATGGTTAAAGTCAATGGTGCTTAAAACTCTGCCACTTGTACAGAAAGGCACCTCTTTTCAGTAGTTTAGCACTAGGACAGTAAACATTTGTCATGCAATCTTTTAGGTTACTAACTGACAAATTGCACAGGACATGTAAGTAACCTTTGCAAATTTCCCAGTTACAAGTTATCTCCGAAAGCTGGAGTCCGAGGATGCAAACATTATTGCCACAAGCCAGCCTTGGCCTCACAAGCGCACTCGAGAAAAAAAAGACAAACCTTTAAAAGATTTTACACCACTCAATACCATCAGAAAGACTGATTTGCATGCGTCTCCCTGGCAGCATTGGCACATCAATTTTTCATTTTGGAAGAGCTGAATACCTGGAGGCGACGCACACCTGCGCCTCCATTGATGTTCAGGGATGTTACTTTTATCTCCAATTCTGTTAGTTATGTTGAAGCTCTTTACCAGCCGCGAGTAACACATTTCCTTAAACCTTTGGAATTGAGTGGATCTGACACATGTTAACTTCTGATAGGATCACGAATCATACTCCTTGCAGTTTTAAATGAAAATCGTGCGTAGAATTCGGGAAGTAATCTTTGATTTTTAAACGTATCTTTTCCTGATGTATCATCCAGGAAGTTAATCACATTTTCTTGAGACACCAAGGTTTGTGTCGTTTCCCCCTTCATGCGCTCTTGAAGCTTAAAGCACTAAAATGTGGGGGTAGAAGGGGTTTCATCGAATCAAGTTGTTCATCAATGGCCTCTCTAATTAACTTGTGGACACTTACTTTTGGCTTTCAACAGAAAGTTCTGCTCTGTTCCGCGACGCCCTCCGATTTGCACTTGTCCATGCCTTAACCCCTCACAAACGACCTACATCATCATCTGTGAGGGAGGGGTTGACATTTAACTCACAAGGGATCTTTCCCCTTTTTTTATTTCTCCATCACTGTCAGACATAGCTGTTAACTTCATCTGAACAAGTTTTGGCTAACAGGACAGAACACTTAAAACATGTCCTGATACTTCACTGGTTCTCTGTGGTCCCGCTCAGAGTCGGCCAGTGGAACAAGCGAAGTTCACATCCGCACACGACTCAGGTACCACCAAAGGGGGTTTTCCAATGTAACGTAACCTTGGAGTGTCCACCGAGCCTGACACGATCTGGACCTTATTACTGCTCCTTTGCATCAAAGACATCAACATTTGACCTTTTTTGAGGCCTTTTTTCCTGGTATGACCGTACAGATACCTCCACATCGTCCACAGACTGTCCTGTACAGTGGATGGGTAAAGGAAGAGGAAGCAACACTTTCACTATCCTCGGTTTGGTGGGGGTGGATTATTACATCACGATTACACCAACCTCTCTCCAACGCGTCGGGGTGGACGAGTTCCAATTTGTGTACACCTCAACGGTGGGCGGCGGGGCTAGGCTCACCGAGTCACCTCTCCCCCATTAGTTTGGTGGTGAGGAAGGATCGTTCCTCAACCGCAACCTTCACATTTTTTTGCGGTGTTAACCGCATTGGGACAAACACTCTTCACGTGCCCGTAAGCTCCACATGGCCTACACCAAAATCATACGTGTCGTAGTAACGGGGCGTGTGACACAAGTAGCGTCATACCTCTGAGGAGGTCAAACATTTTAATATCAAACCCGCGTCGATTTTACACCGAGTTACAACATTCAAGAGTGTTTTTTCCATTTTCAGGTAGTATCATATAAAACCACTCATATTAAAGGACATGGTGTTTAAATTATAGCTAAACATGTAAACGCATCGGCAACCATTGGAGATGCCTCGACACAAACCTTACGGAACTTTGTTTAACTGGTATACACAAGTCCTGGTTCCCTTAAATGTGGATTATTATTAACGATCGCAGATACCCCGTCACAGACGGATTCCGTTCCATGAGCCCAATATGACACCAGTGGCGGCTCTCGTAAGACCGGATCCCAGCCAATGTACTCCATGGCTTACCTATGAGGTCTACAAAACGTCGGTTGTATCAACACATTTTTGGTGTACACCACTCCTCGTGAAGAATTCCCTGATTTGGTGCACCGTGTCTACTTTGGAACGTACACCGTGTCAAAACTTCAGGCACAGTACGAGAAAAACTGACGTGACTGGCTCGAAGCACAAATTGGTCCTTCAGTATTAATGATATAGATCCTTCAGAGTTGAGGTTGAACTATTGCCCACTATGTGCGATGCAATCTTACAGGTACGAAAGTTTCTTCCGGTCCAGGTCAGCAGTACCGAGAAAAAACGTGACGCGAACCGCTAGAGAGCACAAAATTGGTCCTTCAGTATTAATATATAGATGTTAACTTTAAGCTGTTGGGGCCTGCAAAGCCGGACACAGAGAGGTAAGTGTGTCGGTTCGATGAACAGGCCATGCGCAACCACCGTGGCGACGCATGTGTTCTCCCGGACACCAAAAAACACGACAAACTTCTTAACATGAGCGGAAGCAGCACGAATATCATGTAAACCAAGATGTTACTAATGGCGGAAAGCACATTCGTTAGTTCCAACCTCACTGGGAGGGAAGCAAAAGAACAAGCGTGTTTACCGATTAGTGACGTCGAACTCTCCGACAGCGGAAACGTTCACTGGTACACCGCCATTCCAACTCAAGATACAAGTTAGTAACTTTATCGAGAGAAATAAGGCGTTTTCAACCAAACACAAAGAAATCAACTAAAAGATAAAGGTTGAGAATTAAACAAAGAACAAGGTCGCAGTGAACAAGAAAAACCTGCCCGCCGGTGGCCATGACAGGCCTTCGCCTAACGATTTTCTCGACACGAGACGTGGGCTCTCTCTCTCTCTTTCCTCTCCAGCAGAAAAGGAAAAAAAACATGGGAAAAGTCCACAAGTAGAAAACGACACATAGGAAACGAAAAATGGGGAAAGTGGAAAACACCAAACATAGCACAGCAGAGGAGTACTCTTGACAATGTGCCAGTCGAAGCAAGGAGCGGCCATGAAGTACATGTCACAACGTACCAACAAGCCAGCAGGGGGTAGAGAGAGGAGAGGAGGAGGAGAGGGAGAGGAGAGGAGAGGAGAGGAGAAGGAAGGAGGATTGAGGTGGAAGAGAGAGGAGATGAGAGATTGAGGTGAAGAGAGAGAGAGAGAGAGGAGAGAGAGAGAGAGAGAGAGAAGAGAGAGAGAGAGAGAGAGAGATATTGAGGTGGAAAAGAGAGAGAGATATTGAGGTGGAAAGAGAGAGAGAGATATTGAGGTGAAAACGAGAGAGAGAGATATGAGTGGAAAAGAAGAGAGAGAGAGAGAGAGAGAGAGAGAGAGGAGAGAGAGAGAGAAGAGAGAGAGAGAAAGAGAGAGAGAGAGAGAGAGAGAGAAGGAGAGAGAGAAAAAAACACTACAACGTAGATCCTAATAATTTTCATTTACCTTGCACATCTTACCAACACACCAAGTTTCATACAACAGGTATTAATTTTTCATTATTTCCTGTAAATAATTAATTCTAGTTTCAAAACGAGTTTGAACCAAGGGATTCGAAATGCAAAATCACGTTACATGCTCAAAAGGTTTTGCCTTTATTTTGGCTTTTCTCGACAGGCTAGTCGCTAATTTTACGCGTCCGGATAGACATAGTTCAAAAACATTAACAACTTTTTCAGTACCGAGGAATTGACTCTGAGGTCAAAAATAAAAACCGAGTGAAAGAGGAACATTTACCCGATGAAATATAATTGTTCAATAAAAGAAAAAGGGGCACAATCGTACACAATGCAATATAAATCCATGGAAACAAATCTCAGTGATGTTACCAAAGGGACAAAGCACCTGATACAGCAACCATCAATTCCGGTTGAACAAAGTGTTTGTTGGTAGTGACCAGTGAGCAAGTCTCCATTGCAAGTCACATGACCTTTTTTGGTATTGGTGTGGCAATTCAATCGATTCCCATACAGGTTCAGAAGGGGTGGCATACCGGCAAAAAGTGTTTTTCCATCTCAGTACTCTACTGCAGAGATATTTTATAAATACGAGAAAGCAAAAAACGATCAAATTGATTTACTGTCAAGAATTACTAATAAACAGGAAGCAATACTGACTTGGATGATAGGAGTAAATCGCCCAGCGAATTGGACAAGTAAGCTCGAATGTTGAAAGGCTTATGGGGTGTCATTGGAACCTCCGTTACTCCACTGCAAACCCCAGTTTAAAGGATGTACGGATTGACATCTCCAGTAGCTTTAAACCGGACAGCTCTTAAGACCTGGTGCCAAGTTGAGTTTCCAGCAATTTCTTTAACAGACGGTTCCAGCAACAATTGGATGTTTTGTCGGCGAAGATGCAAACATTTTTTTGATACCTAGCTGAAATGAAGTTTTGTAAAAAGCAATAGGCTTTGGGGAAACATTGGGGAAAGAGTGGGTTGAGGAATAGAAGGTTCTCCCACAAACATTTTGATGTCATACAAATCCCTCTGGCGGTCACGCACTACTGGCTGGCCAAGCATTCAATCAGACTCTGGTAAAAACAGAGGAAGGTGAGCGTGTCAATATTTTTTGACTCAATTAGGAACAACTCAAGGCCGTAGCGAGCAATCCAGCTGTTCTCAATATTCGTTGTGCTATGGGGCCGCCAGGGGCAGTTTTCCACATTGAAGGGTCTCAAATTCATGTCAAATCATCAAAGAATCTGTCTGCCGTTCATCTCTCAACATTTTTTGTAACACTTTGGAACCCATTGGGACTGCATCGAAAAAGCGGCAAAGAACTCAAATATTTTGCTAATCAGCCTCTTAATTAGTGAGATACAGACTAACGAACTTTGGACTACATTAGCATGACGTCGCGAATTCAATGGCCCCATATCTCTAAAAGTATACACCTAGAGAAGCTGGTATTTGGATGTCATTATAAAGGATCTTCATGCCTATGAATTTGTCCTGGGGCAACATTTTCTCTACTACTCCCAACCACTAAAAAAGTTAATCACAATAATATACAACCTTCAATCGTGAATCCCAAAAATGTAATCCTTCAAATTTCCTCAATTACATATCCCAGAGGTACTGTATGATGTCAAGAAGCTTCCACATATAGTTTATGTGATGGGCGCTCCAATAGTTTCTGAGATATGAGCCAATAACGTTACATGTTAAACCGATGGCATATAGGTTCCGAAATACAGCAATTTTGTTATGTATTATAACAATCATTCTAACCTAGCCATTGACAGGGAACAACAGGGAACGGACCATCAATTGCTTTGAAAGTCATCATATACTTTCATATTTCAACTGGGCCTGAGGGGAAAGAAACAGTGCTCGCTGTTGCTGCAAATTGAAGAGGAAATTTGAAAGCCCAAAGTCCAAGGTTTAGTGAACACTGTGTCTTGAAACTCGACTTATTGATTGTATAATACATTACTAAATGCTATTTTCGAACCTATATGCCATAACGTACATGTTACATTAATTGGCCTCATATCTCTCAGAAACTATTGAGTGCCCGGATCACAAAATTTATGTGGAAAGCTATCCTTGACATCAATAAAGGTACCTCTGGGATGAATTTGAGGAAATTTGAGGGATACATTTTATGGGATTCACGATTGAAAGTTTTATTTGTGATAACTTTATTGTGGTTGGAGGTAGAAAATGTTTGCGACAAATTCATAGGGCATAAATACCTTTAAAAATGACAACCGCAAAACCAGCTCTCTAGGTGTTATACTTTTAAGAGATATGGCCATTTGAATTCGCCGACGTTCTGTGCTAATTAGTCAAAGTCGTTAGTCTGTATCTCACTAATTTAAGAAGGCTGTTAGCCAAAACATTTGAGTTCTTTGCCGTTTTTCATGGGCCCATTGGTTTCCCAAAAGTTATTTTACAAAATCTGAGAAGGAATGACGCGCAGATTCCTTTGATGATTTGACATGGAATGACCGCTGATCGCTCGTTGGTATCGACTGTCAGCCAGAAAAGGCATAGCAGACGTACTTATACGCCGTATAAGACATTGGATGAGCCTTGGCCACTATCAACAAGGGGCGACAGAGTAAATCTGACCGCACCAAAGATAACCATTCAGAAAAAATATAACCAGTACTGTTGAATCTCTTTAAAGGCAGCTGTCTGGTGGTGTAAAACAGATGAATTTTTTGTGCCACAAAGACAGAGGTGCTAAAGTATTAATAAATTAGTATATCGACCTCTGAAGACATTTGGGAAGGAACCTTTTTCCATTGTGGTTGAGACGTTTGGTTACGTGTCTACCTCCTTCCCAGTTAATAAGGGAGTACTGTAGAGGGCAAGATAAACACCATAATTATTTCACCCCTCTCTCATCCCCTTAGAGTCTTTTGCGGAAGAGATCTGAGGTAAAGCACTAAGGGAAGCCCACCGGAGTACATTGAAGCTTGAGGACACCACAAGAGCTTGACTATTTTTGCCAATTACACTTGCAAATGTGAAGCAAGATGAAAACTTAGTGTAGATCCAAGAAGAGTGGTTAGATCTGATCATTTTTAATTACTATAAACAGACATCATCAGGCATAATGCAGACAACAACGATAAGGGGTGTTCTTCTGGTGATGGTACAAAGCCAGGAGAGAGTTCCTAAGATTTAATTAGTAATGGCTCAAGAGAAAGGCTAAACAGTAAACTGACAATGGATAGCCTTGCTGAACACTCCCTCTGAAACCTGAAAGGAGAGAGGCAAGAAGACACATCGTTTAACCTTACACAAACTAGATATATGTTTGTTATAAACAGACTTAACAAAACTAATGAACGCTTCACCCAGACCAAACTTTTGCAACACATGACACATATAAAAGATGGATCAATACTATAAAGCCTTTTTGACATGAGAAAATCAATCCAACGCCCCCCTTCTACTTTAAGACCACAATCAATCAAATCTATAATTAAAAAATGTTATCAGGATTGATCTCCCTGGACCAGTAAGCTCGGTCATGATGAACGAGAGGTCACGCCTGACAAGTTTTAGCCGATTGGCCAAACAAGTTTGGGAAAAGAGTTTGTAGTCAGAACATTAGTATAGATGGGGCGCCATTCTTTGGATTGAACGGAGATCGTCACTTTCTTGGGGAGAAGACAAATCACTGCTCTTGACAGCTGGATTGGCAGTATGCCAGAAATGTAAACTATTCTTGCAGACCAACATAACTTCTGGACCTAAGATGATTCCAATGTTGTAAAAAAATCCCCTGGAAGTAACGCGATTCTGGGGAGGGGGGGCTTTTCCACGTTCAAAGCTTTTCAGAGCCAGCTGAGTTCTCCAGGGTAGCGGCTTTTCAAGAGCTTGCTGCTGACACAAATCAAAGAAGGAACATGATTTGTCATCTCAGTCAACATCATCTTTGAACACAGATTCCTTCGCAAATTAAATCAGAAAAATAAATTTTTCACAATCTTCTAACATCAACTTCATTTTGTTAATAGTGTCTTGAGCATTGCAACAAGGAGAAAAAATCTGCCCTTTGGATTTCTTAACCCCTTCTAACTGGAAAAACTTTTATTTGGGGTGTTCAGAAACTTCAACAATTTTGATTTCTGGTCGAACTGACATCCCTTAGACTTTTTCAGTGATCAATTCTCTTTAGATATAGCTCTTTTTTTTCTAATAATAGGCCGAAGCTTTCACTGTCATTTTGAGCTTAAGCTAAGTCTCCTCAACTGCAAATCTCAGTTTCCAAGACGTTTGGGAAACAGCAATTTTTCTTGACTCGGGAAAAGGACTGAAACATTGAGACAGAAAACAGCGAATTTGAGCTTTCGCGTTGTCCACATAAACTGGATAGAAGCATAGGAGGTTTACTTTGGATAAGTTTTTTCCAAACCTAGAAAAGCGTCAGGTAAAAAAACAATCCTCCAACAGGCTTGGTATTTGAAGTCCCAATACGCATCTTTTTTTGGTAACTCGAGAAGAGGATAACACAAGCACTACCAGGTGATATCAGAGAAAATGGAAGCGAAAGATGTTTACAAGACATGAGGACATTTCTAAAGTGGGTAATGTACCATCTAATCAGCCTTGCAATGTTTCCAGCCAGTTAGCACAGCACCATGTATACTGAGATGCCTGTACGGTGCTGCATGCGCCCAAGCAGTCGAGTAGAGCCAAGTGATAAAGAAAAACAACGAAGATAGGGTTTATTGGATTCAGGATGTGGTTTCTGGTGTATTCTATCTAATTGAGGTTCAAACGTGCAATTAAATCTCCTCGATACAAATACAGTGATCAAAGACTAAAGTATGGAAGTATTTAGCGCAGATGTGTCAAATATCTTTACGAGCCCCGCTCTCAACTAGAGCAATAGACAATTAAGTATAAGGTTGAGGTGAATCCTTGATACACGAACTGTAATGAATGCCAAGTGTCCTTAAACTATTTCCAAGGAACTATACGAGTCAGGACAACCCTGGACGAAGCATAAAGGCAACACCGCGCAGGACAGAACGACAATTACAGAAAGAAACAAGCCCCTTGATTAAGGCAACCAGTCATGACTGTGAAGATCTCTGTTTGTGGTTTCTTGCATACGAGACGACATCACATGTTTCGAACAACAAATTTTAACTTGATTCCGACGCAAATGGTTAGCACCACCATTCATAGTTTAAGGATAGCCAAAAAAGCAACTTCTTTCCTTTCAATCCAGTATCAAGGGGGGTTTGGCCAAGCCTTTGGGTTATGAAAGGGAACAATTCCTAAACCCTGCTTTTTGTAATAGGAAATTTCCTCAGTCTGAATTTGTGGTTTATGTTATTTCAAATGCTTTCGAGATTCCCTAATTATAGCACTTTGCCAAGTCTGCATGAATGAAAGCAAGTCATGGAAAGTTTGATGAAATGATAGACATTCCGCTGCCTAAAAACGTCTCATTCAGAAGGATACAATAACCTGGGGAGATTCATTGTAAATGATCGAAGATGATATGAACTGTGACAGATCAGTCACCTCCATGTCATCAATCATCTGAAGCAGACAGCCAGATAACCTCCACTAAGGTTCGTAGAGTATCACCCTGGACCTTTACATGAGACAACCGTCTAGAGGGGTAACGCCGAGTGATGCACGGTGGGTACTGTTTGTGAGTCCTGTTTACACACTTTCATCAACATGAGATGGGCCCTACAGTTCCTACCATCTTGTAAACTATTGGGGCACTCTACGCTCTGAGGCCTCACAACTGTACTGTTGATCATTGTGGGGCGGGGAACATTCGCATGGAAGCCGCTAACACTATTTATCGGTCTGTCTCAGGAAAAACAGTGCTGATTACCTCACCGACATTACTACAACACGGTTCAGTCAACACCAAAGAGACACTTCTACCGCCTAGTCTGAGGACCTCGTACCACACTGTAACACTTTGAAATACCATGTCTCTTGTTATCGGAACCATTCAATCGCTTCTTTTTCTTCCGAAGAGGTTCCTCAGTTACCGGAACAACCGTGGATCCCCAGTACGACTACCTTGGGAGAGCCTAGTGGGGTCTCAGGGGCGCGCTCTAAACGTTTTTTTGGATCATGTGTGCAAAATCATATCACTTACCGTCCTAAACTATGTAAGGGACAGTATGAGCGGGAACGTGATGGACTTCACTGGGCCATCACCTCCTCCACAGAGATGAGTTTGGTGGGTCGTTAACCGTTTCAGAATTCACTATCAACGTGTCCCGATTCCGCCGCACACTTTGAACAAGAAGTTTCGCAGACTAAAAATTTTTAAATGGCCAAAGGGATCACAAAGAAAACATCGTTAAAGTCGCTGAGAAGCACATACACTTGTAATCTAATATCAATTTTAATCTTAAAAAACCTTTAAAACTCGTGTCCTCCCCCGGTCCGGCAGCACGCAGGGTAAAGTTGCGCGCCGGAAGCTCAATCAGCGTGCTTTGCCTTGTCATGGCGGAACCCGAGGGGATGCATCGAGTATCATTTGAACCAACATTTTTCCGAAACGAGACAAACAAGAGACAAGGTTTGATGTCACACGAAAGGAGGCACGTTAGGACATTATATTCATTGCGCGGGACAATCCATCGGGGAGGCCATATACAAAGTGAACCAACAGTTGTGTGGTTAACAAG
>CM068961.1:16681809-16703600 GCA_035128595.1 Eptatretus atami | reverse complement strand
AGAGAGAGAGAGAGAGAGAGAGAGAGGTTAGAGGGGTTAGAGAGAGAGGTGGGGATAGGGGAATTTCCAGAAAGAATATGTTATGCTTTATGAACAACGCACACGCTCACGCACACGCTCACGCACACGCTTGGCCAAAATCGGCAATTTTTCGGGAATCGGTTGGAGGTTGGAGTCAGTGTGATTACCAACTACAGTACTTACTTCATACAACCCAGAAACCTTGATTAGCATTCACCGATAAACAACGTTGTATTTATATAGACGTTTCAGGGAGATGTTCCAAACATTATTCTTTTTAAAAACTGCGTGTGACGGGTGGAAAAAAATTTGGCACGGTAATTTAGAAAATACATCAAGACGGCAAACGGCTTGGAAAACGGGTGTTTCACAACAGCTCGCTCAGGTTGAGAGCATGAACCATTCGCTCAGGGTGATGGAGACGAACCACTCTCTCAGGGTGTCAGAGCACAAACCACTCGCTCAGGGTGATGGAGCATGAACCACTCGCTCAGGGTGATGGAGACAAACCACTCTCTCAGGGTGTCAGAGCACAAACAACTCGCTCAGGGTGATGGAGCATGAACCACTCGCTCTGAATGACGTGGTGCGGAAAAAGCGTTCGCAGAGAGTGAACGATTCGCTCAGAACAACGCAGCGCAGTTTTGCTGTCGACAATGGGCACTCAGCAAATGGCTTAAGCACTCATGCAAGCACTCCAATTAAATGGTTGATAAGGAACGGTTGGCCAGGATGTCACTGCATTCCATAAAGGATACCTTTAACTTTAAAGCCTGTCTTCACCACGCACGCAGCAATTAATGAAAGAAAATGAATTAATGAAATAAAATTACTTCATCCACAAAAGAGTTACAGCTTAATGAAGAACAACCCTGGAGACATTGCAAAGTTCAATCGCCCGTGAAATAAACATTGCAGAAAACGCGCCATTTTGCCTGCTCATCTGTGCACGCATCACATGGTACATCGGTTTTGAGTTCACACAAACGTTTTAACTTTATTTTAAAATGTCCATTTTTTAAACCAGATTTTCTCTGATTCCCTGTAGAGCACATCGCAAAACATCCAAAAATATAGACATAGATCTGGCAGATGCTATGGATAGTCAGTCACTTAGAGGGGCAGGTCGCGAGGTCGAGCAGTGAATGCATTAAATCATATAGCTCAATGAAGCTGGTTAATTTTGTTACATTCCAAAAAAATTTTTGTTCACTCAATATAATTCTCCAAACAGTAGAAAAAGATTAGTTTATTACTTTGGAAATTTCACTTTTTATTGTGTATGTATGGAGGAGGCATCATGGCCTTGTTTGCTAAAAGTAAATAGGTATATCGGCTTAGTTACGAGACTCGTTATTTCTTTAAATTATCAGATTTCACAACAGATTTCAACAATTATTTAGTCTGGAAGACATCCGATCCTCAAAACCGAAATAATATTTCGATGACATACTTTAATTAGCCCGTGAGAGTAGATCGTGGAAAATTGTATCATTTAACGCATGAAATCGCTCCAAGTTCATAATTTGAAAACTATCGTACTTACAAAAGCGATGTACACAACGATTCATAGTTATGATGAACAGACATTCAATGAGTGAGGAAAGTGAGAAATAAACTTTATCATTTAGAAATTGTTGCGGCCTGTTCCAAGTAAAGGCATGGTTGAGCAGGCCAAAAAACATGGCGGCTTCAGACCACAGCGAGGTTACCCAGGAAACGCCTTAAGACCCAGACAGCGGGGTGGCCAAGGATCGCCTGATGAAGATATAATTAAATAATGCTGTTAATTATCTTCAAAAGGGGGGGGTTTTATTCAACCCAAACACCCAATTTTCACTCTTACACTTCCTTGGAGTTATTTTTTCGGATGCATGCAAAGTGTCAGGCTGCTAGGTTTTATGGTTTTGAAGTTATGGAGGAGACACACACACACTGACACACTGACACACACACACACACACACACACACACACACACACACACACACACACACACAAAGTGCCTTTTACTCATATAGGTTTACTGATTTCCAAACTGCCCGGATCATCAGCTGGGCACCGTTTTTCATTGAGGTTTCAATCCTTTCAGCCCAGAATCTCTCCAAACGGTGGATACACCACCCCGGTTGCCTGTCCACATCAGTGGATTACTCAACACCCACAACCTCAAAGTTGTATCCAGACAGTCAGTCAACACAGCAATGCAATATCCTTATTCAAACTGACTTAGTCACTGGCTCAAATTCAAGGGGCCATCCCCAGCTCCGCTTCAAAGATGCTTGCAAAAGAGATTTGAAGACAACTGAAATCTGCCTTGACACTTGGGGAAACCTTGGCTGAGAATCGCAGCAGAGGAGATTGGGTATTTAACGTCCACTAATGCTGTCAGATCGGACACCCAGTTTCAAGTCCACCCAAGAGAAGACACACATTGATGCATTGCCATGTGTGTGAAAGACCAGGGTGACCATATATAGCCCGGCCGAGATTCAAACCCATGATAGGCATCTCAGAGGAGAGTGTGCAAACGTATAGGCTGCCCTGCCAGCTGTACTGTACATAGCAATTCACAATGCAATTTACTTTACATTATAAAATTCTCCAAATTTTATATCAGGATATTGAAGAAGATGGAGAGAACAGGGTAGCTCATATAGGGCAGCTCATATATATATTTTTAAAAGAGATCTGATCTGTCTAATGACTTGAATATAGTAGGACACCATGGGTTAGCAAAGACGTGTTTCGAGGTGACTCTTCAAGGAAAGTCAGGGATACTGCACAGAGAATAATATGTTTTATTGATGTCACTGAACTTTGAAAGGCCATTTCATGGACTTACCGACCCACATCAATGCACATATTTATGATGCATACCTATAAACTGCACAATATTCAGCAGTTTATGTGTAAAATTATTTGAGGTCGGCCAATGCAGGGAAATATTCATTTTCAACTTCGTGAAAATCCGTCGAATATTGAAAAATCCTTTTTTAGAAAAAAAAATAAAAAAAGAGAAGAAACTACATAACAAGGGAACATCGTGGAAAAATAGGCAAAGGACACGTAAGCAGACAGGAAAAGTTGACAACAAGATCAGTGCAGCTGAACTCGAAATTCGAGTCATTGACTGAATAGGAATATGGGATGTCATGAGACGGTGATTGCTCACAATATTAACGGAGCGAAGGGAAGAACATGACTGGACAAACTCATGGAGGCAATTCCAAAGTCAGGTGAAGAGGGAGATAAAATAATGGAGGCTAGCAACTTACCCATATTTGAGGACAACAAGGTATGGATTGGCTGGCTGAGCAAGTGTGACCTGGCAAGACTCGGAAAAGCTGGACAGCTGAGAGGGCAGCTACTATAAGACCAGGTATGAGGATGTCGAAAACTGCTCGGCCGCCAATATGTCGTTGGTGGTAGAGGAGCTGACCCTGCAATCCAGCCTCCTGCCAAGTCACTTCAATTACCTTAAGAGCCTTGGATTCCAATTCTTCCAGGGGTGCAAAGTGAGATCTGGCAGCAACAGCCCACAGAGGAAAGCCTTACTCCACATCACTGCAGCTGAAGGCCATATAAACCGTAAGGAGCTTAGAGCAGTCAAAAATGACTTGCCTCTGCAAAAAAATTTCCAACTAGCCTCCCTATCCTAATACTCCTCCTTTAGCGACATTTAATCTCATACCCTCTGAGATGCTTCTCCAACGATTTTACAAATTGGCCCTTCCCATACGATTTATGAAAAAGATGCATTTCTTCTTTGCAACTTCCTCGTTTGTAAATGCTATTCCTTTAACATTTTGATAATGTCCAAACTGTTATTTTATGGTCGATTCAGCCCAACTGTTTGACTTGCTCCATAGTTGGTACTTATTTTTAGATTCTCCCTTTGTATAATTTGGATACTTTTATCTTTCCCCTTGCTTCTTTCTTTCTTTCTTTTTTTGCAAGGAAGGGTATTTGTTTTTCTCTACCCTAATTGACATCCACAATGTTCTCCTGCAAAGGGCTTCTTCACATGAGTTTTGTTTAAACTGTTTTGCCTTCCTGATGAGGATGTAAGTCGGAAACATCTTTCTGTCCAAAATCAGTCTTAGTTAACACTTTTGCAAACCCACGTGAACAATGCACACTGCTCTTGTTAAATTGTGGCCAGTGGTACTGCCTATCCTGTGGATATCTCTTCCATTAACTCTCCTCTGTTTATATGCATGTTGTTTCATAGTTACCTATTGAAGGTAATAAGAGAAAGCACCTGCTTTTCTTCATTCGTTTCCTGTTTCTGGAGCCACTGGCATGTTTCCATTCAATCTCACTATATACTGTAACACTCCACCACCTCCTGCCTGCCTCCATGTCCAGTCTTATTATGCTATTCTCTATAGACCTGTCTCCATCATCCAATTTTGTGGGCATGTAAATTTTTGGCAGTATGAACACTTATGTCAGGATGTAAATTTCATGGCATGGTGGGAGAAAAAAAATCTTTAAATATTGTGTCAGGCCTGGCTTTTTATTCTGACTCCAAATTGAAGCTCTTTACGTTGCATTGTATTATCCAACAAATGAAGGGAAACATGAAGCGTACTCTGCTAATAATGACTTGCATTGCTCTTGCATTCTCTGCAAATAGTGATCCTACCTGAATGAGGAGTCATGTGTCGGCGATGTCCACAGCAGGGCTTCGGCACCCGGTGAGAGCAAATAGCATGAGGTGACTGTGCCAGCAAACATGATGAAAACACTGTTTTTTGGCATGGTCATGATCTGATCAGTCCAACAGGACAGTGCAGAGGTAGCAAACTTACCTTTAAGCTGTCGAATGTTGTTTGATTCCCGACCCAACTATAAAGTGAGAGATTGGAGTTTAGCAGGCAGGGCATTGCATCACAACGTGCACCTTAAATCCCTCTGTGGGACCTTAAACTGGGTGTCCCATCTGCTAGCATTAGTTTGTGCATTATAAAGATCCCGTGGTGCCTTTCACGAAGGATAGGTGAGTTATCGCCAGCAACCAGACAAATTCCAAATTCCTGCCATCTTCAGTCGATTGTCAGGTCTGGCCAGCCAGATCGTGAAAGAGTTGGGACAAAAACCTTTGCCAGCCAACTCCACAGGAAGATGGGAAAACATGGGGCCCTTAACAAGCAATAGCAGTTTTGGCATGTTCATTATCCCCAAGCTTTTTGAAAAAAAATTGGGGGATGTTGTAATTGGCTCCTTCTGTCTGTCCGTCTGTTCCTCTGTCTGTCTGTCTCCTCCTAAGTGGTTGGGCAGAAATTCCCCAAACTTAACATTTATAATCATCACATAGCAAGAAGGTGCAAGAAGTGTGTCATTTTTCGCACTCCACCCCCCCCCCCCAATATATATATATATATATATATATATATATATATATATATATATATATATATATATATATATATATATATATATATATATATATATATGTGTGTGTGTATGTGAAGCATACTGAGCTGATACTCCAAGTTGTACACAAGCTCCTCCTTATCATCATGAGTAATTAGCTATAATGATGTTAATCCAACAAAAATGGTGCCAGAATTTACCCCCTCAACTATATGCTAGTTGGGTTATTACCCATTATTAGCAATTTTATGAAAACAATAATTGCAGAAGACCTTAAAACAACCCTCTAATCTCATTCGCAGATCTCCATTAATGAGGTTCATTTCCATTATCCACATTCAATGCTGAACGCTCTCCAATCCTGAAACAGCAATGCATTAATTTGTTGTAGCTCAAGCATGTTTTCGGGGGTCAATGTTTATACCATACACACAGCTTGGAAGGAGGTGGAAAGGGGTGGGGAAGGGGGTAGGGGTGTGTGTGTGTGTGTGTGTGTGTGTATGTTGGGGGTGGGGAGGTGAAGGGTGTTTACAATTGGTTGGCACATCAATAATTCCTCCATGATTACATATGTAATAAATAGATAGCACCTAGTTTGGTATATTTTGACATTTGTCACGAATATGAGAATATCTAGCGATCATTGAATTTAACTAGTTGCATCCTTCCTTCCTTCATTCCAACGTTGTATTGTGTTTTCTGGCCTAACTTTTAATTCCTTCGAGATAGCTGGCCTTAAACAAGGATGTTTCACTGTAATCATAAGTCTCTTGTGTATATCAAAGAAAGGGTGACATTGGGAGAGAATGACAGGTTGTTGATATAAATTAAGCTCATGGAAAGCCTGTAAAAGATTGTGGGGTGTAAGAACAAGCTCGGGTTAGGTCAACATCTAGAACAATTGGAGACCAGACAGCTGGCTTAATGGCCCCTTCTAAATGATAGCATCCCTCAGGGAAAAATGTCTCCTCCACATCTCAAACCAATTCACCATCCAACTATCATATCTCATTTTTCGTTTATATCAGACAGGTAATTGTATCAAACATGGCATATAACCAGCACTGAAATTTTTTTTTTAAAGAAAACTTCAGAAACAATGAAATGGAGAAAGAAGCTGTTAGTCTTTCTTGTCCAGGGAAAAAATGAATGAAAATGCACATTATTTTCAAAATAAAAGTTCAGGAAACAGGAAATATTTTGTGGTTTGTAATTCCCTTTTACAACTGCATCAATGATATAAATGGAAAGCATACCTGGTATCAGGAAAAAATTAAATTGATACACTTCTACCACGGATGATTTGAGGTGCTTTTAGTGAAGGTTTATTCAGTAAACTCACCGTTCAGTGGGGTGATTCTTCTGTGCGAATAGTAGATGATTCTTCTGTGCGAATAGTAGATGATTCTTCTGTGCGAATAGTAGATGATTCTTCTGTGCAAATAGTAGATGATTCTTCTGTGCGCATAGTAGATGATTCTTCTGTGCAAATAGTAGACGATTCTACCATGCGAATCGTAGGAGATTCACCCATGCGAATCGAAGGTGATTCTTCCATGCGAATCATAAGCGATTCACCCATGCGAATCGAAGGTGATTTGCCCATGCGAATCGTAGGCGATTCACCTGTGCGAATCATAGGTGATTCTTCCATGCGAAAAGTAGGTGATTCTTCCATGTGAATCATAGGTGATTCTTCCATGCGAAAAATAGGCAATTCTTCCATGTGAATCGTAGGAGATTCTTCCATACGAATCGTAGGAGATTCTTCCATGCAAATCGTAGGATATTCTTCCATGCGAATCGTAGGAGATTCTTCCGTGTAAATAGTAGACGATTCTTCCATGTAAATAGTAGGTGATTCTTCTGTGCAAATAGTAGGTGATTCTTCCATGTAAATAGTAGGTGATTCTTCCATGCGAATCGTAGGAGATTCTTCCATGCGAATCATAGGAGATTCTTCCATGCGAATCATAGGAGATTCTTCCATGCGAATCGTAGGAGATTCTTCCGTGTAAATAGTAGGCAATTCTTCTGTGTAAATCATCGGCGATTCTTCAGTGCAAATAGTAGGTGATTCTTCCATGAGAATCATAGGCGATTATTCAGTGCGAATTGTAGGCGAGTCTTCTGCGCAAATCATCGGCAATTCTTCCGTGTGAATAGTAGACGATTCTTCCATGCAAATAGTAGGTGATTCTTCTGTGCAAATAGTAGGTGATTCTTCTGTGCGAATCGTCAGCGATTATTCCATGCGAATCGTAGGTGATTATTTTTGGGCAAAATGCACAATTATGAGAGACATTCAGAATGACAGAAACACATGTGGGCGTGAATTCCAGAATTGTTCACAGCACATTCTAAACTCACCCGACATCGTTTCCTGTGTTTTAAATGCTGGTGTTTAAAATTCAATTATACTAGTACGTGCCCGTACGTGCAAAAAAAAACCCCAAAAAAACTTTCAAACCGCGTGCCAGAAACCATACAGGACCACACAGGCCGTTCCTTCGCTCTCGCATGCCCATACTGCGTGGCCGTATGTGCGTGGGCCGTACGTGCGTGGCCGTACGTGGAAACCAAAAAAAAACAAAAAAACTTTCAAACAACCACACAGGCCGTTCCTTCGCTCTCGTAAACGACGACTGGATTTGGGGCATTGTGTTTATCTATAAATGCGCATAAGAAATCGAGAAATTATTGAATACAGTAAGTCATCACTATCCGGAATTGGTGCTGCCCGTACGGAATGTTCACATGCATTCCACGAATTATCGCTTGCATTGAAGTAACAACTGCTGTGGTACTTACACACACAGAGTTAATTAAAATAATTAAAATCAAGTTTACCTCCCTGTCTTTGCTTGCCATGACATTCGCTGCCATTGACCATTGCACTCCTACGCCACGGTACTAAGCCCCTTTCCCCATCGGCCACGCCTACGCAGAACGTGTCTTGTCATTGGTTTGGTAAATAAATGGCCATAACTTGGAAGCACTTGTCCGATTAATATCAAACCATGAAAAGGCACATTCTCAGGTCCCAGCAATATACCTGGCAAGTTTCAATTAGATCGGACCAATGGTTGTCGAGAAACAGCGGTCACACACACCACACCCACACCCACACACACAACACAGAGATTGCTGGAATGATAGATAGATAATACCCTGAAATTGCTTCTTTTTATATTTGAGAAAAGAACATCTCTATGAGATCATGATTTGAACTCAACCCATACTTGAAGGAGCTTTCATTGCACAGAATCCCTCAGTGGATATCGCGAGAAATGCAGATGCGACATCAATGCATCTTGGTAAACTGTAAGTGATTTGCTCAAGAACTAGAACATGATCTATTCTGCAATGATTAATCATCATGTTCATCAGCATGTTTTCAATCCACTGCAGGATGAAGACCTCCATCAACTCACATAAGGGATATCAAAAATCCCCGCCACACTTGTAATGTCAGAGTGCTGGCAATAACTCACTTACTCTTTGTGAAAGACACCGTGGGATCTTTAACGTCCAACGACCAGTGCTGGCAGATGAGTCCTCCAGCTTAATGTGCTTGCAATGCATGGCACCCACATTGACGAACCGGCCTGCATGCAAAACACCAGAGTGACAGTTTATAAGCTGGGTCGAGATTCAAACCTGGGCAAGACAGCTCAAATGTGAATACTCGAACATGTTCTACTCTACACTGACCACCTCAAAGCCATCCTGCCAGTTCACCTGCACAAATTACAGAACCACATTTTGGAAATTGAAATTATGCAGGAGGAATTTACAAGTGACATAGACACAATCGCAGGTGAACCACAGTTGATTCTTGGACAAAGCCCAAGCGACAACGAGACAATTTGCCCGCGTTTCACAGGGTCAAATCGCCCCAGTGTATGATCGGCTGTCGAGAAGCAAACAGCTGCTTCATTACCCCATGCACACAAAGTGAAAAGCAGGGCTAAGCAATTGATTCACTCTGTCTGTTTGTCTGTCTGTCTACAAACGTCAGTTTATTATCGATGAACAACTTAATTTCAAATGAATGTTTTATATTGAACATGAATCGGAAAATGAACTTTGACTCTCAATTTGTCCCGACTACACATGCGTAGAGAGGAGAGAGACAATTTCTGTCTCAAAGTCTGGCAGTCAAACAAACTCATCATTTCATTCCAAACAGGAAATTTACTGTTTTTAAGGATGTTATAAAGGACACAAACAACAGACACGAAGAACTAATGTAACGTGTTAAATAAGGTGGTGTGTAAGAGGCTGCATGTGGTAAACTTCTGACATTTTCTTTGTTCAACCACTTAAATCTTTATTAGTCCCCGACCGGTGTTTCAATGGAGAGAACTATAGGTTTGCTCTCCGACTGTCCATATGTCGGTTCCACCTGTGGTTTTTCACGTTTTTTCCCCCATTCCCTTTAACATATTCAACTCAAACTTTGTACATGGCTTTATTATGATAAGTTACAGAAGAAGATCGAGTTTCAGGGAGTTTCGTCAATTTTTCACAGTTATATCCTTTTTGGACTTAGAAAATATCAAATTGGTAGGGGACATGAATTGCAAAGTAATTCTCGCTCTTGTTTTATTTATCTTGAATTATATATTTTAACACTGCAGAACAGAAATCACATATATATATATATACATATATATATATATATATATATATATATATATATTATATATATATATATCGGGGCGTATTATGTGATACCGGTCGTGCCGTCCGTCCTCCGTCTGTCCGTTCCTGTCCGCACTCTAACTCCAAAAGTTTTCAATTTCACGTTTCATATTTGGTACATAGGTACAGACTGTGGAGACGGTGTGTCGCGACATACGTTCGTATCTAAAGTGGTTGCTATGGCAACCAGGATGCTGTTTTCCATGTAGTAGCACAATTCTGTATATACCTTCTTGTTCGGAGCGTAATATTGTGCTCACTTGAGCTCTTGTTGACACTTTCAAAATCATTCTATTTAGCAGTGCCCGGACAAAATATCACGCCATTTTAAGTCATCACAACCAATCAAATTTGCCGCTCGTAGACCCAAACCCACGTGCTCGTTTCTCAAGACTGCGTGGGGTAACGTGTTCTATGAACTCTCGAGTTATCACAGTCTTAACGAAAGAGTTCATAGAACAAGATACCCCGTGCAGTGTTTAAGTACAGTACATACAGGACTGCACTTCAATCTTATTGAAGTGTGTGTGTGTGTGTGTGTGTGTGTGTGTGTGTACATTCAAGGTGATGTTATTCGCTTGCTATCTCCACATGTGGTTGGTGGGTTTCAGGAGTGAAACAGAGACCTATGAGGTCTCAAAGTGTGTTTTTTTTAATAAAATTGAAGTGCAGTACTGCACATACTGTACCCGAACACTGCATGGGGATTTTAAGGAAAAATGGTTTTAAGATCGTTAAAAAAAAAAAAATCCAGAAGTTTAGTGGTAATTGAGGTAGTCCAGAAACAGTCCCGAACACCACCCATATACACCACCCCATTAACCCTTTATTAGCCCCCAATGGACTGAATCTGAAATGGGGGCTTTGGATTTGGTCTCAATTTTCCTGTCCGTCTGTGCGTGCATGCGTCCGCAACCATATCTCGGAGATGTATCAACAGATTTTATTCATACTCGGCACAAAGACAACACATGATGGTACACAAATGCACATCATTTTGTTTCACGATACAACCAAAGATGGCCGATTGGTGGCCATTTTAGTTGTAAAAAAAACAAACCGGTGTCGAATGCGTCCTCAATCAATTCTCAGACACGCATTTACTGATGTTGTTCAAACTTAGCCAACAGATAATGAATGATGGCTTACATATATATGCACTTCATTTATTTTCTAGATTAGATCCAAGATGGATGACTGACGGCCATTTTGTTACTTAAATGTGTCCCCAACCATTTCTCAGACATGCATGGTCCGATTTTGTTCAAACTTGGCACAAGCACAGTACATGATGGTATATACATGCACCTCACTTTATTTTTGCAATCTGATCAAAGATGGCCAACTGGTAGACTGGCAGCCATTTTAGTTGCACATAAATATAGGTTAGCCCTTTAACTCGGTACAGCAAAACTACTAAAACAATGGGGGTGGGGGGGGGGAGAGGGGGGGCTATGACATTTTATGTCAATTGAAGTGCTGTACTGCAAAACTGGAGGTTCTTGGAAGCATGACAGACAATTTGTCTGTCATATTTCTTCCATACATATTTGTCTATGACATATATATGACATATTTGCCATATATACATATGACAAATATGTCATACACATTTGTCTGTACTACAGTGTTCAAGTATATAATTCAATTTAAATAAAATAAAGATTGTAAAAGTCATATAAATAAATTATTTATGGAATTTACCGCCATTTTTCACTGTCTGTTACATCACTCTGATTAACACATAACATTATTTATTTGTGCTTCTTGTTTGTGTCCTTTATGACGTCCTTAAAACAGTAAGTTTCCTTTTTGGAATATTTTTCAATTTTGTTTGACTGCCAGGCAAGCAGACAGAGTGAAAAAAATGATCTCACTCATCTCTACACATGAACGATTGAGATTAATTCAAAGCCAAAGTACGTCAAAACAAAAGACTTGTCTTCCTATTCATGGTCCGATTTGTGTTCAAATTAAAACATTACATTTAAATAAGTTGTTCGCCGATCATAAACTGATAAGATGGACAGATGGACGAACATTAACCAATTGCTTAACTCCGCTTTTCGCTTCGTGGGCGCGGGAAACAATCAGGAAGAAGCTGATAGATCAGGAAGTTTATATCTACAGATGTATTGAAGCAGATATTTACAAGTTGCAGAGAGAACTACAATGACACTCGGTAGAGCGCATACCTCCACCAGGCTGAACAGTTTACGTTTTGTATCCCTCTGATAGGCCAGATCTGGATCTGGAACTTAACCAAAATCTAATCGGCTTGTTCTTGTCACCTAACCAACTCATCCACCAAGTTTTGTCAAAACTTATCCACTACTTTTTGACACATCATGCGATTATATCGTTTTTGGCCCCATCTCTCAATGGTGAAGAATCACTTAGAAATGAAAAAAATTGTCATATCCGGATCCGGAACTAAACCATCGAATCAATTCATCCTTGTCACACACTCAACATGTCCACCAAAGTTTCATCTGAATTCATCCATAATGTCTTGAGATATCTTGCTCACAGACAGACAGACACGGGTGAAAACAATCTCCGTCCACCTTCGCGGTGACGGAGGTAATGAAATATTGAAAAATTAAAATTAATAATGAGGTTGTCACTCAAACTCTGGTTTCCATCCTCAAATCAAAGTGCTTTCGGTGCAGTATTTTGTACAGGTTAGGTATGTTTCAAATGGCCGCGAAAGCATTGCTTCGCTTCAACCCAAGCAATGAAATAATGATCTTCCCCATGCTGCCTTCCTGAAATGAAACAGATAGATAGACATTCAATTTGGCTTATCTGACACTACGCATTCAAAAAGCCTCCATATAAACCGTCATTTCCTGCAAAAAGATGAAATTATTTAAATCCCACTACTAGTTTTCCCCAATGCTGTTAATATCATCTGCTCACAGCTGCCTTTAAGCATGTCCTGTTGTTAGTTTGAATAATCCTGGGGGGGCTTTCCATGCACCCTGTTATTTTGGGATTAGTAATTCCAGTATTTAACAGCAGCGGCTATACATAGACAATTACACTAGATGTGTTAAATAATGTAAATACAAGGAGTCAAGAGAGACACTTCAATTCAACAGTTTCTTTTTTTTTCTTTTGCAACTAAAGAGCGAAAAAAAAAAGCACATGAAGGTAAGATAAAAGGTTTGCGCAAGATAATGCAACATAAGCCACCAATGCTGTTAATGAATGTCAACAAACAACAGAACTATTTGACTGTGTGATGCAGATAAAAGCGCAAAATATAGCAGAGGGGAATACAAGGAAGCAATTGTTACCTTTTCTAGATGAGGTGGCGTAATGGTGATAACGTCTGCTCTGAATGGGGGAAGTCTCGGCCGAGTCATACCAAGGAATAAAAAAAATTATACGTGCTGTTCGTTGCTTGACGCTCGCCATTTTTAAATGATAGAGCACGGACAAGCAACCGTAGGTTGGCAATCACTGGACAGGCTTGATAGGCCCAAGGCCTTCTCCTCCTGCTTTGAAGTACCTTGTATGGGAACTCATATTTTTGCCGATGAGTGAAGTCCAATTCCTCCAATTGAGCTTCACGTTGGGGTAGTTTCTATAATTCTTTCGTCTGTTCATACTGTGCGCCGTTTTGTTCCAATGACGGTTTAATATTGTCCTGTAGACCAAAGTAATCAAACACTAAATGGTGAGTTCCCATCTCATGGCTATCTCCGAGTCAAAATTGAAGCAAAAAGGACGGAATCTGTAAGGAACGTATTGATTATGTTCTACACTTTTTTTTTCACTTTTTTTAATGAACAATGTCAAGGCTCATATGAGAGCTAACACACAGAACATATAACAAGGAGAGCAGGAGACAAGAAGGCTGGGAGAGGGAAGCACAAAACAGTGGGGAATAGACACATGAGGACATCTGTGGAAGGAAGAGGGATGGGGCGGGGTAGACGGGGTAAACAAGGTGAACACTACAGGGACTTTCAGGAAGGAAAGCAGGGATTATGAAGGAGGTTGGTTTGGGGTGGATTAACAGGGGTAGAAAATATCATGGTCTTGGATGGGGGAAGATAATAGATGGTGGTGAACAGCTATTTTGAAGACTCGGAGGGAAGAGTGGGATTGAAGAGTGTGTGGGAGTTTGTTCCAAAGGCGCAAAAAAAGAGGAATGAAAGAGTGAATGTGAGCAGTGATTCTTGATTTTGGTAGTTTAACCAAAAGGGAGTTGCTGGCTGACCTTGAGCACCCAGCAGAAATATGGGTGGAACAGATAGCAGACAGAGCAAGGGGGGGGGTGCGAGGCCGCTGAGGAGATGGTAAAAGACAGAAAGACCACTGACCTGCCTGTGGTGAGAGAGTGAGAGACCCAAAGACTCAGCTTCATTGCGGCAGATACCAATGATCTTAAATGCTTTGGTTTCCGCGGCATGAAGCTGAGAAAGGTGAGAGGCGGGAGCACCAGCCCAGAGGGGAGAGTAGTACTCCATCAGGCTGCAGATGAAAGCATTGTATGTGGTCAGGAGCTCAGGTATGCCAAGGAAGGACTTTGCACGACGGAGTATGCCCAATCGGCAACTGGCTTTGGAGGCCAGTTTGGAGATGTGGCTTTCCCAGGAAAGATCATGGCAGATAGTGAGGCCCAAAAGTTTGAATGAAAGAACTTCTTCAAGAGGATTGTTGAGAAAGTAGATGGGGTGAGGAAGGTTTCCAGATGGTCATTTTGGAGAGACATAGTGAGAGTGTGAGATTTGTCAGGATTGAAAGACATGTTCCACGTGTTGGACCAGCCTGTGATTTTATCCAGATCTGCAGAGAGTGAAGAGGCTGCTGCTTGCCGATCTGAGGGATGACAGATGGTACGGCAAAGGGTGGAGTCATCAGCAAAGAGATAAAAAGGATTTTCCAGAGAGTCGGAGAGATCATTGATGAAAAAGAGAAAAAGCACAGGGCCCACAACGCTGCCTTGAGGAACTCCAGCCTGGACAGGAAGAGGGGATGACAGAATTCCACGAAGGGCCACACGTTGGCTGCGACAGGAGAGGAAGTCTGCGAGCCAAGAGAGGAGATTCCCTTGGATACCATTGGATCAAAAGCACACGATATGTCTAGGGAGATGGCTCTGATCTCATGTCTGGAATTGAGAATCTCCATCCATTGTTGGGAAAGCAGGAGCAGCATATCCAGGTAGAATGACCTGATCTGAATCCAAATTGATGACCGGAAATCAAGCCATTGGAGAAGAGGAAGGATTTAATGTCAGAAGCGCTGATGGATTCCGTAACCTTGCTGATGATTGGGAGAAGGCTGATTGGTCTGTAGTTGCAATGATTTGTTTTTGCACCTTTTTTATGCAGAGCGGTGATGTTTGCTGATTATATACTAGTCAGCTTTGGCTCTCTGAACTCTAATGTGACAGAAATATAATCTACACATCCAGTGCCTTCAGCGAGTATTCACACCCCTTGACTTTTGTCACATTTTGTTGTGATGCAGCGTGAATTTAAAATTGATTAAATTGAGATTTTTTTTGTCACACATCTCCACAAAATACGCTAATGACAAAGTGAAAATGTGTTTTTAGAAATTTTTACAAATTCATGAAAAATGAAAAGCTGAAATGTCTGACCTCAATAGGTATTCAACCGCTTCGCTATGACACACTCCAAATTAAGTTCAGGTGTATCCATTTTCCTTTGATTACCCTTGAAATATCTCTATAACTTGATTGGAGTCTAACTCGGGCCAATTTAATTGATTAGATATGATTGCTAAAGAAATACACTTTTCTTTTTTTTTTTCCGGGTCCTCACCGAACGCAGACGACAGTTTCGGCAGGGGCTGCTTGCAGCTTATGTTGATCTCTGCAAAGTGTTCGATTCAGTGAATCGGGATGCCCTCTGGAGGATTCTTGGTCTTTGTGGGGTGCTACCAAAAGTGATCAATCTGATGTCTGAACTAACTCTGGTACTGAGAGTGCTGTGAGATGTGGTGGTACCATCTCTGACTTATTTTGAGTTGTTACTGGGGTTCGTCAGGGGTGTGTACTGGCCCCCACACTTTTCAGCACTTGTATGGACTGATTCTGGGGAGGATGTCGGAGAGATCAAGCTGTTGGTGCATCGTTTGGGAATGTCAAGATCTCTGACCTTGATTTCGCAGATGATGCAGCCATCTTTGTGAAGACTAGATATCCTTTTGGGGGCCCTCGAGATGCTGAATGAGGAGTCAGAGCTGCTGGGATTACGGGTTTCCTGGGACAAAACTAAGATCCAGGCTTTCAGTGAAATCTTGGATGCTGATATCTTATCTGTACCTGTTTGTGGTGAGGATGTTGAGGCCATGGAGAGATTCATTTACCTTGGCAGTGATATTCATGTCTCTGCTGACTGTGAGCCAGAGGTAAATAGAAGTCTGGGTCGGGCCTGGGGAGTCATGGATTCACTGGATCATGGGGTGTGGCACTGTCGGTACCTGTGCAGGAAGACGAAAGTCTGAGTCTTCAGGTCCTTGGTGCTTCCAGTCTTGCTCTATGGATGTGAGACTTGGACTCTGATCAGGGATCTGAGATGGCAAGTTAATTCTTTGGTACCAGGTGTCTTCGGAGATCCTGGCTATCGCTGGTTGGAGTGTGTGTCCAATGAGCGGTTGCCGAGAGAGACTCAAATGAGATTTGTTGCCTGCATAGTCTGTGACCGTCAACTGCGGCTGCATGGACATGTGGCTCATTTTCCTGATGCTGATCCTGCTCACCAGATTCTCAGCAGGCGAGGGAGCCTCGTAAGTGGAGGAGGCAAATGGGCCGACAACGTCCCTCTTGGTTGCAGCAAGTTAATCAGCATCTCAAGGAGATGGGGATGGGCCAGGCATCTGCCTGGGGATGGCCAGACGGAGGCCCCTGGAGTATTGGCAGAAAGTGGATGCAGCAACGCGCTGCTCTGGTGCATGCTCCCATACTTGACCTGACCTGACCTGACCTGACACCTTTCTATATTAGGTCCCACAGCTGACAGTGCATGTTAGAGCAGAAACTCCACCATGAAGTCCAAGGAACTGTCTGTAGAACTCCTAGATAGAATTGTGAGGATGCACAGATCTGGGGAAGGGTATGAAACAATTTCTGGAGTGTTGAAAGTTCCGAAGAGCACATTGAGCTCCATCATAAGGAAATGCAAAGAATATGTAACTACCCAGACTCTTCCTAGAGCTGGCCGTCCAACCAAACGGAGCAACTGGGTTAGATGGACCTTGGTCAGGGAGGTGACCAAGAACCCAATGACCACTCTGACAGAACTACAGAGTTCTTTGGCTGGGATGGAGAACCAGCCAGAAAGATAACAGTCTCTGCAACACTTCACAAATCTATGCTTTATGGGAGAGTGGCCAGACAGAAGCCACTCCTGAGAAAAAGGCACATGACAGCATGCCTGAAGTTTGGAAAAAGACATGTGAAAGACTGAGGACATGAGGCAAAAGATTATGTTGTCTGATGAGATGAAAATTGAACTCTGTAGCCTGAATGCAAAGTGCTATATCTAGCGGAAACAGAGCACAGCTCATCACCCATCTTACACCATCCCTGCAGTGAAGCATGGTGGTGACAGCGTCATGCTATGGGGATACTTTTCAGTGGCAGGGATTGAGAGACTTTTAAGGATCGAGGGAACAATGAATGGAGCCAAATACAGGAAAATCCTTGAGGAGAACTGGTTCAGAGTGCAAAAGACCTTCGACTGTGGCGAAGAGTTACGTTCCAACAGGACAATCACCCCAAGCATACAGCCAAAACAACATGAAAGTCCTTGAGTGGCCCAGCTAAAGCCCAGACTTGAATCCCATTGAGAATCTGTGGAAAGACTTGAAGATTGCTGTTCACCGACACTCCCCATCCAACTTGACAGAGCTTGAGCAAATCTGCAAGGAAGAATGGGAGAAAATCCCCTAATCCAGATGTGCAAAGCTGATACATACCTACCCAAGAATGGTTGAAGCTGTAATCCCTGCCAAAGGTGCTTATACAAAGTAATGGCTCAGGCGGTTGAATACTTCGTAAATTAGATACTTTTTTGTTTTTTTTTCAATGAATTTGTCAAAGTTAATTTCTAAAAACATTGTTTCTCTGTGTCATTATAGGGTATTTTGTGTCGATCGTTGACAAAAAAAATAATCTCAATTGAATCCATCTAAAATTCAGGCTGTAACAACAAAATGTGAAAAAGTCCATGGGTGTGAATACTTTCTGAAGGCACTGTCTATACCTACTGTATATAAATGCAAGTTACATGATTGTGTCTGAACAGTGTCGACCTCGTAAACACAGCATGTATCATGCTGAATGATACCTCATTTTAGAGCTCTTGGGTACAGTACAGACAGTGCAGCATGCGGAGGTTTACAAATATCGATCGATATGCCCGCAATTTCGAGTTATATGCATTTTTGTGGCTCGGTTGCACACAAGGGCGGTGTATAGGCTCAGAGTCGCTGGTTCGCACACCTACCATAAGTAATATACATATATAACCACAAATTATTCAGTCAATTCCATCCAACGTATAATTATATTTTTGGTGATTTGCCTCACTGAGAAACATTAGCAGTCTTAACAGTTAGTGACGTGCTGTCAAAGTACATTCTGAACAAACTCCTGAAATATTCCACACTCTATTGGGAACAAATTCCCTTACAACAGCCTCGTGGAACCGAACTTATCCGCTAATTTATTACAAGTACATAAACAGGTTGGTGGTCTCTCCGTCTTCTACCACCTCCTTTCTGGTCTTGCACCTTCTGTTCTTTCCGTACATTGTCCCATCCAGGGTTCTGCAGGGTACACATGGTCCACTAGTAACCTCCTTCTGTTGAAACTCCCTAAATCCAGGATCACTGCTCCAAAACCATGATCTTTTCTACCCCCATTAACCTTTCGAAATTTCAAGTTTTTCCTTCCTCAGGGCTTGCCTCTGTATCCATCTTGTCCACCCCATGCGTCCCCCACAAGCCCTTATTTTTCTCCCACATCCCTTACTCTATTTTGTCCCTCAACCCTGATGTTGGTGTCCCCCCCTCTCTTTCTAGTGCTCCTTTTGTTCTGATCCCGCCCAAAAAAATCCCACCAAAGTTCATCACTTTTGGTTCACCTGAAAATCTCGAGTGTGTTTCGCATGAGATCTACCTGCGGAATATCTTCTTATAATCGATGTTCAGTAAAGAAAATTCTACTCCAAAAGCAAATCACCGGTGATTCATTAAAAACCACACAATGCCCCCATTTTTGTCTCCCACGTAATCCACAGGGGATTTCTACACATTTGATGCCTGCCGTCAATCTGATCGAGTCAGTTGATGAGCTGCTTCTCAACCATCCAAAATGAAGCAAATTCTATCCCGTCTTAAATGTAATTTTCAGCAGTGGGATTTCATTAGCAGGAAATGACATCATTGCATTGGGAATTCGCTTTGAAAACACCTGGAATTTGCACCAGCGAATGTCCTTTTTTGCTGGCATATGTTACAAAGACGTGTTAATCACCTGGGATTTGCACAGACGAATTGCCTTGGTGTTTGCCTTTGCGACATCTGTTCAAGGGGCTAAGACAAGGCGGTTGAGAATCAGAAGTGTAGTTCTCGCCTTGCATGCTTTTATTGTGTAAAGGGTCCAAGCGGCTTCCTGCTGGAGATACAAACCTGTATAAATCACAAGGGAACATTGTTTGGTCAACCCTACCCGGGGAACACCCCAAAACACACAAATCACATCATTGGAGGATGAAATTAATAAAATTCAATTAAATGAAGTGGTTTGTGGAAGCAGGGATGTGGGTAATTTGGCAAGCATGAAAACAGGCACTTGTGAGCAGCAAACTTTGCACCTTTTAAAGACGAACCAAAAAGGAAGACATACAAATGTATACTTGAATAAAGTACGAGGTATGTAACTATGACTAAAGATGAAACACATTGGCCGCAACGGATTATCTTCCTACATGCAAACCAGATTCAATCTCCTCTTATCCTCTTCAGCCTCCAACCAGGTGCCCGTCCAATTCCCTTTTGAGTTGCGTAACTATCGATGAATCGTTTATATGAATCGTAAGATGTTCAATGATGAACACAATGATGTGGATCTCGTTGTCCATCGTAAGCAAGTGCTACCACCTCCCTTACTGCTTCCTTCGTTGTGAAAGTATAGGATGAGGGTGTATAAAACGTCATGGTACACGCGTCTTGCAGATGCCAAGATGACGATCACTCTGTGGCCGAAACGGTGGTGGTCAGATGTGTGTGTGTGTGTGTGGTGGTGATTTTTCGACAACTTTTTGCCAACAGATGGTGCATTTATCTCTTTAATTATGAACCTTCCCAAATGGAAAATATTGTGAAATATCCCCGTTTAATATGTCCACCCTTGTTTTTGCAACTAAAACCACAAAATATATTTTTCCAATTCAAGTCGAAGCTCATGAAAAAGCGAAGTGACGGAGGGGACAAAAGCAACGTTCTCACAGTGGAGCAGCAGGGAAACAAGCAGGGGAATGAACGAGCAGGAAAAGAAGAATGGGAGGAAACTGAAACAGATCCGAGCGAGGCACACAAGAGCAGGCGGGCCAGACAAGGATACACAAACCCAGTAAATAAAGTGCACATGAAGGTACTTAATGAGACAGGTAAATACGCTACATCAACAAACTAGAAGGGCACTCAGTAGAGCGCGTACCTCCACCCCGTAATGCCTGATCCACGAGAACATATCGGGCCCAATATATTTTTGAAATATGCTATGTATATCCCTGGTGTTGGATTAATGGTTTGGGTGGTGGACTTGGGATCCTGGGATCCAGAATTGTGTCTTGCATCCTCGGAAATGTCTTGCGTCAATAAGTATTCAACCCCTTTGCTAGGAGACTCGAAATTGAGCTCAAGTGCATCCAGCTTCCTTTAGTCATCCTTGAGATGTCTCCACAAATTTATTGAACCCAACGTCTGGCCAATTCAATTGATTGGACATGATTTATAAAGAAACACCTTTCTAAATGAGCTCCCACAGTTGACAGTGCATGTCAGAGCAGAAAAACCAAGAAGTTCCTGGAACTGTCTGTAGAACTCTGAGATAGAATTGTGAGAAGATATAGATCTGAGGAAGGCTATAAAACAATTTATATAGTGTTGAAAGTTCCCAAGAGCACAGTGAGCTCCATCATTAGGAAATGGAAAGAATATGGAACTACCCAGACTCTTCTTTGAGCTGGCCGTCCAAACCAAACTGGGCAAGAACGACCTTGGTCAGGGAGGTGACCAAGAACCCAATGACCACTCTAACAGAACTACAAAGTTCCTTCGCTGAGATGGGAGAATCTGCTGGAAGGACAACAATCTCTGTAGCACTTCAAAAATCTCGGCTTGATGGGAGAGTGGCCAGACAGAAGCCACTCCTGAGAAAAAAGACACATGACAGCACACCTGGAGTTTGCAAAAGGCACGGGAAAGACTGAGAGCACAAGGCAATGGACACTGTGGTCTGATGAGATGAAAACTGAACTCTTTGGCCTGAATGCAAAGTGCTACATCTGACGGAAACTGAACACAGCTCATCACACAACTCCATCTCCACCATGAACCATGGCGGTAGCATCATGCTATGGGGATGTTTTTCAGCGGCAGGAACTGGGAGACTTGTAAGGATAGAGGGAA
>CM068961.1:16668505-16681214 GCA_035128595.1 Eptatretus atami | reverse complement strand
AAAACTCGAGGGGTGTGAATACTTTCTGAAGGTACTGTATGTACATAGCATCTTAAACGGAAAATGATCACAAGGCTTGTATCAACCTAACAAGTTAACTTGTACATTTATGAACTCCTCCAATGTCCACATGTCATTATACTAAACATCTTCCCATTTAATCTTTAGCAGACCTGATGGAGCTATCGTAGGCCATATTAACAATCCAAAGACCCCGTCTGGTGAAAAATACCGAAAGTTAAATGCATCCATAAGATTGCACCCAAGACAGCCAGTTTAACATCCCATCCGGTCAGCACGCTCGACAGTGAGATGCTGCTGGACCCCGCGCCACAATGCTAGTGTTTGGCCAAACTTGACTCCAATGAGAATTGAACGAATACCCAAACTAGAGAGTTCATGGAACACATTACCCCTTGCAGTCTTAAGAAAAAGGATATGGGACTTTATTGGAAGTTGAACACGGGACTTTCTTGGAAACAGTTTATTGGAAGAAAAAGAAGAAAAATAAGAATCTCGGAATTCCACTGCCCTGAGAGTGCGAGTGGCAAATTTGATTGGTCGAGACGACGAACAATTTTGCCCGAGTACTACTAAACTCAGGGGTTTTGGACGTGCAAACAAGGCAATTTGGTTCTACAGTGATAAAATATAAAATATTCAACTGAAATAAAATAAAAGTTTTATCGGCTGTCCATGCATTGGTCGCGATCTGTCGGGGGTTTGTGCAGCACACGCCCATCCCCTCGGGCCTTCCACCGACCCACCTGGTCGGGAATTTGCAAGGTCGAGCATTCGGCGAGCTAAGAAAGTTATCCAAGTCTTTCATTGTGCAGAGGCACATCCCTTTATCTCGGGTGCTTTTCCGAGTATTTCCCAATTATTTTATAGCTTTGTGATCCATTTTCGGCAACAATCCTTATCCCGGACACATGATATACTTCCTTTCACCCCAAACGCTGCCATTTCCTGGGGTTTCTACACATACACACTGGACAATCTGGTGCGGATTACATAATTTTGAAAGTCGCGTATTGCTCAACCTCACTTTGCGCTATGCGCGGGGTAACAAAGAAGCACACTTCGAATTAAACTATGCTACTATGTTTACAGTTGAGGTTTACCTTGTAGGGAAGTCCTCACATATTCTCTCGAACTCCCACAGCAAAGGATTTTATACTTCCTATAAAGCAGTCAAAATAACACGCTGTATTGAAGATGACATTTGACTAGACATTTATCACCTTCGACTTGGACCGTATGATGACAGATCAACATTACATCCTAAAATGTGCTTTACATGATCAACTGCAACCGGACTGTACAAATACGTATCCCCTCCAACCCCCCAACTTCTGAAATATTTTAACCTTAAATTCCTAATCTCATGTCTTACTTACTACAATGCAAAAGATCCCCCATTAAAATCGTCATTGCAGTTAATTTTGCACTTACTCCAAACATAACACTCGACATTAAACAATAAAATGTTGATTGAACTGTTGTTGTGGAAGGCTGGAGGGTTATGGAATAATCTTTAGATTGTTCCTAGGACCTGGCCCAAAGGAGCTCTAAAACACAAAGCTGAGAGGTTGGCTATGTAGCCACAGTCATGATGCTCTCGTACTGACCCCGTAGGTAAAGCACAGTGCACGGTGCACGTTTTTCATTTGCCTAAATGGACAGCACATTGGGAATGGATCTTGGATGCTTATATCATGAGCGTACCTGAAATGAGAGTCAAATGGCGTTTTCGATTACAGACTACACTCTACACCAACTTTTGGTTTGTATGCAAAGTCGAGGCTCGTGGAGGAGCTTGAACATAGAATGAATCGGGATGTAACAGAACAAAGGAAGATCAACTGCAGGGTTGAGAGATAAAATAGAGGGAGACTTGGACACATAAGGGATGGGGGGGGGGGGAGAGAATGAGGGGTAGGGGATAATGTGTGGGGTTGGCAGTGCAAGATGGATACAGAAGCAGCTTCTCACGAAGAGAAAACGGAATTTGGAAGAGGTTGGCTTGGGAGGGGTAATGGGGGTAGAAAATATCATGGTTTTGGAGAGGGGATGATAAGAGATGATGGTGAACAACTGTCTTGAAGATCGGGAGGGAAAATTGAGATTGAAGAGAATGGAGAAGTTGGTTCCAAAGATGGGAGAAAAGTGGAATGAATGAGTGGAGGTGAGCAGAGGTGAGAAGCCTGGTGTTGGCTTAGCAGTTAAGGTGGCTGACTTGAGATATTAGGGTCCTGAGTTCGAACCCCTGTCTACCATTGAATTAACACCAGGTGGGGTTGATTCTGCCTGTCATCCTTCCAAGGTTGACGAAATGAGTATCATTGCACTGGTATAGGGGCACAGCATCAGTGGCACAGCTATGCCCTCAGTCAATGATGCTACCTGCAGCCTTGTGCTGCATATGAAGGAGGAGGAGCAGAGGTGAGTAGTGATTTTGAAAAACTATTGTCAGTAAGTTCGAAATAAAAGAGAAGAATGAGCAAATGAAGACCAGACTCGGTGGAGTAATAGGGCATCTGGTCTGGGTCTGGGAGGTTGGCAGTTCGAACCCTGGCTCTTCGAAGTCATACCAAAGACTAAAAATGGTATGTGCTGCTTCCTTGCATGACATTCAGCATTTAAAAGGAGAGAGAGCATGGACAAACAAATATAAGTTGGCAACAATAATGCAGGCTTTGATGGGTCTAATGGCCTCCATCTGCATCAAAGTTCCTTGTAAGAAAACTCACATCTTATAATACTATAAAAGGAGCCGTGTGCGTACATGTGTGCGTGTGTGTGTGTGTGTGTGTGTGCGCCCACCCATTGGTTGGACAGTTTGCTTGACTCCTCACAATTTCTATAATACAGCTGCCATGTTGGTGCTTCCTGCTATGCAAAGTCAAAGATATCTTTAGAGCTTTCGTACTCACAATAAGTTTTCCCAATGACCAAAGCAGCAGTTAAAAAGACTTTGAGCCGATAGGCATCACCGGCATTGTGAAGATTGGCCTCAGCAATGGAGGCAGTGGTCTGTTGTTTATACACCGCCAAAATAACTATGTGGCATTCTCTCAAGCAGGGCCTTTACTGCGGAGGTTACGCAGGTCCTGGCTATTTTCTCTTAAACTAGTGCATTACCTGGCGACCAGGGACCATAAAATCCATGCAATCATAAAGGTCTTTGTTGAGGACTTCCAGCTGAAGAGGGGAGAACAGAGTTGGGATTTGGGGGGGGGGAGAGAAGTAAAGATTGGATAGATTGGGAGGGGGAGGTTGAGGCTTTGGTCGGGGGGGGGTGAGGAGTTGTTCTGGAGGAGGGTGTGGTGAGGGGGTTTGAGGGCTTGAAGTGGGGAGACGATTGATGCCTTAAGGTTGGGAGGTGAGGGTGAGGACTTGCAGTTAAGTTGTGGGGTGGGAGGAGGTGGAACAAATTATACAAGCAAATAAAACAAATTCACTTTGAAAGTACAGATATGGGAGAGTTCATATCTGTCTGTCTGTTTATATATCTTTCAAAAACTACTGAACCAAATCCAGGCAAATTTGCATGATGCCTAAGGGTGCCCCATGTATGGTTTCTGGCGGGGTAGGAGTAGCAAGCAACCTGGGGGAGGGGGTCACGATAGGGGGAAGTAAATGTATGTAACTGTAAATGTATGTCATATAGCGCCACCTGGTGGTATCCGGTATTACAAATCATCTTCTTCTGAAATAAAGGAAGTTTGAACAACTTGATGATATGCATTACGGCGATGTTGAAATGTGAGTGAGAATAGTTCAAAATTTCCAAAATGTTTCATTTCACTCGTTTTAACTGGAGGTTCAAACCAAATAATCCAACACTGAGCTTTGCAGCGAAGAGGAGCTAAAAGGAGGAAAGGCATAAGAAAAGACCTGGAAAGTCAAAGCAGCAAAACAAGAGCAGGAATAGTGGAATTGTGATTGACAGCAAAACCAACATTTGAGTCATGGAATAATGGGTTTGAAACAACCGGGTCACTGGGAGACCCAGGAATGGAAAGTTTGGGTACATGTACATATTTCTGCATTTCAAATGATCGTGTTAATATTGCAATATATTTATTCTAAATAAAGATCCTTGTGAGAATGCTGACATGTATCCCGGTGAGAGTGTCGGGTCTGTTCGTTTCCCCGTTCACAAGTCCATTGGAGGTGCTTCCGATCACTTATTTTTGTCCCTCATTCTTTCAGCGAGTCTTGTCCGCAGCTGGGTTGTCGTGAGCTTGGAAGAGACTTTTGCATTTCTTGAAATAGGAAGTTATTGTTTAAAGTTTAATGTTCTGTTTTATGATGTGCTTGTTACACTTTGTTGTTATTCTTGGTGAATGATTATATTCCCACTAATCACAACCAAGTTTACTTTATCTTGGAAAAAGAGTCCAGGATGGAACACGCATTGTATGAGGATGGCAGTGAGGAGGGACGGAAAAGGATTCTCAACTATCTCACCTGTGGAACCAAACTTCCCCATCTGTTCAGCCCCATTCTTCCCTCCAGGGCTTCAATAGAGCTGTTCGCAACTCCCTTGGATCATCCCCCATCCATACTCATGATCTCTTCCACTCCAAAATGACCCCATTCTCAAACACTCCTTTTTTCCAGGTCCCCCCCCCCCCCCAACTCCCCTCTCCCTCACCTCTTTTAGTTTGCTAGTTGCTGGCTGGTTTCTTCTTTTCTGTTTCATCCCCATGGGCAGCTTGTTCACCCCCATGTGTCCTTTTCCCCTCTCCTTGATCTCACTCTCACTTCTACTCTGCTATTGGTGTTTGCCCCTTTCCATTTTGTTCCCTTCCATTCTGCTCGAGCTCTTCCACGAGCCTCGATAATGTATACAAAAACTCTTCAAGCCTCAAACGTTAACTCATCTACTCTTTGTTGAATGACAGCGTGGAATTGTTAACGTCCACCAACTAATGCTTGCAGACAGGACATCCAGCTTAATGGCCATCCAATGAAATGGCTCCTTGGTGATACAATACCTGTGAATCAAGACAGCTTGTGCTACCTTTGGATCATCATGTCACACATATTTTGCCTCCATTCCTTTTCTGTAATTAAAACGTTGAATGAAACATGTTTTAACAAGAACAGCCACTCGGTAGAGTGCAAACCTCTGCCAGGCTGATTAGTTTACATTTTGTATCCCACTGATAGGCCGCATCTGGATTCTGACCTGAACTAAAATTTAATCGGCTTGTTCTTGTCACCTATCTAACTCATCCACCAAGTTTCGTCCGAATCCGTCAATAATTTTTTGAGATATCGTGCTATATGTCGTTTTTGGCCAATCTCTCAATGGTGAAGAATCACTTAAAAAATTATCACATCCGGATCCGGATCCAGATCTTCACCAAAATTGAATCACTTCTTCCTTGTCACACAACCAACGTGTCTACCATGTTTCATCCGAATCCGTCCACAACTTTTTGAGAAATCGTGCTATATATCGTTTTTGGCCCGATCTCTCAAAGGTGAAGAATCACTTTAAAATTCTAGTAGTCGTATCCGGATCTGGATCGTCACCAAAATCTAATCAGTTCGTCCTTGTCACACACAAAACCTGTCCACAAAATTTCATCCGGATCCATCCACAACTTTTTGAGATATCCTGTACACAAACAGAACAAACAGACAGAACAAGCGGCAGGCGACGAGGGATTCGCTAGGATCGAAGCGCTGGATACGATGCTTTTCATTCTGACCGATCCACCACGAAGATTCATTGCCAAGACGTATTGGTTCACATACAATTGTTTCTCTGCCTGGCAAGATTTTTCCTATTGCGTATTTTGCCAACTGGCACTCCTCTTAAAAAATGACGGTAAAAGACACCCTATTTTTGAAGGACTACCATTTGAAAAATAATCGGTTTGCTGGTTTGTGCTGTGGAGCCTCGCGTTACAGACACACACACACACACACACACACACACACACACACACACCACACACACACACACAGACGGAAAACCCGATAAACTTCTCTCAATGCTCTTGTTTGACCACACTCCTGAGCCACACAATATTTTTCATAAGCCACGCCCACTTTCCACAAGCCACGCCCACTTTCCTACACCACTCCCACTTTCCTACGCCACTCCCACTTTTCATCAACCACGTCCACTTTCCCTAAGCTCCGCCCACTTTCCTAAGCCCCTCATAAAAAATGACGGTGAATAGACACCCGATTTTTGAAGGACACCATTTGAAAAATAAAACCTCAATCAAAAATCGGCTCGAGTAAAATTTTCTAAATATCTCGAAGTGTTTAATCGAAGTCTCGTTTCTCCACATTCAAACTGAAGGACAAGTATTGAAAATACTGTACGCGGTTTTTCGGCCGCTGCACAGCAACGGGTGGTTGCTAGGCAACGAAATTCAAACGCGCACATTCCCAGACCATATGGCACCTGTTGGCAAAGTTTCATCGAAATCGGTTGCTGTGGTTCGTGCTGTGGAGCCTCGCGTTGCAGACACACACACAGACAGACAGACGGAAAACCCGACAATAAGGGATATCTAGCATATATAGCGAATCCAACAAGCCGGTTGGCGACATGAGTGGTCGCTATATAATGGCAATACTAGTCATACAGTTTTTGACGGCTCAGGCTGAAATTTTTGACAAAGCGGTTGATTATAGTGCGCATAAAAGCATGGAAGCCGATTTTTGATTTTCGAAAAAAAAATTTCGGATTTTTTAAAAAAATTCAAAGTCCCGTTGCTATGCAATGTGGCGTCCATATCAACGGTGCTCAAAAGATACAACTAGATCCTGGTATGAACCTACCAGTCAAGTTTCATCAAAATCGGTTAACTCCTCTGGCCTCCAGAGCTGTCCATTACATACAAACAAACAGACAAGCTGGTAGGCGAAATGGGTGGTCACTGGACTAAGGCGAATTTGAAATATGTAGATAAGATAGAGAACATCAGATGGCATTTTTGCCATTCGTTGTTCCATATAGGAACATGACGAGCAACTGTCCATTCATCATTTGTGTTCGATTCCCTAACCCTACGTTCGGGAATCCCAACGCGAACGTTGGGGTGAAAGCATATAGTAATATAATTGCATACTAGTCATACATTTTTGACGGATCAGCTGAAAATTTTTGACAAAGAGTTTGATTATAGTGCGCATAAAAGCACGGAAGCCGATTTTTGATTTTCGAAAAAATATATTTTTCGGATTTTTTCAAAAATTTCAAAGTCCCGTTGCTAGCAACGTGGCGTCCATAGCAACGGTGCTCAAAAGCATACAACTACATCCTGGTATGAACCTACCAGTCAAGTTTCATCAAAATCGGTTTGACTCCTCTGGCCTCCAGAGCTGTCCATTACATACAAACAAACAGACATACATACATACAGACAGACAGAAAACCTGAGAATAACGGTAGTCTAGCGACCACCCAAAAGAGGTGAAAACATAACCTCCTTCTCCTTCGGCGGCAGAGGTAGCAAATGGAGGCAATCAACATACTTGTCAAATTATTATTTTTTTTACCTAGTAACAAGAAAGATGTGCATAGCACGATACTTGCAAAATCCGTAAAACAAATTTGACCTTATAAATAATTGCTGGTTGAATTCAATGACAAAATATGCAAATCCTCTTCAAATTTCAAGTCAATCAGATGAAAATTGACAATTTTAGAAATTTGGCTTATGTCGACTTTTTGGCCTATTTTGACCTTTTGACTGATGTTGACCTCAAAAATAATTGGCTGATTGAATTCAGTAACCTGACATATAAATTCTCTTCAAATTTCAAGTCAAATGGATGAAAATTGGGGATTTTAGAAATCTCACTTAAGTTGTTAACCTTTGGCCTATGTTGACCTTTTGGCATATCTTGCCCTCACAAATAATTGGTGGTTAAATTCAATGACCAAATGTGCATCTCCTTTTCATATTTCAAATCAATCGGATGAAAATTGATGATTTTAGGAATGTAACTTAAGTTGTTGACCTTTGGCCTATGTTGACCTTTTTGCCGATGTTGACCTCAAAAATAATTGGCTGGTTGACTTCAGTGACCTGAAATATAAATCATCTTCAAATTCCAAGTCAAATGGATGAAAATTGAGGATTTTAGAAATCTGGCAAAGTTGTTGACCTTTGGACTATGTTGACCTTTTGATCTCAAAAACAATAGGCTTCTTGCTTATGACGAACTCTACCGGGTGGTGACATTTCGTGAAGATCTGTTTAAAATTGTGACCTGCAGGCGATTGACAGACAAACAGAATAACGCACAAGACAAACCAATGGACTTGAAAAAAAAATCTTCCATTTTCACAGCAAACAGACAGACGTGAAAACATAACCTCCATCCACCTTCGGTGCCGTAGGTAAAAGTTCTTCCACATCTCCATCAAAACTGATTAACCTTTCCTCCTTATCTCTTCATCTACCTGTGATGAAACATTGTTGTAATGACTCACTTATATATACAGGAATGTTATATTTTTTAAACCTCAACTACATATTATATACATACCATCGTTTTCTCACTTATTCATATGCCTGACATACTTCTTGCAAGTTCTACCTTTGCATGCTTTGCTGTTATCTCCTCCCAACCTTTTTTGGCTTCTCTCCACACGACTCTCACACTCACCTAAACTCCCTTCTTCTTGCTCTGGCCATTTATTTTCATGTCCTCAATTTAGCACCACACTCTCCCCTCCCCTCCTCTCCCGACCACGACCACGACCACTGTGAGAGTGGAATTTTTATCTTCATTGCGCTTTTTTTTTATTTATTGGATACAAAGTCGAGGCTCATGGCAAAACAAGAGCAAGAACACAGAACTGAAATAATGCACTATAAAGCAGGGAAACACACCAATAGCATGGCAGAGAGCCACAATAGTGAGACCCTTGGAGGAAGAAGGAGTGAGAGGAAGGTGAGGGGGAATGGAGGACACAGCAAGAAGGGAGCTAAAAGAAGAGGGAGGGAGAAATGAGGATGAAACAACAATGGGAAAAAAACAACAGAAAAGTGAGTCAAGGTGGATGCACCAAAATAATCTTGGAAGGAAGGGGTGGGCCTGGAAAGGATGAATGTGGCAAAACAAGATCATGAGTATGATGAGTGATGACCTGAGGAGTAGGTTAAGCCATTTTGAAGTCCTGGAGGGAAGGATGAGTTTTAACAGACTGAGGAAGTGGGTTCTACAGGTGAGAGAAAAGAGGAACAAATGAATGGAGGTGAGCAGTGAGCCTGGATTTTAGGAGTTTAACAAGAACAGGGTTAATGGCAGACCATGTGCACCCTGCAGAAACCTGGGGAGCGGGGAAGGTGGGAGGACAGAGCATGGAAAGAGCAGAGGGTACAAGACCAGAAAAGAGATGGTAAAAGACAAAGCGGCCACCGACCTATCTGCAATGCGGGACGGGAGTACAAGGCCCAGAGATTCAGCTTTCCAGAGGGAGATTCCAATGATTTTGAGGGCCCTGGTCTCCATGGCATCAATAAGTGCAAGGTACGACACAGAGGTACCAGCCCAAAGGGAAGAGCAATGCTCCAAGAAGGCCTTCAACCCATCTTTGGATCAATGTTGAAAAATGAATTTCCCACTGAGTTTTGTGTCAGTTTATCCACAAAATTTACAAACCCGTTTTCAGTTTTGTCTTTACCCAAGCCTTCAGGTATGTCACAGTTCTACACAATCTACATTTTTCCCAATATGTTATAGTCTTTCAAAATCTTGACTCCATGCTTCTTTCATTGCTCCACTTGTTTTCTCCCTTTAGTCCCCAATAATGATACGCCATTGATTGTTTGTTTTGATGTTATGTGACTATCCTTTAAATTCGTCTACATTGCATCTTCAATGGAAGATTTATCGTTCATGACATTTCAGTCTAATGAAACGAAGCCTGGTGTTGGCTTAGTGGTTAGGGTGGCTGGCTTAGGATCCTAGGGTCCTGAGTTTGAGCTCTGTTGGCTGCTGAATTAACACCAGGTGGAGTTGACTCAGCCTGTCATCCTTCTGAGGTCAGTGAAACGAGTACCAGTGTACTTGTGGAGGGTCACAGCAGCGGTGGCAAAGCTATGCTTCCAAGAAATGATAGCTACCTGGCAGCCAAGCTGCCATATGCAAGAACAGAATGGTCTAATGAAGGAAGAAGAAGGCTTTCCTCAATTCATGGTGAGGGCTGTTTGACTTCCTGGCCACACTTGCCAAGTACAAGTAGGTTGGTAAGAGTGAGTGGTCAACGAGAATCAAAACCTCATCTGCTAGGAGAGAAATAAAGAAGTCTTCAACTACTCAATCAAGCAGCCAGCTCTAAACGTTTTTGTTATAGTAATCGAAGACTCATGGAGGAGTGTGCACATATATCACGTGTACTTTTACATCAATTACAAACATATTGTTTGGGCTAGCAGGATTGCCGATAAGTATGTACACTCACCTCTAAGTTATCTAGCCTGGGTTTGACTCCCGACCCAGGTATAAACTGTCATCCCGGTGTTTCACAGGCAGGGTGATTAATCAATGTTTGTGCCGTCCCTCGGATGGATGTTAAACTGGCATCCTGTATGCCAACATTAGTTGGTGGATGTTATAGATCCACGCCATCCTTCACGAAGTGAAGGCGAGCTATCGCCGGCACCCTGAACAAATTACAAATTCCTGCCCTAACCTATAGAGGACATTGCATGAGTGGCACAGCAGCACCCACACCCAATGATGTTACTCCACAGCCTTGTGCTGCATACAATAGAAGACTAGAAGATGACATTATTGGGCAATGGACAAACATATGTTATCCAGCATTTGAACCTGGGTCCTTGCATCATGAGCCAGGAGTTCAGTTCAGATTGGAACAACAACACGCCAAACTTTACAATTTCATCTGCCATGTCTGACTTGCACAACAGATGCAATATTCTTCACCTGAATTACAATGATAATCTCCACTACATCTGCAGATCGTTAATATCATGAGTCTCGCTTCCCCTGACACATCACCTCCAATCACACTGTAAAAACGACCATACTTATTGATATATTTGCACGTAGGGAGGGCGGTAGGGCACAAGTCGTATGTGGGCACCGAGACCTACATTCTTCATCACCACCCAGTTGCAAGCACAGCCCATGCACTCCAAACCAACTACCCAACCCCTCGTTACCTCTCCATCCAGATCACCTTCCTTTTGGGATGTGAAATGGTACTGCAGCATGCTCAAGCTTGTATAATCCCCTGATGAAGGCAACTCTGTTGCCAAAACACCCAACCTGATACCCAAATGATAAATTATTAGTTGGTTGGACATCTGATTCATGACGAATCCGAACCGCAGGGTAGTATTTCAGATAAAGTGCTAACTTAACAACCTGTTTAATTCTACGACAGGGAATAGGTGGCAAGAAATGCCCATTTAAACGTTGTTTCATGTTGTTGTTGTTGCTTTTCGCTGAAAAGGTCATTTGAAGAAATTACATCAAGAGGACGATGAATTGTGTACCACGAATGCAAGTCGTTCCTTCGTCTTCAAAGTGCCACACATGCGAGCCATGGCCAGAACGAGGCAAATCAAGATTGATTTTGCACTGAAATCGCCGTTTTGCTAGTAAATTGAGGTTCAATGCATCACACTGGAATGAGCTGATAAACATTTCAAGCGGCACTGAGATTAAATTTACGAGAACAATCGCCCTAAGGATCACATTTTTGAGTGAGTTAGGCTTCCCTTCACGACGATGATTTTCTTAACAGAAGGATTCTTCCGAGTCCAGGAATTCTCTGGCGGACACTGCAGACATATATATATATATATATATATATATATATATATATATATATATATATTATATATATATACATACATATATATAATAATATATACATATATATACATACATACATATATATAATCTATATATAGATTTTTTTTTTTTAAGAAGAGAAGGCGCTTCCAACCAAAAGTAAAAACTGGATCGACTCTGCTAATTTAAGCAAAAAATCGAGAGCAGACCCGGTCTCAGGGCAACGTTTCACCGGCTTCATCAGGCACAAAAATAGTCTATTGTGTTTTCTCATCCCCTCTTCCTGTCCAGGCTGGAGTTCCTCGAGGCAGCGTTCTGGGCCCTGTTATTTTTCTGGTTTTCATCAATGATCTCTCTGACTCTCTGGAAAATCCTCTTTATCTCTTTGCTGATGACTCCACCCTCTGTCGTACCATTTGTCATCCTTCAGACCGGCAAGCCACAGCTTCTTCGCTCTCTGCAGATCTGAGTAAAATCTGCCATGATATTTACTGGGAAAGCCACATTTCCACCTGGCTTCCAAAGCCAGTCGCCGACTGGGAATCCTCCATCATGCAAAGTCCTTCCTCGGCCCACCTGAGCTCCTGACCACTTACAAAGATTTCGTCCGCAGCCTGATGAAGTACTCCTCTCCCCTCGGGGCTGGTGCTCCTGCCTCTCACCTTTCTCGGCTTCACACTGTGGAAACCAAGGCAGTCCGTGTGATCCGATCCTCCAAAGTCAAATTATATTTCCATGATATACCTGAATTCGTCCATGAGAGTAAATTGTGGAAAATCACACCATATAATGCATGAAATCGCTCCAAGTTCCAAATTTGAAAACCATAGCACTTACAAAAGTGATGTGATTCGGAGGTATGGAGATTAGCAATTCGATAATATCAATGAGGAAA
>CM068961.1:16653028-16667117 GCA_035128595.1 Eptatretus atami | reverse complement strand
TGTTTCATCCACACCGGCCTACAGGGCTTCATCCACACCTGCGTGCTGGAAAGCACGCTTTCGCAGCCTCGCAAACACACATTTCGACACCACAAACACGCCCGGAACAACCACGCTGGAATAGCACCACCTCAAGGGGTCCCGGGGTTCCATAACCCCAAGCTCGGCCGTGCACCCATTTCACAGCACTCGCCCCCTTTACCTCGCAAGGCTCGACCGGACTCTCCTCGTCTCGATCCGCCTCAGGGGCACAGTCCCTCACTCGGTTCTGAAGGAGGATATCCTGCTGTCGCACCGGTCACAAAAACACTGCCCCAGCTCACCCATTCCCTCACTATCCTTACCTGTGTGCTCGTCAATTACCTGGGAGTTTCTCCTCAACTTGCTTTATCTCAGTCACCTCGTTATTATTCGTTTCTTCCTGGCTTTTCGTCTCGTTTCCTGTTTCTATTCCCCGGCTCTGGTGTTCCTTCCTATTGTTCCTGCGTCTCCGTGCATTTCTCAGTCACCTCCAGTTGTCTCGTCCTGATGTCTCAGTCACCTCAATTTATTTTTCCCTCTGTGTCCACCCGTCACATTTTCCGTCACCTGCACGAGTGCTCGCCCAACGCGTCTCCCCGAATATTTTGTCCTCCCACCGCGGAGCCAGACACCAATCACACTCTTCCCTCAGCTGCTCGCTGGTTCCGTTTGCTCGCCACGTGGCGCCGCCATTAGCCTTATTGGGGGCCCCCCAGGAAAAAAAATTACTGCCTTTTGCCTTCCTGGGTCCAGCCCCATGTTGCATTTTTCACCCCTCCATTAGCCCCGCATATCGTCCTGAATGCCTTGCAAGTTCGCATCCATTTCTTTGTATATTTGTCTCCGATTTCCCATCAACGCCTCAAACATGTCTCTTACATCAAATAACCATTTGGCAGTCGGTTCGCCAATTACGGCGCGGATTCTGACGCGGATGAGGAGGATTTTGATTAGGAGAGTGAGTGGGGGTGTCATACACCGCGCCCCCGCCGCTGCGCCCATTGCGGACTCTGCATTTATTTGGGGGAATAGTCAACCTGCATATATGGGGATGTCCTGCATGGTCATTTCGTCCTGAGCCATAGATTCTAACAATTTCCAAATCCAGTTCCTAAATCGCCCGCCCCTGCTCGCCTTGCTGAACATTTACGTGCTGAATAAAATTTATAACGCTTCGTAATTTGACCATTGGGGGTTTGCCCGTTACCCCTGATCCGACTCCGTGAATTTTGCTACGGAGCGGAGGGGCGAATCCCACCCTGACAACCAGTTGTTACGGCCAGTGCGTCGTCCGCCAACGACGCTCGGAACGGAGCCGCAAGTCGAGTCGGCCCGACCGATCGGCCCGGAATATAGATCCCGCCCGGATAACTCCGAGCGACGGTGTCTTGTACAAATACGAATACGCCAATGGGCAGATCACGTGGGATGGTGATTTGCCAATTTCAATGTAACTAAATAACCACGTGATCCAACTTCCGGGAGTATTCCACCCTCGGGACGGTATCTTCTACGAACAAACCGCCGAGTGCGAGCCTGTCCGTGCGGCGATCCGCAGCGGCGTAATCGCCAAGAACGCCGGGTCCAAATGTCCCCCTATACGGCAAACCAACGGCTTTCTTAACTCCCAATCACACGAAAGTTCACGTCAATGAGGGATGACCAACGAGCAGGTTTACATTCACACAAGGACAATTATTATAATAAAACACGTATGCAATTAAATAAGCAAAAACACGTTATGCAATTATACAAGCAAACAAAAGCACGACAAAGAACTACAACCGTCTACTTATTATGTACAGTCATTTACACTTAACTAGCAGTTCCTACTTATTAGACGGGCCCACGGACACACTACGCACAACACCACACACACACACATACACACACACACCACACACACACACACACACACACACACACAAGAAATTGTGGCTGAGGCCTTCAATTCACGAGCTCCACTGCGGAGGGAAGGTGAGCTGAAACTCAGAGCCTAACTCGAACCTTTACACTCGTGTGGTCTTCAACTTGTCCGGGACCCGGGCTTCCAGCGAGAGCGAGCTGATCCAATGCCGGCGATCCTTCCGAGCTCCCCGAATCCTCTCGCGCTCTCAACACGTCCGTGAGACGAGCGCCGATCCTTCCTGTCGATCGTCGCTCCCTGAGATCCAACTCCAAGAAAAGGCCGGATGCGTCGCACCAAGCCGGGAAAACAAAATGAGAACAAAAAGCTTCCACGAAGAAAGTGAAGAAGAGGAAGAAGAGGAAGAAAAGGAAGAAGAGGAAGAAGCCTCCACTCGCGCAGCTCGAGCCGAACAATGGCTCAAGTTCCTTCTTCCAAAACAAAGCAGCAGCCGAAGCTCACTGCAGCCAGCCGAAGCAAAAAGCTTCCGAAGGCCTCAAGCAACAAGCAAGCAGGACCGATGGTGAATGACTCTCTCTCCGAACAAAAAAAGCTTACTCCTCCCACGGGACTCAGCAACACGAAACTCTGCACATGGGACTCAGAACGGACTCTTTCACAACTCTGCCCACGAACTCAGCCTACCAGGGACTCCCACGAACTCAGCCACGAACGTCAGCCCGACCACTGGACTTCCTACGGGACTTTTTTTGAACAAAGAAAAGAGTCCTCTTTATCCTTTGCACCCCCTTCCCCGCACCCGGCGTGACTTCAGCCTCGTGATCCACCCCCCGCCCCCCCCCCGCTCACCACGCGGTGGGAGGAGTTGTTGACGTCACTGCAGGTTCTCTTCCTCTTCACAGAAGAGGGGGAGGGACGTCTCATTGTCGCTCCCTAATCTATTAAATCCATCCGCAGCGCATCTAATCGATTTCAAAACATTTAAACAATGGAAGGATGACCATCTAGGGAACATGCCACTTTCGACATAGCGACGTAAGGGAACCGGTATGTTTGTGTGCAATTGAATTCCACAATTCGTAACAGTATATATTGATATACCAGTAACCCCCGTTTTCTCGCGGGGGTTACGTTCCAAACCCTCCCGCGGTAAGTGAAATCCGCGATGAATGGACGCCTCACAAAACACATTTAAACACATTTTAATCTCAATTAAACACATAAAAAACATTGGAAGCATGAAAATGCTTATGGAAACTCAGTAACGTTGCAAAAATTGTGCATGGCAGTTTGTGGCGTTGTTTCTTCATGGTGGTGAGGAGGGTTTGTTAGGTTTCCATTCGCCATCAATGCGTTTTTGGAATTGCAACGCTCCGAACCATAGAGGATCCCTATGCTTCAGCAATCCCCTGCAATTCTTGGCCGGTTTTCGCCAATTGTTGCTAAGCGTTTCAAGTTGATAGGCCTTCTCGTTCGTGCCCTGCGATGGATCCAGATTGTTCCCTCCTCCTCCTCGCATTGCAGACTTCGTAAGCTCAGCAAATCCTCGTCCATTAAGGTCAGAGTTGGTTTTCAATGGGTCATTCACTCGATGTGCATCATGTCTATGAATCCTTCTCCTCCTAGAATCTTCGCAGCCTGACCGCCTTATCGATTCTGCCGAATGGTGATGAATTTGGTCTGGAGAAAAGCTTGAATTCTGGACGCTTCTGGCACAGTTCTCCCAACAGGCGTTTAAGGTTCTTTTTCATTCTTTAGAAGCCTTCTGAAATTATTTGGAGACACGTTGCTATCGTGAAATAACGCCAATACGCCCTCAGAGAAAAATTGTGTCGGGAATCCATGCCTCACGAGGTGCTGCAGGGCGTTGAATGTAAAGCGCCTTGAAGGCGCGGATGACGCCTTGATCCATAGGTTGGATGAGGGATGTTGTGGTGTTGCCGGGAGGAACTCGATCTGCACTCCCTCATAGGATAAATTCCAGTGCGGTGGCCCTCAGCGGTGTCCATCAAGCACACAGCACCTTAAAACTCCATTCTGAGGTCGCTGAGGTACATTTGGCTGAGGATGAAGCACTGGTGGAACCAATCAGACGTAAGGATTTCGTAATCCACGGGCCTTTGGGTTATGCATCCAGTGGACTTGCAGCAGGTTTTTATTTTTGTTTTTTCATGGCCCTCAGGTTCGCAGACTTGTTAAATTAGCCCTGTTTCAACCATAACCAGCAGCATGCCACCACATTATCAAGGTTAATCGGTCCTTCTGAGCTTTGAATCCAGGGGCTTGGGCTGTCCTCCATCATGATAAACGTTCTGGATGGCAATTTGTTCCAAGAACAAGCCAGTCTGTCCAGTTGAAAGCTTGTTCTGGCCTTGACCCTCTCCCTTCGAATCGCCTTGAATGTCTCCGGGGACTTCTCGGCGGCTTTCTTGTCTGCAGATGCGGCTTCTCCATGCAGCGATACGTCTCTCAGTTTGAATCTTTTTTGAAATCGTCAAACCACCCCTTGCTGGCTTGAAATTCAAAGGGGTCTGCTGCTGGTCTGGTGCTGTCGAGGTCCTGGTTGGGGCGTCGTCGGGTATTCCTCGTCGTCGTCTTCCTTCGGTACCTGCTACTCCAGCGTAATTTGCATAAAGTTTTTCCTGGCCTTTCTCCCTGATGGTGTTGGTGTCCAATGGTGTTTTTCTCCCTGCAATCGGTGATCCAAAGGGCCAGTGCTGATCCATCCTGACGATGTTTTGTTGCGTTGCGTTACCACCCTTTTTGCGCTTTGGCAGTAGTTGACAGCTACGTACTCCTGATGTTGGCTTCGTCCTTCTTGATGTGCGTATGGTCGATTCATTTCAAACCGTAATGGCGCCCAACTCGCGGCAAATGTTTTTTCCTTCCGAAGCATATCTAGCACCCTCAACCTTCTTCCTGGAGCTCAGGACCTTCCTCTGGCGCTTCGGTTCCTTGCCAGAAGCCTTAGAAGGTGCAGGGCGTTTGGGCGGCATCGGTAGGGCTTGGAGAAAAAACGTAGAAAAATCTGTCTGTCGTTTACAAGCGAAAACACTCAAGACAGGCGAGAGTTGCCTCCGTGGCAGCAGCCAAATCAGCGCCAAGGGAGAAATGAATAGCGCTCTATGTCTTGGTCTCGTGCGTTTGCGGACAAACATACAAATTTTTTTTGTTTTGTTTATTATGAAGATACTTATCGAGCCACGCGTTCTAATTTATTGCTAATGATTTTATATTTTAATATTATTACCGCGATGTACCGAGGTGGGAATCCGCAGAAAAAATTAGTTAGGTTCAAGGAGAAAAACCCGCGAGAACCGGGGCATCGATAGGGTGAACCGCGATAAAGCGGGGCGTTGACTGTATATATTATATAGTATATATATATAATATATATATATATATTGACTATATATATATGTATATATAATATATACACACACATATACATATATAGAAATACACATATACATGCATAATATATATATGCATGTATATGTGTATATATATATATATATTATATATAATTATATATATATATATATATAAAATATTATATTATCGTATATAATATTATTTAATTTAATAAATTATTTTAATAATATTATAAAAATAATATATAATTTAATCAATTTAGATTAAATAAATTATTAATATTTATTATTTTAATTTTAAAAAAAATTATTTATTTAATTATAAATATTATTTTAATAAAATTTTTTACTAAAAAATTATAAATAATTAATATAATATATTTTTTTTTTATTTAAATTTATATTAAATATATTTTAATTATTTTTTAATATTATTTAAATATATAATAATATTTATAATAATTTAAATATTATTTATACTATTATTTTTATAAATTTTAAATATTTATATTTAAATATTAATATAAAAAAATTATATAAAATATTTAAAATTAAAGTTTTTTATTTAATTTCTTATAGATAATATATTTAATAAATTAATTATTTTATTTATTAATATTTATTAGATTTAAATTTTTAATTTTAAAATATTTACTTAAAATATATTTAATAATTAATTAATAAATATTAAATTTAAATAATTTTTATTAAATTATTAAAAATTAATTAAAAATAATTAATAATTATTAAATTTATAAATATAAAATTATATTAATTTAATATTTAAAAATTATAAAAAATATATATTTAATTATAAATATTACATTTTATATTAAAGTTTATATTCTATATGTATAATTATATAAATAATTTGAATATTTTTAATTATTAATAATTATAAAATATTTATTTTTATTATAAATCATATAATTTTATAAATTTATTTATAATTTAATTAATTTTATAAAAGAATAATTATTTTTTATTTAAAAATATTTTATTAAAAATAACCAATTAATTAATATATAAAAATAATTTTTTTTAGAATTAAAATATAATTATTATATAATTTTATATATAATAATTAATTTATAAAAAATTTATATATTTTTATATTTATAAATTAACACTATTATAAAAATAATTATAAATTATATTTTTCAAATTCAATTATTTTATAATTATATTATAAATTTACTAAATTTTGAATTCATTAAATATTAATTAATTAAATTATTATAATTATTATTAAAAATATATATTTAATATTTATTTTTTTAAAATAATATATTAATAAAATATTTAACTATTTTATATAATTAATATTTATTAAATTTATATTTTTTAATTTTAATTTAATTAAATATTTTTTTTAAAAATATAATCATATAATATATAATATTTTTAAAATAATAAAATTATTTTATAATAATATAAATATATATTAAAATAATTTATTTATATTATATAAAATAAATTTATATTAAATAAATTTAAATGATAATAATTAATTAATATTAAAATGAAATATTTATTTTTAATTTAAAATAACTAAATATTATTAAATTAATAATTTATATAATGTTAATAATATATATAATTAAATTAATAAAATTATATTAATTTAATATTTTTATTATTATATATATAATAATTAATATTAATACGATTTAAAATATTTACTACTAAAAAATTTTTTATTAATATAAAATTTTAATTTAATTATTATATAATATATATTATTTATCATTAATAATATTATATAAATATAAATTAAATTAAAATTTAAATTTATATAAATTTTAATAATTAAATAAATAATATATAGTATTATATCCAATTTTTAATAAAATTAAAAATTTATTAAAAAATTTATTTATTAATTAATTTTTTTAATAAATAAAATAATATCTTTTTATTATTAAATAATAAATTATAAAATAATATATAAAAATTATAATAAAAAAAAAAAATTTTTATATATAAATGTATTTATAAAAATATAATAATTTTTTAAAAATTTAATAATTAAAATATATTAATTTCTATTATTTAATAATAAAATTATAAAAATTTATAAAAATATATTATCTTATAATAAATAAATCAAATTAATAAAAATTTAATTTATATTATTTAATATATAGAAAAAAATAAATTAAAAATAAAAAATTTAATTATATTAATTAATATTATTTTTTAAAATAAATAATATACCATCCTTATAATTATATTTTTTTAATATTATTTAATATTTTTTTTAATAAATATAAATTAATTATTTTAAAAAATATTTAATAAAATTTTATATTTAATTAATATAATTATATATTTAATTTTATTATTTATTTTATTATTAAATATATTAATATTATATTATATTAATTAAATTAATTAAAATTTATTTTTATTAATATAAAAATTTTATAATATTTAAATTATTTTAAAAAATATATTATTAATAAAAAATTTAAATAAAATTATAAAAAATAAAATTAAATTATTATATTATAAATTTTAATAATTTAATTTATTTAATATTTAAAAACATATTTAATATTATAATAAAATATTCAAAATTTTTAAAATAAAATAATTAATTATAATTAAATTTTTATTTTAAAATATATTTTTTTAATAATTAATTTAATATATAAATAAATTATATATTATTTTAATTTTATTTATATATATATTTATATATTTTATATAAATATTAAATTAAATTTATATATATAATAATTATTTTAAATAAATATTATTTAATTAAATAAATTATATAATACTATTAATAATTTATAATAAATATATAAAGTTAATCTTATTTATATTTATTAATTATATTAATAAAATATTATTTATTCTTTTTATTTTATATAAACATATAAAATTTTTATTAAAATTTTATAATTTTAATTATTTAATAATAATTATATTATAAATTAAATTTTTATTTTAATTTATTTAAAATAAAAAAAATATATATTAAATTAAATATATTTATATTTAATATTAAATATATTATATAAAAATAAAATTTATTTAACTTAAATAATAATTTAAATTTAAATTAATTTATATAATCAAATAATTAATTATTTAATATATATTTTTTATTATATTTTTAGAATCATAATTATAATATATTTAATATATTAAAATTATTATTATATTTAATTTATATAATTTTAATTTCTAATATTGTTAAATTTTATAAAATTTATATAATATAATTATTAACTTTAAAATTATTTCATTATTATTTATATTTTTTTTTAAATATTATTTATTTAATTTAATAAAATTATTTAAAAAATATTTTATTTACTCAATATTTTATTTATTAAATTTAATAATATTAAAATTAATAAAATAATAATAATTATTTTATATTATTTAATATAATTTTAAAAATATATATATTATAAAATTTTTAATTTAATTATTTATTTAATATAAATTTTTTTTATAAATAAATATTTTTTAATAATGTACATGTGTGTAATTATATATATATGTATTATGTATATGTGTGTATAATGTATTATATATGCATGTATATGTGTATTTCTATATTTGTATATGTCTGTGTGTGTATATATATATATATATAATATATATATATATAATATATATATATATACATATACATATAATATATATACACATATACTGTATAATGCATAATAATTACACATTTATAAATGCATATATAATATAATATACACACATATACATGCTTATATAGTACATATATATATACACAAATACATACAAGTAACTTATATACATATATATAATATATATATATATACACATAATCATACATTATTAACTTTTCAACAAGATATATAGATTACCAATATATATATAGTATTATGATATATATACATATATATATATATATAGTTAATAAACGGGAATAAATTCCCACGTGGGGCTCATGTGAAAAAGTTCTGACTCAAATTAGGACTCAAACACAAGGACTTCATCACTTGCACTGTGACAGCCCACTGAGCTATTGTCTTCAAGATATCCTCAGAAATTTCTCACACAAACACTGCAAGCTTTATAACCTGGGAACTTTATAAATACTGTATGGATATGTTTGTATGTATGTATGTACAAGTATGTATGTATGTATGTATGTAATGAGGCCCGGCGAGGAGAGTGATGTAAGCGACATTTTTTAATGATATGATGATGATGGCTCGGATGATAGGGAAGGGTTAAAATAGTGCTATATGGCATTAACTCCAAAATGGCCGATGTGGCCCTTACATCACTCCTCCTCGCGGCGCCTCACAATATATATAATATATATATATATATATAATATATATATATATATATATATTATTATACAAAAACAGTATGTAAAATAAAAAAAATAGAATATATTTATGTATTTCCAGTGCTATATATCTGCTAATGGCATAGAGGGTAAACACTTGAGGTGGGTTTCTCACACTGGAGCTGCCCTTCACTTGCGGACATCAATACAAGCACAGAAATTGCTTCTTCCACACTCCGATAGCTCATGAGGTTGAGCAGAGCACTCACAAACGATCTTAGGACCGTTTTGAGGAAATGTTTCGAAAAGAGTAAGCTCTCTCCATAAAGGGATCCTTGAGACCGGAGAGACTGTAAAACAAGCCGAAACGGCTGTGGAAGGCTATTATGGAGAAGACTTTAAGAGGCCATCGGGTGATGGTATTTAAAGAGAAAAGCTTCAGCCAGGTTTAAAAGGGGAATGGGAGAATAATTATATGCATCTTGCATCATTGACCAGCTGATACAAATCAGAAAAGATTTAGCATGACTTTGTTATCCAGTTGAGCCATTTACCAAACAGAGGAAGTTTTAGAATGGACCCAATTTATTTCACATTGGGGGCAAAATTAGATAAATCAGTGAATTCTCCTGGATGAATTAATTAAATAAGGCTGTATATATGTATGTATGTATGTGTGTATGTATGTATGTGTGTATATATATATATATATATATATACTGTATATATATATACTGTATATATACTGTATATATACTGTATATATACTGTATATTTATATTTTTATATATATATATTTATATATTATATAAAGCTCTTTCTCACCACTCAATGACTCACTCATTCACTGACTCACTGACTGATATTAAAGGTCGGTACTTTATGGATGACGTAGAAAGCTGAAATTTTGCGTGCCGATGGACATCAAAGCCAGTACACCAGGAAAAATCACAATTGTTGGACAACATCCATAAATGAAAATATAAACAAATGAAAAAAATGCAGGTGACCGACATGAGTCATGGGTACAATGACAATGAAGCAGATACACCAGGAAAATCACAGACCATCAGAGAGCATCCTGAGTGAAAATATAAATAAATAAATAAAAAAATCAAAAATGAAAAATCAAATGCAGGTGAGCGACCCGACACAAAAAGCACGGTTCATATGCTTACACAATATAAGCACACCCCACTAGTATATGTATGTATTGGCTGCTCTTAGAGACCCTATTCTGGACATTCCATCGTCTGTCTGTCCGCGAAACTTTGGTCAAGGCTAGGGGCTAAACCACTCAACCGATTCCAATGAAATTTGGTAGGTAGACAACATTTCTGGGAATCGTGTGCTTTGAATATGGACCCGGCCCTAGCAACGCATAGCAACGCCCTTTAAAGTGTCAAAAAATCGAAAAAAAAATAATACATCGAAAATCGAAGCTTAGATTCGTGCGCAATCTATGTAGCTCCCTTCATGCCAATTTGCAGCCCTACAAAAAATATTTGTAGGAGAGATAGGTTTTGGGCGAGACATGTCGAAAATTTCAAAACGGTTAATTGCGAATATCTCTAAGAGAAAGAGTCTGATTTTGATGAAACTTGGTGAAATGTGTACAATGTGGAGACATGTACACAAAAATGAATGTTGCTATGCACACCTCTGCTTAGCAACGCTAAAATCATTTATCGTACATCGTACACTTATTGTGGACTGTACAAAAAAATCAATACCTCCGAAACTGGACCTCCGAGGGACCTTTTTTTTGTGCCCAAGGAGAATGTCTTACAGCATCATATAAAAAAAATAAAATCTTTAGAATAGATAAATGGAATTACCAGGGCTGCCATTGTTAGAGTCTCTTTGAAACATGCTCAAATTTCACAAGGGTTTCTGGGCGAAACTAAGAGCTGTGTAATCATATTATTGTGCAATTATTGATAGCATGTACATGATATACGCTAGTCCGCGCGCAGTTTCCCAAGCGAGCAGCTGTCGCTACCGGATATATTATATATATTATATATATATATTATATATATATATATATATATATATATTATAATTATTATTAGTGTCAATGGCTCAACTAACATTGAGCTCATTGAGTGGGAGTAAAAATCCCAGATGTACTGAACAGTTTTAACTCCTGCGGAGATGTTCGAGTTATGGTGGACTGAGTGCAGCACAGTTGTGAGAAGCACAAGAACCTTAGCTCTATTAAAGCAACGGTTTATCCCGAAACAAATAACAAGGGAAAACTGACCGGTGAGGGATACAACAGGTGTAGTGGGGGAAAAATGTGGGACACGAAATCGATAATAATTAATTTATGCAATGAGAATACACCACATCTGAAGTAACTAAGGCGCCTCACTCCAAACTCAATCACATATGGAAAGGGACAAAAACCAGGTGGCTTCAGCTTCAGTGGACGAGCAAGCAAGAGGCGAGCAGATGATGGAGAGACGAACATGCGGTGATGGGACATGGCAGATCCAGGACAATGAATGGAAAGTAAAAAACACCAAAGGGCAGCAGGACAATCTCCTTCACCAGCACTCCTTAAAGGCCCTGTCACACCTTGACGATTTAGCCAGGCTATGGCTGACGTATGCAAAATTTGGCTAAACGCTGGTACACGACGAATACGTTATGGGGAAGTTTGTATACGTTAAGAGCACGCTGGCATACGTCGTAGTACGCTGGCTTTTTTTCGTAGTACGCTGGCAACGTCTTTGTACGCTGGCATACGTCATAGTATGCGAGTGTGTTAGACAAATTTTCCATGCTTCGAAAGTTTCGACGTAGTAATGCCAGCGTATGACTCACACTCGCATAACGCTGGCCATAAGTTGTAGGCATTACGCACATCGTTGACACATGTCACACATGTTACTTGTAAGTTACTCATAAGTCGAACAACGTCAAGGAATGGTTAGCGTCAGTGTTCCAGACTCCCTGGTTTTTTTTTGGGGGGTTCTTCGGTATGACGGTGATGTTGACACTTCAATTTCTAGTGCGTTTATAATATAATTAATTAGCTGCCGCTCAACGATTTAAATATAACCACACTAGAAATCGAAGTGTCAACATCACCGTCATACCGAAGAAGAAAAAAAAACCAGGGAGTCTGGAACACTGACGCTAACCATTACCTCGACGTGTTTGACTTATGGTAACGTACAAGTAACGTGTGTCGACGTGTGTCAACGATCGCGTAACGTGCCTACAACTTATGGCCAGCTATGCGGAACGTGTGTCATACCGAGTACGTCGAGAAATTTTCAACATGCTGAAATTTATCGAGTACTCGCGTATGACGACATATGCCAGAACTACGAGTGCCAGCGTGCTCTTAACGTATACAAAACTTACCCATAACGTATTCACGTGTGCCAGCTTGGGTTCGGCAAATTTTTCATACGTCGGCATACTGGCTTAAAACGTCAAGGTGTGACAGCGGCTTCACACTTCAGTCTAGTGCGGTTATGATTTAATTCGTCGAGCCGCAGCCTATGAATAGACTACGCCACATGATCGTCGGCGATACGCTGCCGCGCGCTATGCATAAGTTAGGACTATCGTTGGGCATAGGTTGTGAACGCCGGACAACACGCTAGCATTCGTTGTATAATTATCTATATGTGATTAAAACGTTCTGTGTACGTTACCAATACGTTATGCATACGTCCAACACGTTATTATACGCCCAAACTTTTTTAAAAAAAACATCAATAGTTCAGGTACGCCAGCGTTTTACATACATTTTGGACCTTGCCATACGCTGGCTAAAACGTCAAGGTGTGACAGCCCTTAAGCAATGTCCCCTCAAAGTCTTTCAGAATGCCAAACATCTCTCTGTTCTCTCTCTCTCTCTCTCTCTCTCTCTCTCTCTCTCTCTCTCTCTCTCTTCTCTCTCTCTCTCTCTCTCCTCTCTCTCTCTGCTCCTTCCTCGCTCTCTCCTCTCCCTCAGATCTCGACAGCCTTACTTCAGGCTCTCCTCAGTCACTGACCTGCTCAATTCTTCTCCGGCTCTATTCTCCTCATTACTCCATCATTTCTGTCCTCATTCTCCTCAGCAGTCTTTTCTCCCATTTTACCTCAGAACTCCTTTGATCCCTGTCCATCCTTGTCAGCTCCTCCCTCCTCTCCCCAGGCAACGCTCCGCTCCCCTGTAGGTGATCCGAGTTCCTCCCCTCCCTCTGGAGGAGATCAAAGCTCCACCCCTGGAGGCATTCGTAGCTCCGCCCCTCTCTTCCTCTCTTGCCTGGCAGAGCCCCAAGCCACGCAATTCCACCTGGTGGGGCATTACAAGGGGGGTTTTACATACAATTTCTTTGCCATAATCCCAAACTAATTATTACCATGCACCACCCCATGTATAATGCACATTCAAACAAAATATTTCTTCAGCTGACGTGTCCCTACTTATTACATTGAGATTGACGAACTACTCTTACACGGACCATGCTACTCTATATATTCCTATCTGCTCTACGCTAATATCTACCTCCCCCACAAACGTAAAAA
>CM068961.1:16634492-16651992 GCA_035128595.1 Eptatretus atami | reverse complement strand
GGGGGGAGGCCACCTCGGTTCCCATCAGACTCTCCGGAATCGCAGGCCATCCTCGCACACAGATAACTCTGTGACGCGGCCAGTTGCTAAACGACCGTGAACGGCAATAACTCAACCACGTGACTTCGGGTCCTCCGTCTAAGGTTTAACCAGTTACCTAATAATCACGTGACCTAATTACTGGGGAACACGCCCTCGGTACGCTGGTCCGAACCGGGTCACCTTACCGGGTCAGATGCAGCCGAGCGAAACTGCCAAGGAACGTTCCGACTAGTAGAATGGATCATTGGAAAACAAAGTCCCGGCTAGGCTAGGATACGGACCATGCTGGATCAATGAAGAAATACGAAAACGAGCTGGAAATATTTCTATACAAGCACTTATTAACAAACAGCCGAGGAAAAGTATGTGCAAGTAAATAGGATTTATATAGTATGCAAGCAGGATAGTAAGAAATTTGTGGGTGCGACACCAAGGCAAGCAACTTGCTAAAGCAGACACAGAGCAGACTTATCCGATATATCTTCTACACTCTTAACTTAGGCTAAGACAGGCGCCACACACACACACACACACACACACACACACACACACACACACACACACACAACCCGATGAAGATGAGATAATCGAAGAAAGGAGAGGAGATGAGGGCTAACGGCCTCACAATACCTTGCACGGTTGGCCGACCGCGCTCCCCAGTATGTTTGGGGGATGCTCCACTGAGCAATCCCACTTGAGAATCGGCGCATTGTCTCCTGCTTGGTTACTGTCCGGGCTCAGCGCGTGCTCCGCACTGGCCCAGAAAATAGGCGGGGCTGACAGGCAAGAAGGCGTCGGCGGAGCCAGCAGGCGAGAAGGGCAGTGGGAGAGCCAACAGCACACAAGGAAGGCGGAGTCAGCACACAAATGTAGAGATCCGGAGCAAAGCGCGGTGAGAGTGGGCGGATCCAGCAGGCGAGTGTAGAGGTCGAGAGCGAGCAAGCGAGACGGTGAACGGCTTCGCGATCTGCCATTTATAAGCCCCGTGGTGTAGGGTGGGTGATGACCGCGAAGCGATGCATCATCACCCGAATCGCGCGCTCCTATTGGGCCTGGTTCCCCCTGCCCGCCCCTATGGCCAGAAGTGGTCTCAGTCGCACATCCGGCGAGACATGGCCGAGCTGTGGAATCGTCTTGCACCTAACAACACGACATGAATCACCTGCACCAACTCCTGGCCGTGTTCCGGCAACTAGCGAGTGTCGCGTCAGTCCTGCATGCCGTTTCGGGAACCCCCGGCACTCTGCGGTTGGCACTGGTCAATGCGCTTGTTCCATCGCACGCCATGTGCCCGAGCGGTCTGGGCCGTGCAGCACGCCTCTGCCTGGTGGCGACTGCTTGAGGCGGAGGTGCGAGGAGGCGTGGGGTGACCTCTGCCATTTGCGGGAGATATTGGTGGCGAAGTGGCGAGCGAAGGTCGATGGTGAGACATCCGTTGTAAATCAGCGCGCAGACCCAAATAAAGATGTGCACCATGCACGTCCCGTCAGTGCAGTGGTGATTATCACAGGGCTGCACGCATGTCTTTATCGTGCATTTGCGCCTGCTTCGCTTTGTATCATGGATTGAAAGAAAGGATTGGATGTAAATCAGGAAAGGATTGGATGGATTATCAGGGTTGAAAAGAAGACAGATATAATTGTTACATGCAGATTTGAATGAAAGGGCGCGCCGCACGCATCCTGTGCAGTGTCGGTGAGATTATCACCGGGTTGCGTGCGTCCCGTACAGTCTGGTGGTGGAGATTTTTCACCATGATTTTCACAGGCGCCATCTGGTGCGGTGCTGCCTTTGACTTATTTCATGGATAAGAGGAAGAGTTGGAATGAAGATAGAGATATAATTAGACCCAGCTATAAGACCCACGCAACACCTTCATCCCGTTAACCCATTAGACATGAGGGGAAGTCTAACTGCATGTGTACTAAGAAATAACTGCTGGGGATCACTGTATGTTGGGGCCATTGCTTTCGAGGCATGCGGTTTTCAGAACATGCGGTCACATGCGGTTATTACATGCATGTAATATACATATATATATTATATATATATACACATAATATATATATAAACATATAGTTGTGTATATATATATACACACATATATATGTATATATATATTAATATATATATGTATATTACATGCCACTCAGTGTACAAAACATTGGAACACCTGCTCTTTCCAAATTGAATTGACCAGGTGAAAAGCTATGATCCCTTAATGATTGCACTGTTAAATCACTTCAATCAGTGTAGATGAAGGGGAGGAGACGGGTTAAGGAAGGATTCTTATGCCTTGAGACAAGATTGTGAATGTGTGCCATTCAGAGGGTGAATGGGCAAGACAAAAGATTTAAGTGCCTTTGAATGGGTATGGTAGTAGGTGCCAGGCACACCGTTTGAGTGTGTCAAGAACTACAATGCTGCTGGTTTTTCACGCTCATCAGTTCTCGTGTGTATCAAGGATGGTCTACCACCAAAGGCCATCCAGCAATGGCAGGCCAGTGTCGAAAATGTCTCATTGATGAAAGAGGCAAAGAGGCTGACACGAATTGTGCAGAGCAAGAGATGGGCTACAGCTAGTCAACTGACAGTCCAGTACAACATTGGTGTCAAAAGACCATAAAGAATGCACAACTCGTCGTACCTTGACACAAATGGGTATGGCAGCTGACGACCATACAGAGTTCCACCTCTTTCAGCAAAAAATAAGAACCTTTGATTGCAGTGGATAAGATATGAAACACTGGACACTGGAGATTGGAAAAACATTGTCTGGTCTGATGAATCCCAGTTGCTGCTGTTTAATGCTGATGAAGAGGACTAGGGTATGGAGAAACCACATGAGTGCACGCATCCCTCATGCCGTGTGTTAACATTGCAGGCTGGTGATGGTGGTGTGATGTGTGGGGTGTGTTTTCATGGCCCCTTGATAAAAGTGGAGCAATTTTTAATGCCACAGGGATATCTGAACATCATTGCCATTCAGGTGCATTCTTTCATGGCAGCAGTATATCCATCTTTGAATGTATTTACTTCAGCAGGATAATGTCCCATGCCACAGGCAAGGATTGTCCAGAATGGTTCCAATACACGACAGTGAATTACGCTTACTGCAGGGTCTGCAGTCACAATCTCAATCCATTAAGCATCTGTGGAATGACATGGAACGAGCTATTCTGAGTAGAGATCCACACCAGCCAACTTGACACAAATGTGTTAAGTATTGGAGTCAACATGGGCCAACATCACTGTGGAACACTTGTGACACCTTGTAGAGTCCTTGCTCCGATGAATTGAGGCCGTTCTGAGGGCAAAAGAGGGTGCAACTCAATATTAGGAAGATGCTCCTAATGTTTGTCGACTGAGTGTATATCCCAGTAGGCAAATGCCAAATCAAATGAGTATGCTAATTCATTAGCTGTTGAGCTTCAGGTGAAACATGAAGTAGCACCAATGGTAACTGTAAATTATGGCTTTCTTCAAGGTTTGTGAGAAGATCACTGGTTCAGTCGCATTGGAGCTTAGCCCGAGGCTGGCAGTTTCTGGTGTGTGGAAGTGTAGGAATTGACGTGCACCACCAGGTACACGGCAACGCATTAACCTTTTCGTCTGTAATTAGTTATTGTCACCTATGCTTTCTGCTCTTGTGGAAAAAAAAAATTGCTGAAAAGTGCGGAAACGGGCCTGTCCTCCCTGTCTGTCCTATTTACGCCCAAATTCTGACCTTAATAATGTCGCACTGTTGATGGATTGCAGTGTCCAGCACCGAATCATATATTTCTGCAAAAAGCTTTTGCTGGATCTTTGGCTGAGGGAATCATTCTTCAATGTGTTTTGAACATTATTCTCCTGCTTAAGGACATTGCTGGTTGTTGTTACTTCTTCCATAGTTTGTGTTGTGTTGTGCGGTAAAACCAGACAAATTATTGTCACACATTAAAACCGATATGAAATATTAAATTATTAATACATCAATGGGAAGCAATAAATTAAATGAATGAGGGATTCAAATTTTTTTAATAATGATATACTTTTGATAATAGTCACACCAACGTGTTTATTATTTCCATTATACAGGTATATAATTATCTTGAAAATTTATCTTTCCTGTTAAATTTATTATATGATTGTTGTCCGTATTTAAAAATAATAAGAGGTTCCACTTCATTGAGTGTTGTATCTTGTTCATGAACTTTTAAGCTCCCCAAGTGTTATAAGACAGAGAATGGCTTCTTCACATTTCACTTGGAACTTCCAAGTACTGTACTGCAGTTTATTTGGATTTCAAGTTGAAACGTTAATAACACATTTGCTAGCTATTTTGAAATTGCTGTTAATATTAATGAGTCATTGTATTAATTTGATCTATGAGCAACTATTTAATAGAAATTAGCAAAATAGTCATTCAACATGTCTATGTTCAGATTCTCTTCACCATAAGTACCATATACCAAGAGAACATTTCATTTGTGGCCTTTTCGTGGCCTTAAATGTGTGTACATTTCATTTGCCTAATAAGACAAAGTGTTTAAAGATACAAGCAATTTTAAAACCTAATCATAGCTCCGTGATACTTCGCTTTGTGGCTGCTTGTGAATTTTGATATTATAACCAAATTCGAACATAATTATGTTAGGCATTATGAAGATGTGTGCAGTTTTCAACTTTCTGTGATGCATTACTCTTGACTGTCAGCACTAACAAATGTTTGTGATGTTTCTTTGTCACTTCTTGTGATGCTTATTGCTTCACACCCAATTCATAAGACTTCTTTCTGGAGAAGTCTCTGAAGTTTGCAAAATGATTGCATCTCGAAAGGTTCACAGGTCTGTTTTATGGTTGCACCTAGATCTCAACCAATGTCAAGTGGGCATGATATGAATTATCTAGTCGACATGTGACAGTATATCTAGTTACACTACTGGTCAAAAGTTTCTAGAACACCCCCATTTTTCCAGTTTTTACTGAAATTTAAGCAGTTCAATCCAGTGAATAACCTGAAATGGTACAAAGCTAAGCGTAAACTGCAGAGGTTAAAAAAAAGTTAGGCTACCAAAACGAAAATAATGTAAATTTCAGAGTGTTAAAAAAGGCCTTCGGGAACAAGTAATGCATTAGCAGCTGCAGCTGTTTCTGTAGCAATGGAAGTAATTAAGCCTTTTAAAGTTGATGCAAACAATCTTGCAGGTGTCCAACTTTTGTTGATTAGTTACAAACCTCTGTCAGTATAAAGCAGTGCTAGAACAGACTGTGTTGCTACACCTTCTGTAGCATTATTTTGGCAATATTGCACTGCAGAAGTAGTATTTGCTATCATAATGGCGGAAAAAGACAATTAACAAAGGAAGACAGACAGACCGTTAATAACCCTTAAAAGTGTATGTCTTTCTTATAGAATTGCAAAGAAGCCAAGGTGTCAGTGAGTATACAGTTTCCTACACCATCAAAGGCACTTGAAAACTGGAGAAACTCTGAAAGGAAGAGTCTGCAGACCAAAGCCACAATACAATCAGAAGACAAGTTTTCTGAGAGTCAACAGTTGTGTGATAGGCGGCTCACAGGACAGCAGTTTAAGCACAGCTTACACTGGTCGAAGTAAGGAGGTCTCAGTTTCAACTGTGAAGAGAAGACTTCGAGTTGTAGTTTGACAGTCGAGTGCGTAAGAAAGTCATTGCTAAAATGGCAAAATAAGAAAAGAGGCTTGCCTGGGCCATGAAGCACCGCCAGTGGACTAATGAAAACTAGAAGAAGGTCTTATGGACCGATGAATCCAAATTTGAAATCTTCGGTCATCACGGCAGGTTTTGTACGCCGTCGAGTAGGTGAAAGGATGGTTCCTCAGTGTGTGACACCAACTATCAACATGGAGGAGGAAGCGTGATAAATCTGGGCTCTTTGCTGGATCAAAGTTGGCGACTTGCACAGATGACTGGCACCCTGAACCATAAGGGTACACAGCATTTTGCAGCGCCATGCATACCTCTGTCTATGCCGAGTTTGGTCAGGGGTTCATCCTACAGCAAATACGCGCCAAAACATCCTCCAGGCTATGTTAGAACTTACCTAGAGAAAAGACAAGATGTAGGCTTCAAATCATGGAATGGCCAGCACAGTCTCCAGACTTAAACCCATCGAGCTGGTTTGGGATGAACTGGACGAAGCGGTGAAAGCAAGCAACCTATAAGTCAACACATTTGTGGGAATTCTGCAACAGTGGTTGGGAGAAACTTTTCGAAGAATATTTGATTCCATTGTAGAAAGATGCACGAGTTATGTCTGCTGTTATTATCTGCAAAAGGTGGCTACTTTGACGAGTCAAAAATTTAGATTAAACTTGTTCAACAAAACGATTCCATGATTTCTCTTTATCTGCAATTGTTTATTTTGTTCTATGGCTTTAATTTCAGAGTACATTGAAACATTAAACTGCTTAAATTTCAGTGAAAACTGAAAAATGGGGTGTCTAAAACTTTCGACCGTAGTGTATAGCCTCACAATTATTGGTTTATCTTTTTAGTGTAGTGTGCATTGTAATGAGTCCTCCATTGGGAAGTTTTGCTCAATTTGGTTCTGTCTTGTTTCTCTCAACACAGTAACTTGAGAATCTTCATCTGACCATGACACGACAGACAAGTTTTGGCTAAATTTTGCTTGAGATGATTTGCAAGCGATCCAACTGGAGGTAAAACACAATGACCTTTCAGGTGTCTAACCTGAGTTGAATCTCAGTTCAGCTATAAACTGTCATTTGGTGTTTCGCATGCAGGACGCATCAATGTGCGCCATTCATCGAAAGGATGTGAAGTCATTGACCAATCTGCCAGCAGAGGTCGTTGTGGACGAAAAAGATCCCACGGTGTCCGTCACAAACAGTCGTAAATTGTCAAAATATTACAATTGTTTTTTACAAATTCTTTGCCCAAATTACTTCAGTCGAATGTCAGGCCTGGCAGCCAGTTTGTGAAAGACTTGGCCATAATGTTTCCCAGACGACCCAAGAGATGGAATAATTGGGGACAAAAATAAGTGTCCAACACTTTTACCCTCTCTCACACAAAGCCACTCACTTTAACTTTAAGAAATATGATAAGCTCATATTTTAGTCATTATTATTCAACAAATCAGTTTCAGTAATTTCATGCCTGTTCATTTCCATTTTACATACTTTTGAGGTTAAAAATAAATTGTTTATTTCCCGATTTTAAATGGGTTTGCAATGACAAATGATATACAGTACTCTGATATACACCACACAATCAGGAGGGAAATTGATCTACATTTGGAGATCACAAAATGATGAAATCGCCAAGCTGCCCAGAGTTCCAGAATCCCACTTGGCACACTTTAACATTTATAAACGATGGGTCTGGGTATCCGTTGCATCTCTTAGTAGATACAGAGCACACGGCATGCTGCTTACATTGCTGACAGTTCTACTGTCATTGAATTACACTTATTCGCATCTGGGTTGCACCACCTGCTTTTCTCCTTCCAATATTCGCCAGCCAAACTGGATCATACAGTGCTTCAGAAGTATTCACACCCTGAGTTTTGTCATCATTTTTTTTGTTACAGATTGAATTTAAAATGGATAAAGTTAAATTTTGTCACGATCTACACAAACACCCCATAATAACAAAGTGAAAACAGTGTTTTTGAAATTTTCAAAATTAATTAAAAATGAAAGCTGAAAATGTCCTTGCGTCACAAGTTATTCAACCCTTTGCTATGACACTCCAAATTGAGTTCAGGTGCATCCAATTTCTTTGATCATCCTCGAAATGTCTCCACAACTTATGGAGTCCACTGTGGGCCAATTTCAATGATTGACATGATTTAGAAAGAAACAACCTTCATAAAAAGGTCACAGTTGACAGTGCATGTCAGAGCAGAAACTCTACTATGAAGTCCAAGAAACTTCCCGTAGAACTCCGATATAGATTGCGGAGGTATAGATCTGGGGGGGTATAAAACAATTTGAGTGTTGAAATTCCCAAGAGCACAGTGAGCTCTCATCATGAGAAATGGAAAGAATATGAACTCCCAGACTCTTCTAAATCTGGCCGTCCGCCAAACTGAACAACTAAGCAGGAAGACCTTGGTCAGGGAGGCGACCAAGAACCAAATCACCACTCTGACAGAACTACAGAATTCATTAGCTGAGACAAGAGAACTGCAGAAGACAACACTCTCTGCAGCACTTCAACAAATTAGGCTTTATGAAGATGGCTAGATGAAACCACTCCAAGAAAAAGGCACATGAAGCACGCCTGGAGTTTTGGAAAAAGACATGTGAAAGACTGAGGACATGAGGCAAAATTCCGTGTCTGATGAGACGAAATTGAACTCTTTGGCCTGGATGCAAAGCGTATATCTAGCGGAAACAAAGTACGCTCATCACCCATATTAACCAATCCCTACAGTGAAGCATGTGTGTGCAGCATCATGCTATGGGATGCTTTTCAATGGCAGGACAGGGAGACTTGAAGGATAGAGAACAATTAATGGAACCAAATACAGGCAAATCATTGAGGAGAACCTGCTTCAGGTGCAAAAGACCTTGACTGTGGCGAAGAGTTACGTTCCACCTGGCAATGACTCCAAGCATAAGCTAAAGCAAACTGGAATGGCTTCAGAAAAAATTGTGAAAGTTCTTGAGTGGTCAGCCAAAGCCCCAGACTGAATTCCATTGAGAATCTGTGGAAAGACTTGACGTTCGCTGTTCACCGACAACTCCCATCCAACTTGACAGAGCTTGAGCAAATCTGCAAGAAGAATGGGAGAAAATTCCAAATGCAGATGTCAAAGCTGATAGACATACCTCAAGAAGACTCGAGCGTAATCACTGCCAAAGGCGCTTCTGCAAGCATGACTCATCCAAGGTGCTGAATACTTATTGACGCAAAACATTTCAGATTCTCATTTTATTAATTGTAAATTTCTAAAACATGTTTCATTTTGACATTACGGGTATTTTGTGTGGATTGGTGGCAAAAAAATGATTTTTAATTCATTTTAAATTCAGGCTGTAAAACAAAATGTGAAAAGTAAGGTGTGAATACTTTCCTGAAGTACTGTATACGATTGTCCACATTTGAGGTGCGACTCGTCATATACCTGTACTCTTTCATCCCCGCGCTTTTACTGGTTAAGGAACAGTTTTGGTGTGTTTATTCTTGTTCCTCCTTCAAGTCACTTAAGATAGGATCAATTGTCATTTTTGTCAAACCCAATGTCTAATCCTGATGTAATCTGTGTATATACCAAGCCCTGTGATGTTGTTTTCCATCTTCTCCATTGTTGGTTTATTGACAATACAGTTCTTTGTTATTTACCTTTTCTATTTCAAAACTGTACAGAAAAATCCATATGCAATATCACACCAAGGAAGCAACAAGGTCTTGCTACACAGAAGGTGCATACTAGAATGAAAGGAGAGAGTCCATCCAATGTATCTGTCCGCATCATACATGCGAAGAAGAAAAGGACTCGAGCTTTCATATACGGTTCCGCTGTCGTGCAATAATCATAAAAATGAACCTTGGCTAGCTAATTATCGATTTTACTTGGAACAAAATAGTGTCGTTTAATCACAATATGCCTTTTTTAAAAAGCGTCGTCTTTCCGGATGAATAATAAGAGCCTGAATGGATTAAGCAGTGGTCCAACGGTGACATATAAAAAAAAATTTGCAACAGCAGGAACCTTTGACATGGAAGGAGCACACAAATGTATATAGTAGTATACTTCTCAAACCAATAGAAAATATATCAAAAATGCACGAAGGAGCATACAAACAACAATAACCACAGCCACCTGACAGCAGCAAGAAAACAACATGTTAGAACTATCATGGATGCCTCCGCATGGTTGTCCACCCCCCACCCCTCCCTCAATGCAAGTCAGGAGTCAAGTCTTCCCACTCCTTCCTGCTGCCCAAATTTGTCATCGCGCAGCGGCAGCCACGTCAGAGCCCAACCGCATGGACTGCGCTCTTTGTTCTTTTCTTTCTCCTCTCTCTCTCTCTCTCTTCTCTCTCTCTCTTCTCTCTCTCTCTCTCTCTCTCTCTCTCTCTCTCTGATGGCCCTGGCTTCATAAAAAAGCGAGGGTACACCATCTTGGATGTGAGATCTCTGGGTCACTCCTGTGAAATCGATTGACTGTCTACATGCTTGCAAGCTTGTTGGAAGAACTGGCCATGGACGATCAACAACAAATACAGTTATTAAGATCTTTTTTTTTCAGCGTTTCACCTTCATTTTACTCCTCATTGGACTCGCAAATAGAATAGGAATATGTTTGTGAAGCCATGCTTGTCTTTTGATTTAAACCACATGCAGAAGCGCAGGTAGGCACGCTAGTGCTAATTAATCAAATGAGCCTCATATATATTGGCAAAGTAACATCATTTCAAAAAAAACTGTGCAGTAGGTTAGTAAATACTGTTGGTAATGTGATTCAAATGATCATGTCAAAACAACATTGGTTTAAGTTTGCGCTACGTCGAATTTGCGGGAAAAGATTGTAAGGCAATATTGTCTGGCGGCCAATTGAAATGCAATGCAATGCCTTGATTCAGCGGATATGACCATTTCATGCAAAAGTCGGTCCCCTTGATCACAAACCAATGATCTATCCATGGTCGGTTGGAAGTCAGAGTGATTGTTATACAATTACAGCTGTGATAAAATAAATATAGAGATGAAATAGATACCGAAATCTTGTGCAAGTCCATTTAACTATTTATATTTTTTCTCTCAAATGTTACATTAATGATCCTATTCACAGTTTGTATACAAGTATCTTTATATACTTATATAGGTATGCGCGGAGACAAAAATATGCCCCACAGAACCTCCGAAGCAAGTACCATGTGCAACGTCAAAAGCAGTCAACATACAAATGAAAACAAGACCCAATGAGAACGGTACTCGGTAGAGTGCATACCTCGGCCAGGCTGAACAATTGACGTTTTGCATCCCACTGATAGGCCAAATCTGGATCTGGACCTTAACCAACATCGAATCAAATCGAATTGTTTTTGTCACCCACCTAACTCCTCCACCAAGTTTTGTCATAATCTGTCCACAATGTTTTGAGAGATAGTGATATATATCGTTCTTTGCCCCACTTCTCAAATGTGAGGAATCGCTCATAACATATTTTACTATCCGGATCCGAATTCTCACCAAAATCAAATCATTTTGACCTTGTCATGCACCCAACCTGTCCACCACGTAATGTCCGAATCCATCAATAACTTTTTTATATACAGTATCCTGTTCGCAAAGAAACAGACAAACAAACAGTGGTGAATGCATAACCTCCATCTACCTTCAGTAGCGGAGGTAACAAGACCACAAATACTGCATATATTTATATATATGTACACATATATATTATATATATATATATATATATATATATATATATATATATATATATACGTATATTGTTGCGGCCCGGGGTTGGGGCGAGATGACCACGAGGGGGGGAGGCCACCTCGGTTCCCATCAGACTCTCCGGAATCGCAGGCCATCCATCGCACACAGATAACTCTGTGACGCGGCCAGTTGCTAAACGACCGTGAACGGCAATAACTCAACCACGTGACTTCGGGTCCTCCGTCTAAGGTTTAACCAGTTACCTAATAATCACGTGACCTAATTACTGGGGAACACGCCCTCGGTACGCTGGTCCGAACCGGGTCACCTTACCGGGTCAGATGCAGCCGAGCGAAACTGCCAAGGAACGTTCCGACTAGTAGAATGGATCATTGGAAAACAAAGTCCCGGCTAGGCTAGGATACGGACCATGCTGGATCAATGAAGAAATACGAAAACGAGCTGGGAATATTTCTATACAAGCACTTATTAACAACAGCGAGGAAAAGTATGTGCACAGTAAATAGGATTTATATAGTATGCAAGCAGGATAGTAAGAAATTTGTGGGTGCGACACCAAGGCAAGCAACTTGCTAAAGCAGACACAGAGCAGACTTATCCGATATATCTTCTACACTCTTAACTTAGGCTAAGACAGGCGCCATCACACACACACACACACACACACACACACACACACACACACACACACAACCCGATGAAGATGAGATAATCAGAAGAAAGGAGAGGAGATGAGGGCTAACGGCCTCACAATACCTTGCACGGTTGGCCGACCGCGCTCCCCAGTATGTTTTGGGGGATGCTCCACTGAGCAATCCCACCTTGAGAATCGGCGCATTGTCTCCTGCTTGGTTACTGTCCGGGCTCAGCGCGTGCTCCGCACTGGCCCAGAAAATAGGCGGGGCTGACAGGCAAGAAGGGCAGTCGGCGGAGCCAGCAGGCGAGAAGGGCAGTGGGAGGAGCCAACAGCACACAAGGAAGGCGGAGTCAGCACACAAATGTAGAGATCCGGAGCAAAGCGCGGTGAGAGTGGGCGGATCCAGCAGGCGAGTGTAGAGGTCGAGAGCGAGCAAGGCGAGACGGTGAACGGCTTCGCGATCTGCCATTTATAAGCCCCGTGGTGTAGGGTGGGGTGATGACCCGAAGCGATGCATCATCACCCGAATCGCGCGCTCCTATTGGGCCCCTGGTTCCCCCCTGCCCGGCCCCTATGGCCAGAAGTGGTCTCAGTCGCACATCCGGCGAGACATGGCCGAGCTGTGGAATCGTCTTGCACCTAACAACACGACATGAATCACCTTGCACCAAACTCCTGGGCCGTGTTCCGGCAACTAGCCGAGTGTCGCGTCAGTCCTGCATGCCCGTTCGGGAACCCCCGGCACTCTGCGGTTGGCACTGGTCAATGCGCTTGTTCCATCCGCACGCCATGTGGCCCGAGCGGTCTGGGCCGTGCAGCACGCCTCTGCCTGGTGGCGACTGCTTCGAGGCGGAGGTGCGAGGAGGCGTGGGGTGACCTCTGCCATTTGCGGGAGATATTGGTGGCCGAAGTGGCGAGCGAAGGTCGATGGTGAGACACCGTTGTAAATCAGCGCGCAGACCCAAATAAAGATGTGCACCATGCACGTCCCGTCCAGTGCAGTGGTGATTATCACAGGGCTGCACGCATGTCTGTTATCGTGCATTTGCGCCTGCTTCGCTTTGTATCATGGATTGAAGGAAAGGATTGGATGTAAATCAGGAAAGGATTGGATGGATATCAGGGTTGAAAAGAAGACAGATATAATTGTTACATGCAGATTTGAATGAAAGGGCGCGCCGCACGCATCCTGTGCAGTGTCGGTGGAGATTATCACCGGGTTGCGTGCGTCCCGTACAGTCTGGTGGTGGAGAGTTTTTCACCATGATTTTCACAGGCGCCCATCTGGGTGCGGTGCCTGCTTTGACTTATTTCATGGATAAGAGGAAAGAGTTGGAATGAAGATAGAGATATAATTAGACCCAGCTATAAGACCCACGCAACACACTTCATCCCGTTAACCCATTAGACATGAGGGGAAGATCTAACTGCATGTGTACTAACGAAATAACTGCCTGGGGATCACTGTATGTTGGGTGCCATTGCTTTCGAGGCATGCGGTTTTCAGAACATGCGGTCACATGCGGTATATTACATGCATGTAATATACATATATATATTATATATATATACACATATATATATATATATAAACATATATGTGTGTATATATATATACACACATATATATGTATATATATATATAATATATATATGTATATTACATGCACTCAGTGTACAAAACATTGGGAACACCTGCTCTTTCCATGAAATTGACTGACCAGGTGAAAAGCTATGATCCCTTAATGATTGCACCTGTTAAATCCACTTCAATCAGTGTAGATGAAGGGGAGGAGACGGGTTAAGGAAGGATTCTTATGCCTTGAGACAAGAATTGTGAATGTGTGCCATTCAGAGGGTGAATGGGCAAGACAAAAGATTTAAGTGCCTTTGAATGGGGTATGGTAGTAGGTGCCAGGCACACCGGTTTGAGTGTGTCAAGAACTACAATGCTGCTGGGTTTTTCACGCTCATCAGTTTCTCGTGTGTATCAAGGATGGTCTACCACCCAAAGGCCATCCAGCCAATGGCAGGCCAGTGGTCGAAAATGTCTCATTGATGAAAGAGGCCAAAGGAGGCTGACACGAATTGTGCAGAGCAAGAGATGGGCTACAGCTAGTCAACTGACAGTCCAGTACAACATTGGTGTCAAAAGACCCATAAAAGAATGCACAACTCGTCGTACCTTGACACAAATGGGGTATGGCAGCTGACGACCATACAGAGTTCCACCTCTTTCAGCAAAAAAATAAGAACCTTTGATTGCAGTGGGATAAGATATGAAAACACTGGACACTGGAGGATTGGAAAAACATTGTCTGGTCTGATGAATCCCAGTTGCTGCTGTTTCATGCTGATGAGAGGAATAGGGTATGGAGAAAACCACATGAGTGCACGCATCCCTCATGCCGTGTGTTAACATTGCAGGCTGGTGATGGTGGTGTGATGGTGTGGGGTGTGTTTTCATGGCCCCTTGATAAAAGTGGAGCAATTTTTGAATGCCACAGGATATCTGAACATCATTGCCATTCAGGTGCATTCTTTCATGGCAGCAGTATATCCATCTTTGAATGTATTTCTTCAGCAGGATAATGTCCCATGCCACAAGGCAAGGATTGTCCAGGAATGGTTCCACATACACGACAGTGAATTACGCTTACTGCAGTGGTCTGTCAGTCACCAGATCTCAATCCAATTGAGCATCTGTGGAATGACATGGAACGAGCTATTCTGAGTAGAGATCCACCACCAGCCAACTTGACACAAATGTGTTAAGTATTGGAGTCAACATGGGCCAACATCACTGTGGAACACTTGTGACACCTTGTAGAGTCCTTGCTCCGATGAATTGAGGCCGTTCTGAGGGCAAAAGAGGGTGCAACTCAATATTAGGAAGATGCTCCTAATGTTTTGTCGACTGAGTGTATATCCCAGTAGGCAAATGCCAAAATCAAATGAGTACTGCTAATTCATTAGCTGTTGAGCTTCAGGTGAAACATGAAGTAGCACCAATGGTAACTGTAAATTATGGCTTTCTTCAAGGTTTGTGAGAAGATCACTGGTTCAGTCGCATTTGGAGCTTAGCCCGAGGCTGGCAGTTTCTGGGTGTGGTGGGAAGTTGTAGGAATTGACGTGCACCACCAGGTACACGGCAACGCATTAACCTTTTCGTCTGTAATTAGTTATTGTCACCTATGCTTTTCTGCTCTTGTGGAAAAAAAAAATTGCTGAAAAGTGCGGAAACGGGCCTGTCCTCCCTGTCTGTCCTATTTACGCCCAAATTCTGACCTTATTATAGTCGGCACTGTTGATGGATTGCAGTGTCCAGCACCGAATCATATATTTCTGCAAAAAGCTTTTGCTGGATCTTTGGCTGAGGGAATCATTCTTCAATGTGTTTTGAACATTATCTCCTGCTTAAGGACATTGCTGGTTGTTGTTACTTCTTCCATAGTTGTGTTGTGTTGTGCGGTAAAACCAGACAAATTATTGTCACACATTAAAACCGATATGAAATATTAAATTATTAAATACATCAATGGGAAGCAATAAATTAAATGAATGAGGGATTTCAAATTTTTTTTAATAATGATATACTTTGATAATAGTCACACCAACGTGTTTATTATTTTCCATTATACAGGTATATATAATTATCTTGAAAATTTATCTTTCCTGTTATAATTTATTATATGATTGTGTCCGTATTTAAAAATAATAAGAGGTTCCCACTTCATTGAGTGTTGTATCTTGTTCATTGAACTTTTTAAGCTCCCCAAGTGTTATAGACAGCGAGATGGACTTCTTCACATTTCACTTTGGAACTTCCAAGTACTGTACTGCAGTTTATTTGGATTTCAAGTTGAAACGTTAATAACACATTTGCTAGCTATTTTGAAATTGCTGTTAATATTAAAATGAGTCATTGTATTAATTTTGATCTATGAGCAACTATTTAATAGAAATTAGCAAAATAGTCATTTGCAACATGTCTATGTTCAGATTCTCTTCACCATAAGTACCATATACCAAGAGAACATTTCATTTGTGGCCTTTTCGTGGCCTTAAATGTGTGTACATTTCATTTGCCTAATAAGACAAAGTGTTTAAAGATACGAAGCAATTTTAAAAACCTAATCATAGCTCCGTGATACTTCGCTTTTGTGGCTGCTTGTGACATTTTGATATTATAACCAAACTTCGAACATAATTATGTTAAGGCATTATGAAGATGTGTGCAAGTTTTTCAACTTTCTGTTGATGCATTACTTTGACTGTCAGCACTAACAAATGTTTGTGATGTTTCTTGTGCAACTTCTTGTGATGCTTATTGCTTACACACCAATTCATAAAGACTTCTTTCTGGAGAAGTCTCTGAAGTTTGCAAAATGATTGCATCTCGAAAGGTTCACAGGTCTGTTTTTATGGTTGCACCTAGAATCTTCAACCAATGTCAAGTGGGCATGATAATGAATTATCTAGCGACATGTGACAGTAATCTAGTTACACTACTGGTCAAAAGTTTTAGAACACCCCCATTTTTCCAGTTTTTACTGAAATTTAAGCAGTTCAAGTCCAGTGAATAACCTGAAATGGTACAAAGCTAAGCGGTAAACTGCCAGAGGTTAAAAAAAAGTTTAGGCTACCAAAAACTGAAAAATAATGTAAATTTCAGAGTTGTTAAAAAAGGCCCTTTTCGGGGAACAAGTAATGCATTAGCAGCTGCAGCTGTTCTGTAGCAATGGAAGTAAATTAAGCCTTTAAAGTTGATGCAAACAATTCTTGCAGGTGTCCCAACTTTTGTTGATTAGTTACAAACCCTCTGTCAGTATAAAAGCAGTGCTAGAACAGACTGTGTTGCTACACCTTCTGTAGCATTATTTTGGCAATATTGCACTGCAGGAAGTAGTATATTGCTATCATAATGGCGAGAAAAAGACAATTAACAAAGGAAGACAGACAGACCGTTATAACCCTTAAAAGTGTATGTCTTTCCTTTAGAGAAATTGCAAAGAAGCCAAGGTGTCAGTGAGTACAGTTTCCTACACCATCAAAGGCACTTGGAAACTGGAGGAAACTCTGAAAGGAAGAGGTCTGGCAGACCCAAAGCCACAATACAATCAGAAGACAAGTTTCTGAGAGTCAACAGCTTGTGTGATAGGCGGCTCACAGGACAGCAGCTTTAAGCACAGCTTCACTGGTCGAAGTAAGGAGGTCTCAGTTTCAACTGTGAAGAGAAGACTTCGAGTTGTAGGTTTGACAGGTCGAGTGCAGTTAAGAAAGTCATTGCTAAAATGGCAAAATAAGAAAAAGAGGCTTGCCTGGGCCATGAAGCACCGCCAGTGGACTAATGAAAACTAGAAGAAGGTCTTATGGACCGATGAATCCAAATTTGAAATCTTCGGTTCATCAC
>CM068961.1:16619010-16629920 GCA_035128595.1 Eptatretus atami | reverse complement strand
ACTACATGTTATTAAAGATCTTTTTTTTTTCATGCGTTTCACTTCATTTTACATCCTCATTGAGACTCGCAAATAGATAGGGAATATGTTTGTGAAGTGCAACATGCTGTCTTTTGATTAAACCCATCAGCAAAGCGGCAGGTAGGCACGGCTAGTGCTAAATTAATCAAATGGCCTCTATAATATTGGCAAAGTAACATCATTTTCAAAAAACTGTGCAGTGAGGGTTAGTTAAATTACTGTTGGTAATGTTGATTTCAAATGATCATGTCAAACAACATTTGGTTTAAGTTTGCACTCACGTCGAATTGGCGGAAAGAGATTTGTAAGCAATATTGTCGCGGCCCATTTGAAATGCAATGCAATTGCTCGTGATGCAGTCGGATATGATCCCATTTCATGCAAAAGTCGTGTCCCTTGGTCACAAAACCCAATGATCTATCCAGGGTCGGTGGAGTCAGGATGATTGTTGTACAATTACAGCTGTGATAAAATAAATATAGATGAAATAGATACCGAAATCTTGTGCAAGTCCATTTAACTATTTTCCTCAAATGTTTACATTAATGATCCTATTCACAGTTTGTATACAAGTATCTTTATATACTTTATATAGGTCATGCAACTGTAGTTGAAAAAGGTGCAAACACAAGGCAGTTGACATATTTAGGGTCAGACTCTAAGTTGGATGACATTAAGCTTTAAATCCTCATACCCAAGTTATTACTATGATGGACAATCAGAAAAAAAGTGTGAAGTTCTGGTGACAATTAATAAGGTATATTTCATGAAATTTTTGTGAAATCAGCCAAAAAGGCCAAATCCATAGACTACAAATGCCAATTAAGAACTGCAAGAGATTTGAAGTGGTTTGACATCGACTGAAGAGGCTGGCGTGGAAGGAGATAACAAAGCTAACTACAGTGATTCTAATTACAAGGCAAAGCAGGGTGGGATGCTTCTGCTGCCAGAAGCATCATATGAGACTGCACCTGCAGAATGCATGACAGTCTTGCACGAGAAGACAGCACTAACACGCCCAGCCTGTCACGCTTACGGTTTGGAAAGAGAAGGAAGTGACGTGAAGGTGCACGAGACACAACTTGCCATGGCCTAGGGAGCCATGGGTTTATATTAAGTTCTTTGAGTTTCTGACTTCCAGATCTATTGAGACAAGTGGGAGGATGAGGAGCAAGCAGATTTAATGGCTTCTGCTCCACGGCTTGACCCTTTGCTTGCATTTGATGGCCACAGCTGCTTGTTGCTAGGATTGCGTTCCAAACAGTCATGCCATCAGTATCATGTCTCTTATTGTCAGGATGTCAGCCTCTCACCATCTCAATGCTTTCTCAGACTTATAGCTAGTATTTCTCATGTGATTGTTTTTCGCAAGTTGTTTCTCACAGCCAGCGGACACATTTCAAAAGGTAATCTCGTCTAAACACATTTGGGGATTCATCATAAAAAGACCTTTGGGCGATTGCTGGGAAAATAGATGCACTAAGTAACATCTTATTGGTGGGCGGTTACTGAAATGGAGACGAGCAAAGCAAAAGAGTTAAGCATCTATCTAGGTTTCATTTCCAAACTTTTATTTCAATCTAAAGTCATCTGCAAAGCAAGTAGTATGAACACTTTCCATGATTCTTGAAAATAGATGAGCCAATAATCATTATAAATGTATTCGACCACGAGTACTACTACTACGAATGCAACTAACACATAAGGATCCCAACTACTACCTCCTTCCAAGGAAAGTTTTTATTCCAATCGTTTAACGAACCGGTAACCAGGTCTGACATTCGACTGAAGGTGCGGGGATTTTTCATTTGTTCAGTGATGGTGATAAACTCACCTACTCTTTGTGAGAGACACCATGCGATCTTTAACATCCACCAACGACCAGTGCTGACAGACAGGATCTCCGTCTTAAGGTCCTGATGGACGGTGCCCACATTGATGCATTGCCCTGCAAGTGAAACACCAGGGTCAGTGAAAAGCTGGGTCGACATTCAAACCCAGGCTGAACAGCTCAACAACCCAAAGGCGAGTGCACGACCTCTAAGCTATCCTGCCAGCCCTCATTCCAAATGCTCCTCATCTAAGCTATATTCTGAGCCATCTATTTATGACGTACCCGTGAGGGCAAACGGGTGCTACATGTCAGAAATTTAAAATGAGAAAAAGAACAGGAGGAAGCGAAAAGGAAGTGTGAATGAGTAGGGAAAGAAGAGAAAGGATATCAAGATCGAGGAACTAGAAATAAAGGGAGGGTAGGAGTAAGTATGGGATCATTGGGATGGGACATGCAAGAGTGAGGGAGGGGAGGTGAGGGAGGGGTCGGGATTGGATGACAGATAAAGAAATACAGCAATTTTTGCATGCGTAATAAATAGATGGCACCTTACTCAGCAACGCAGACCCATTGAAACTTGCCACACTTGTCGGAGATTGACTGTAGGAGCATGATAAAACGCTTCAACATTTGCACATGGTAGGACCTGGCAGATGAGCAGAACATTTATTTTACTGCCATTTTTTGGTAGGGGGAGGGATGAAGGAGAGGCAGAGGGGCCTACATTTTTCCCAAGAGTACAAAGCATGACTCAAAGATGTGAGAAGCTGCTGCGTTTCGAAGGTTATTTCATCTTAAAATGTGAAGGTCTTTCCAACCACTGCCCTAACTGTATGGACCTCAAACAACGGAGGCTTCCGTTCCAATCTGATAGATCTCTCAATCCAGGCCGCTGCCAATAAACCAGACATTATCTGCTTAACTGAATCCTTTCTCCCACAGTAAGTCCCCGACTCGGTCATGGCTATCCCCGGCTATTTGTCTCCTCCAGTTTGATCGACCTGAACTCAGTCCTGGTGGTGAAGTTGCACTGCACATCAAGAACTCCATTTCTCACTCTCCATCTACTGCTCTTACACCTCCCTAACCCCAGGAGTACCTTTGGCTGTGACTTTCCCTCCGCTCCCACCTCATGTTTGTCTGTGTGTTGTCCCATCCTCCCAACAGTGATGACTCCATCTACATCTCTCCCTCTCTCTCACAGAAAACATGGACAAACTTTTAACCACTCATTCCAACTCTCTCTTCCCCATATGTGGTGATATCAATTGTCGCCATGCCAATTGGCTGGGTGTTGGATCTGACTCAATCTGGGAATTCTCTCACCCACATTTTTCGCAATGGAAAATCTTCCCTCTTGGATTTGGTAGTGATCAATTTCCCAGCCAATGCATCTTGCTCATCCTCTGCCCCAATTGTCTCATCTGATCGTATGCTTGTGAAAGTCATCATCTCTCTGGTCATTCGGAGAGAACAGCTTCTGGGCTGACAAATCTGGCAGTTCGCTCAGGCAGACTGGCAGGGACTGCAAGCAGCCATCTATCTTCAGGACTGGTCTCCTCTATTCACCACCACTGATATTGATTCAGCCTGGGATTTCTTCCATAGAAACCTACTCTCTCTTATGCACAGATTCAACCCATCTTGTCATCGGTTATCTTACCCATCCTCCTGCTCTTGGTACTCCGAATCCTGTCATGAGGCAGTTGCTTTAAGACAACTTGCATTCTCTTCCTGGAAGGCAAATTCATCCAAAGGCAGGTCATTCCAAAAAAAACCCACGAGAAGTGTGTGTCTACTCTCAGGTGAGCCAGAAAATAACATCTGTCCAATTTCAAGAATGACCTTTCAAATTTGTCTCCCTCCTCCAAATCCTGGTAGCACCTTGTCAAGTCTGTGTCTGGTGTATGCTCCCCTTCAATCCTATTCCTCACTTAAAATGGCATTAGGGCTGACTCCGCTCATGAGAAGGCCAAATGCCTCAATTCAGTGTTTGCCTCAAAATCTTGTGTCCCTAACCCCTCTCTCTCTCTCTCTGGACCCATCCTCCACAGTCGTACCCAGCTGCTCCTGGATTCGGTGTCTTTTGCACCTGAAAAGGTGGAAAAGTTTCTGGCAACGCTCGACTCTGACTCTGCAACTGGACCAGATGGCATCAGCTCACGTGTCCTAAAAAAAACCTGCTCTGCTGCTCTTGCACTTCCTCTCTCTGTACTTTTCACCCTATAATTTACCATCGGTCTTCTTCCATCTGCTTGAAAATCAGCCAACATCGCAGCATTACATTAAAAAAAGAAGGTGGAAAAATGGATCCCCTTCAACTACAGACCAATTAGCTTACTTCCAATCATCAGCAAGGTCATGGAATCCATCATCACAGTTGACAAAAAATCATTCTGTTTCTTCCAACAGCCTCATCTCAGATCAACAATTTGGATTCAGACCAGGTCAATCCACCCTGGGCATGCTGCTTCTACTCTCCCAACAATGGATGGAGGCCCTCAATATCAGACATGAGATCAGGGCCGTCTCTCTGGAATTATCTCGAGCTTTTGATACAGTCTGGTATCCTTCCTCACTCTCCAAACTGTCTACCTATGGAATCCAAGGCCAACTCCACTCTTGGATTACTGACTTCATCCCCTCTCGTAGCCAACGTTGTTTCTTTAATTATCCCCTTCCCTTGTTACAGAAGCGAGCATTCTGAACTCCTGTGGTCGACCCTGAATCTCTACTTGCAACATGAAAATCAAGTTGGGGTCAGGTTAGACTTTTATAAAACTGACAACGCTACTTCCTAACAATGCTATTCCATCCACCTGCAAATGCAATCCATTATAGTTTCATAACAACTATCATGCAGTACTGCATCTGCCATATCAGTATGATTTATTAAAGAAGGAGGATGTAACAATGTGCTTCTGTCCCAACATGCAGACTTGCAAATGATTCCCACAGTAAAGACATTTTGCCTCATTTAAGACCCGCTTCCTGGTCTATAACAAGAAGTCCAAGTTGTCAACACTATTGTGCATCTGTAGGGCACCACCCTGAAGGCCTAATCCTGCAAAGAGTTAAACCTTTCGTTGAACCGCAACTTTAATTCATTTTTCTAACAAATCAAAATTCAACACTTTGGGGATAGATTACCATTAAAAAAAAGGGTTATTCAAACTTATTTAGCTGAAGAGCTGATGCGTCCTGCTCTGTTCTTTGCAATGCCATTGGTCTGTCGGGGTGATGTCTCTCAAATTTGATTTTTGTCTTGAAATTCTCGAGTTTCCTTTGTCTTGTTCATATTTATTCCTTCGGTGTTTGCATATCGTGTTGCGGACGGACGCTCGATTTCTGACGCTTGGGTGCATGCGGGCCCCTGCCACATGCTAAGTAATTGTAATGATCGTTTTGTGTGCTCACATGATCATTCATCCTCCAGAAACCCTCTTCGTTGTTTGAAATCAGCTTTAACATGAAGGGTACCAGGAAACAATGAGGATGTAAATGAGGCATTCTGTTTGCTTCACTTTATGTTAAATGGTGTCGCATGGTACACAGGACCACTGCCTGGTGGTTGTCTTGTTGATGAAGCCTCAAGGCACAAGAAGATGTCCAACACTGATACTTTCAATGCAGGCTTGCACACGTCCTCTCAAGGATTGGTGTTTTGGTTATGGAAGAGATCTTTTTGTTGAAAGGGTCTGGTGAGGGATGTGAAGAGAGTTGCTCAATGGCTGTCACTGTGGGGGTCATTAAAATATTATCAAACCAAGGTTAAGTTCCACTTGCCATACAAAATGTTCGTATGACATATTGTTTCTAAGAACAACTTTAACAACATATTAATACGTACTTCGATGCACTTCTCACCTTTATCTGTCTTGCTATTCTTCGCAGCTGAAGACTAATTGCTACCTCTACCACCGAAGGTGGACGGAGGTTACGTTTACACCTCTGTCTGTCTATTTGTTTTGTCTGTCTGTGAGCTGGATATCTCAAAAAGTTATGGAAGGATTTGGACGAAAATTGGTGGACAGGTTGGATAGGTGACAAGAACAAGCCAATTAGATTTTGGTTGAAGTCTGGATGCAGATCCAGACTATCAGTGGGATACAAAAGGTAAACTGTTCAGCCTGACAGAGGTATGCGCTCCACCGAGTGCCCTTCTAGTTTTCTCACTGTGTTTGTGACCTCGGATTCGAATAATTTCTCATATAATTGCACTTATTGTATTGAATCCAACAAATCTAGATACAAAATTGAATCTTTACTTTAAGTGCCAATACCTTTCCCTGAACAGCCCAATATCTGGTAGTTTTTGTTGTTTATAGTATTATAAGGTTCCTGTCAGGGTTTCTATTGGTGGTGGTCGTATGGCAGCTTAGCTGCCGGGGTAGCTATCATTTCTTGAAGCGCAACTGTGTCGCTGATGCAGTGCCCCTCTACCAGTACATACACTGGAACTGGTACTCATTTCGCCGACCTCGGAAGGATGACAGGCTGAGTCAACCCCCTGGTGTATTAATTCAGCGGCCGACGGGGCTTGAACTCAGGACCCTAGGATCCCAAGCCGCCACCCTAATCACTGAGCCAACACCAGGCGAGGGTTTCTATTGATATTGCATGCAGGACAAAATTGTCAATAGACATCGTTGCATTTAACATGATTACAAGGACAGTTGTAGAGAATGGTCTAGCACATATTGAAAATGGGATTTGAACCTGCATCATGAAGCAGAGGTTCAGATGGGAACACGAACAGCCAATCAATTTGAGTTTACAAAACTGTTGTCTGAAAAGGTGGAATGAAGAACTAGCATTACTTGTGAAGGCTAGTGTCAATCTGCATCAGCAGACAGGTAGAACAATGGATGGAATCAATGGATGGACAGGTAGAACAATGGATGGACAGGTAGAACAATGGATGGAATGAACTCTTCGTTGGAGCAAAAGAGGAGTCCAAATGAGGGGCACTCTAAGCGCCCTGTGTTGGGTGACATCCCAATCACGACAGAGACAGTTTGGAAAAAGCTTCTTGCCATAAAGTGCTCAACTGGACTATATACAGTACACCAAGATGCTCGAAGGAGACAGATAATGTCATTGCAGAACCTCTGCAGATGATCTTCCAAATGTCTCTCGATGAAGGGGTTCTTCCACATTATTGGAAAAAGGGGAACATCACAACCATTCATAAGAAAGGAAGCAAGTAATCTGCTGAGAAGTACCGCCCTGTAAGCTTGACATCAGTGGTAGGTAAAGTACTGGAGAGTATAGTCAGAGATAGCATAACAACGCACATGATGACCCACAACCTCTTCACAAACCGTCACAATGGTTTTCATGCCAAGAAGATCATGCATGTCACAACTGTCGTGTGCTTTTAAGGAACTGATGGGCATGATTGACAAGGCACATGCAGTGGGTATTTTCTATTTTGACTTCTGCAAAGCATTTGATAAAGATTGCATCGTATGGTAAAGGTGGAAAACTCCTTACTTGGATTGGAGCATTCCTAACAGGAAGACTCCAAAGAGTCACTATAAATGGAGTGAGCTCAAACTGGAGTCCTGGAAGAAGTGACATACCACAGGGCAGTGTGCTGGGACCCTTTTCGTTTGTTATCTTTAGGAACGATCTTCCAGAATCGATCAAGAAACTCGTGTACATTTTTGATGACAACACGAAAATTATGCGTCCACTTAACAACCATGATCAAGCAGAATCATTTCAAGATGACTTAGACAAGGCGCAAGAATGGTCCACCACCAGACAAGGCACAGGGATGGTCCACCACCAGACAAGGCCCAGGAATGGCCCACCACCAGACAAGGCCCAGGAATGGTCCACCACCAGCAAGGACAGGGATGGTCCACCACCAGACAAGGCCCAGGAATGGCCCACCACCAGACAAGGCCAGGAATGGTCCACCACCAGACAAGGCACAGGAATGGTCCACACCAGACAAGGCACAGGAGATGTCCACCACCAGACAAGGCCAGGAATGGGTCCACCACCAGACAAGGCACAGGAATGGTCCACCACCAAATAAGGCAGAGGAATGGTCCACCACCAGACAACGCACAGGAATGGTCCACTACCAGATAAGGCACAGGAATGGTACACCACCTGGCAGGTCCCCTTTGATGAAAGCAAATGCAGGGGCCTGCATATTGGAAGACAAAACAGTAAGAATGGATACCGTATTAATATGTACTAGTACGGGCCCGTAGGGGCGTAAACGACGACTGGATTGGGGCATTATTTTCAATTAGATTGGACCAACGTGTCATAAATGGACATAACTTGGGAAACACCTGGGAAACATACTCAGGTCCCCAGCGTCAATTGTGACGTCATATCAAACGAAGAAGAATTGTGACGCCCCTCTCTCTCGCCCCTCCTCGCTCCCCTCTAGTTCGTCGCCCTCCTCTCCCGCCCCTCTCTCTCGCCCCCACTCTCACCCCCTCTCTCGCCCCCTCCTTCTTGAATTTGTGACGCTCCCCTCCTCTCTCACTCCCCTCTCTCTCCCCCTCTCTCGCCCCCTCCTCCCCCCCCTCTCCCCACCCCCACTCTCTCCCCCCCCTCTCCTCACCCCTAGTCTCACCCCCCCCCTTTCTCCCCCCCTCCTCTCCCCCCCTCCTCTCTCGCCCCTCTCTCTCACCCCCTCTCACACCCCTCTCCCGTTCCCCTCTCTCGTCCCCACTCCCACCCCCCTCTCTTCCCCCCCCTCTCCCCTAGTCTCGCCCTTCCTCTCTCCCCCTCCTCTCTCGCCCCTCTCTCTCGCCCCCACTCTCATCCTCCCCTCCCGTTCTCCTCTCTCGCAGATATTGGTCGACAGATAAATGGCCGTAACTTGGGAACCGCTCGTCCGATCGAGATCAAACCTCGAAAAGGCACATCGCGGGTCCCCGGCAATATTCCTGGCAAGATTTCAATGAGATCGGACGGCGGTCGTCAAGAAACGGCGGTCAGACAGACAGACCAGACAGAACAGACAGAACAGACAGACACACAGAGATTGCTGGAATTATAGATAGATTCCTTCAGGATGTCCAAATGGAGTAAGACCTTGGTGTTGTGATTGAAGAGACTTAACTTTCATCAGAATATCTCAGAATCCATTCTCAAAGCCAATCATATGCTAGGAGTCATTAAAAGGATATTCTCACACTCATCCTCCTCCTCCACCTCCATCGTATGCAGCACAAGACTGCAGGTAGCATTCATTGGTTATGAAACTGATCAATGCCCCTATTAACAGAACACTGGAACTAATTTTGCCACTCTCAGAAGAATGGCAGGCTAAGTCAACCCCACCTGGTGTTCATGCAACAGCTGACAGGGGTTCAAACTCAGGAGCGTAAGATCCCAAGCCATCCACCCTAACCACTAAGCCAACACCAGGCTTAACATTCTCACACTTAACAAGAGAAAATCTGCCAATTATCTTTGTCTTCTTAGTCAGGCCACATCCTGAGTATTGAAATATATTCTGGCACTCCAGGGTCACTATGTACAGAGAAAAGATTGAGAGAGTGCAGAGATGAGCAACAAGGCTGATTACTGAATTGCGTGCGCTGCCTTATAACCAAAGTCTCAAAATTCTCCATCTACACTCACTCGATTACCATCGACGCAGGGGTGACATGATCAATGTCTTCGATACATTACATGGAGATCTTTGAGTTCCAGTTGTTCACTTCTTTGTACCTGCGAGTAATCTGATCACGAGAGTACATCCTTGCAAGCTGTTCAAAAGCTGTTCCAGACTGAACATAATAAATGGGATTTTTTTTCAACCAGGGGGTTGTTATAGTTATTGGAACAGCCTTACACAGGAAACTGTCCGTAACTGTGAATGTCAATGTGTTCAAAAGTAGGCTGAATCGAGATTTGTGGAGCCAAAGGCTCTTCACTAACAGTCCTTAAGGTATGTGCAGAGTTAGTTTTTAAAAGTTCAGTTGTACTCAACCCTGATGGGCAGAATGGGATAACTACAGAATCCTGTACCTGACAGTACCTTCTATCCGATTACTGATGTGATGTCATATTTTGATTTGCCTTTCTAGGCCAAAGACAAGTGAGCTCTATGAGAGTGATGAGCAGTCACAAGTTAAGGAAAGCTTGCATAAATTTAAGTAAAACATCAGAGGAGGGCCGTTATGAATGTTGGACGTCTACATATTCATCTGCTAATAAAAAATTTTTTTAATTAAATTGGACAATTAAAAGATTCAACATCCTGTTTGCCCTTCCACAGAACACATTATGCAAAAAATAAGATGCAACTTAAAAGCCTTACCAGCAAGGAATAACAAAAAACTAGAACAGCACTCGGTAGAGCGCATACCTCTGCCAGGCTGAACAGTTTACGTTTTGTATCCCACTGATTGGCCAGATCCGGGATCTTCACCAAAATCGAATCCATTTTTCCTTGTCACACACCCACCCTGCCGACCAAGTTTCGTCCGAATCTGTCCATAACTTTTTGAGATACCATGCTACACTGCACATCATTTTTGGCACGATCTCTCAAGAATCATTTCAGTAATAATTTTAAAATTCTCGTATCCGCATCTGAATCCAGAACTTCACCAGAATTGAATAAATTCGTCCTTGTCACCCACCCAACCTGTCCACCAAGTGTCGTCTGAATCCGTCCATAACTTTTCGAGATATCCTGCTCACAGACAAACAAACGGACAGACAGACAGGGGTGAAAACACAACCTCCATCCATTTTCGGTGGCACAGGAGGAGGCCATTCGGACCATCATGCTTGCACTACACCAACACCGGATACGATCACCCAGCCATAATCAAGCTACCCACAAGTCCTGCCAATATCCCTTTACAAGAAAAGCTCCAATACATCGAGGTACCGATCTATTTCCAATTTAAATTTATATACTGTTTCTGCTGCCACTACCTTCCTAGGGAGACCATTCCATGCATGAACTACTCTCTGACTGAAAGACACTTGCCTCATTGCCATCCTGTAATATTACATGTTGTTTTCCATGATGCAACAATCATCCATAGGCTACACACGAAAT
>CM068961.1:16566088-16584235 GCA_035128595.1 Eptatretus atami | reverse complement strand
CGAGTGAATACCTCAGTTCGAGAACATTTTCAACGGCCCTCGTGTGTCATTGATCAAAATGGAATCACAAAACCTGACGCAAATTGTTGTTCCACAGAATGTTGTACAGAAGGGTACGATTCAGATACCAAACGCATGACTCGATACCAGTCAGAAATCAATAAGAAAGGTTTGCGGAGAGAATGCGCAAGACTGAGATGAGGTCACATGAGCGCAATAAACCTGCAACGAAATGCACGCGTGGGACGCGCGCTCATGGAGCCGCGGGGAGGAAAGGACGGCTCGGATTAGCTTCGGGTACGGCTTGCATTAGCCTCGGGTACGGCTCGGATTTCCTCGGGTACGGCTTGCAAGAGCCTCGGGTACGGCTCGCATTAGCCTCGGGTACGGCTCGCATTAGCTCGGGTACGGCTCGGATTATCTCGGTACGGCTCGAATTAGTCTCGGGTAGGCTCGAATAGTTGGTACGATGCAAGAGCCTCGGTACGGCTCGCATTAGCCTCGGGTATGGCTCGCATTAGCCTCGGGTAAGGCCGCATTAGCCTCGGGTCCGGCTCGCATTAGCCTCGGGTAGGCTCGCATTAGCCTTGGTACGGCTCGAATTAGCCTCGGGTACGGCTCGCATTAGCTCGGGTACGGCTTGCACAAGCCTCGGGTACAGCTCGAATTAGCCTCGAGTATGGCTCGCACTAATCTCGGGTACACCTCGCATTACCCTCGGGTACGGCTCGCATTAGCCTTGGGTACGGCTCGCATTAGCCTTGGGTATGGCTCGCATTAGCGTCGGGTACGGCTCGCATTAGCCTCAGGTACAGCTCGCATTAGTCTTGGCTACAGCTCGCATTGGCCACGGCTACGGCTTGCATTAGCCTCGGGTACGGCTCGGATTAGCCTCGGGTACGGCTTGCAAGAGCCTTTGGTATGGCTCGCATTAGCCTCAGGTCCAGCTCAAATTACCCTTGGGTGGGTACAGCTCGCATTAGCCTGGGTACGGTTTGCATGTCTCGGGTAAGGCTCGGATTAGCCTCAGGTATGGCTCGCATTAGCCTCGGGTGCAGCTTGACTTAGCCTCGGGTACGGTCGCATTAGCCTTGGATTACCTCGGTACGGCTCGCATTAGCCTCGGGTACGGCTCGCATTAGCCTCGGGTATGGCTCGCATTAGCCTCGGGTAACGGCTCGCATTAGCCTCGCGTACGGCTCGCATTAGCCTCGGGTACGGCTCGAATTAGCCTCGGGTACGGCTCGCATTAGTCTCGGGTACGGCTTGCACAAGCCTCCGGGTACAGCTCGAATTAGCCTCGAGTATGCTCGCACTAATCTCGGCACACCTCGCATTACCCTCGGGTACGGCTCGCATTAGCCTTGGGTACGGCTCGCATTAGCCTTGGGTATGGCTCGCATTAGCGTCGGGTACGGCTCGCATTAGCCTCAGGTACAGCTCGCATTAGTCTTGGCTACAGCTCGCATTGGCCACGGCTACGGCTTGCATACCTCGGTACGGCTCGGATTAGCCTCGGGTACGGCTTGCAAGACCTTTGGTATGGCTCGCATTAGCCTCAGGTCCAGCTCAATTACCCTGGTGGTGGGTACATGCTCACATTAGCCTTGGGTACGGTTTGCATGTCTCGGTAAGCTCGGATTAGCCTCAGGTATGGCTCGCATTAGCCTCGGGTGCAGCTTGACTTAGCCTCGGGTACGGCTCGCATTAGCCTTGGATTAGCCTCGGGTATGGCTCGCATTAGCCTGGGTACGGCTGCATTAGCCTCGGTATGGCTCGCATTAGCCTCGGGTACGGCTCGCATTAACCTCGCGTACGGCTCGCTTAGCCTCGGTACGCTCGCATTAGCTCGGGTACGGCTCGTATTACCTCGGGACGGCTCTGCCACAAGCCTTGGTACAGCTGAATTATCCTCGGGTACGGCTCCAACTAACTCGGTACGCCTCGCATTAGCCTCGGGTACGGCTCTCGCATTATCCTCGGTACGGCTCGCATTACCTCGTGTACGGCTCGCACAAACCTCGGGTACAGCTCGAATTATCCTCGGGTACGCTCGCACTAATCTCAGGTATGCCTCGCATTAGCCTCGGGTACGCCTCAAATTAGCCTCGGGTACGGCTCAAATTAGCCTCGGGTACGGCTCAAATTAGCCTCGGGTACAGCTCTTATTAGTCTCAGGTACGGCTCGCACTAGCGTCGGGTACGGCTCCAATTAGCGTCAGGTACGGCTTGCATTAGCCTTGGGTATGGCTCGGATTAGCCTCGGATACGGCTCACATTAGCGTCGGTACGGCTCGGATTAGACTCGGCTTTGGCTCAAAGCGAGGAAAATGTGCCTTCCATAATGGCCTCCTCTTCTACGTCCTTGATTCTCGGGACCCAACATCTGCAGATGATTAACCTCCTCTGGGACGAAAGGCTTTTGCTCCCGACTCCGTCTCCACCTTCCCAGGCCATTCACGCTTCGGGAAGTCCTTAAGACTCATTTGTATATCATTAAACTCCGGGTCAGTCGGAATTCTTGATGTGCCAATTGGCGGGAATGAAAACTTTCGCAGTCATGACACAATCTGTGAAGTGGTCGTTTTGTGCATACCAAGTACGTTATTTATTTCGATCTTTTTATCATTCCCATGCGAGTCTAACTGCAGGGCTGACATGATTGTTTGTTACAAAAGGAAGAGGACGGCTAATTCGGCCTTCGCTTTTGGGAAGTTGAAATGAGCTGCAAGAAGGGCCGTGTGAGGGGTTGAGGTCGATTTGAGGAGGGGGAGGGGGCAGGGTTGTGGCATGGCTGGTGGGAATGCTGCAGTTGCAGTGCAGTGAGAAGAAACGCGCAAAGTGAACAGCAAACAGATCGAAAGCCCTCTGTTGAGGAGCACACACAGAGGCCGACCCCAAGGGACTCACGATCTTTCTCTTTCTTTCCCTCTCTCCCCTTCTCCCACCTCTCCCATCTCTCTCTCTCTCTCTCTCTCTCTCTCATCCTCTCTCTCTTCTCCTTCTCTCTCTTCTCTCTCTCTCTCTTCTCTCTCTTCCCACCCTCTTCTCTCCCCCTTTCCCACCCTCTCTTCCTTCTCCCCCCTTCTCCCACCACTCTCTCTCTTCCCCTTCTCCCACCCCCTATCTCTCTCTCCTCTCCCACCTCTCTCTCTCCCCTTCTCCACCTCTCTCTTCCCCTTCTCCCCCCCTCTTCCCTTCTTCCCACCTTCTCTCCCCTTCTCCCTCTCTCTTCCCTTTCTCCCACCTTCTCTCTCCCCTTCCCACCCTCCTCTCTCTCTCCCCCTTCTCCCACCCTCTCCTCTCTTTCCCTTCTTCCCCTTCTCCCACCCTCTTCTCTCCCCCTTCTTTCCCACCTTCCTCTCCACCTCTCTCTCCCTTCTCCCACCTCTCTTCTCCCCTTCCCCACCCCTCTCCCCTTCTCCCACCCCCTCTCTCCCCTTCTCCCCCCCCCCTTCTTCCCTTTCCCACCCTCTCTCTCCTCCTCTTCTCTCTCTCCTTCTTCCCCACCCCTCCCTCTCCCCCCTTCTCCACCCCTCCTCCTCCCTCTCCCCTCTCCCCCCCCCCCCTCCCCCTCTCCCCCTCCCCTTCTCTCCCACCCCTTCTCTCTCTTTCTCTCCCCCCCTTCTCCCCCCCCACCCCTCTCTCCCTCCCTTCTCCCACCCCTCTCCTTCTCTCCTCTCACCCCTCTCTCCTCTCCCCTTCTTCCCCACCCCCCCCCCTCTCCCTCCCCTTCCTCCACCCTCTTCTCCCCTCTCCCCCCCTCTCCTCTCTCTCCTCCTCCTTCCCTCTTCCCACCCCCTCTCTCTCCCCTTCTCCCTCCCCTTCTTCCTCCTCCCACCCCTCCTCTCTCCCCTTCTCCCACCCTCTTCCCCTTCTCCCACCCTCTCTCTCCTCTCCCCCCCCTTCTCCCTCTCCCCCTTCTCCCTCTCCCACCCTCTCTCCCCTTCTCCCCCCCTCCCTCCCTCTCCCCCCTTCCTCCCCCTCCCCTCTCCTCCCCTTCCCTTCTTCCCACCCCTCTCCCTCCCCTTCCCCTTCCCACCCCTCTCCTCCCCTCTCCCCCCCTTCCTCCCACCCCTCTCCCTCCCTCCCTTCTCCACCCCTTCTCCTCCCCTCTCCACCCCTTCTTCCCCACCCCTCTTCTCCCACCCCTCTCCCTCCTTTTCCCTTCCTCCACCCCTTCTCCTCCCTCCTTCCCTTCCCACCCCTTCTCCCTCCCCTTCCTATTTCTCCCCCTCTTCCCCCCCTTTCTCCACCCCCTCTCCCTCCCCTTCTCCCACCCCTTTCTCCACTCCTCTCCACCCCTCTCCCTCCCTCTCCCACCCCTCTCCCTCCCCTTCTCCCACCCCTCTCTCCCTTCCCCCTTTCTTTCCACCTCCCTCTTCCTCCCCTTCCCCCTTCTCCCACCCTCTCCCTTCCCTTCCCCTTCTCCCACCCCTCTCCCTCCCTTTCCCTTCTCTTCCCCCCTCTCCCTCCCCTTCTCCACCCTTCCCCCCCCCTCCTCCCCTTCTCCCACCCCTTCTCCCACCCTCTCCTTCCCCTTCCTCCCCACCCTTCTTCCACCCCTTTCCTCCCCTTCTCCACCCTTCTCCCACCCCTCTCCCTCTCTTCTTCTCCCCACCCCTCTTCCCCTCCCTTCTCCACCCCTCTTCCCTCCCCTTCTCCCACCCTCTCCCTCCCCTTCTCCCACCTCTCCCTCCCCTTCTCCCCCCCTCTTCCCTTCCCTTCTCCATCCTCCCTTCTCCCACCCTTTTTTCCCCTCCCCTTCCTTTCCCCCCTTCCCCTCCCCTTCTCCTTCTCTCTCTCTCTCTCTCTCTCTCTCTCTCTCTTCTCCCTTCTCTCTCTCTCTCTCTCTCTCTCTCTCTCTCTCTTCTCTCCTCTCTCTCTCTCTCTTCCTCTCTCTCTCTCTCTCTCTCTCTCTCACACCACACACACACATCGTGGCACATTTCGAGCGAGCGAACCGGCCTGGGCCACGTAACAGCCCTTGCGCGGGTCCTATCAATTACCTGATTACCAATAGCGCCCATCGGGCGACTAACAGACGCGCGTGCGGCCTGACAGACACTGGCGCTCGCGAAAACCGGCCTGCGCGGTAGCCGAGACTGAGCCCAGGATGACAAGACAACATAGAGATAGCCCGAAGGTAATGCAACAATTCCGCGCCACTAACTTAGCGGGCGGAAAACGTCCGCCGGTACAACTGGCCATCCCTGCGTCCGTCATGCGTGGGGTAGCCCCGGATGCACGACGAGCGCAGCGCCCAATTTACAAGCAGCGCGTTCGGCGTGCGTGGCGGTGGGGGGGGTGTTGGGAGGGGTGTTCTACGCAACAAAAACGCGGCGGGGGGCAGGCGACGGTTTTAACAAACGCAACGCGCGGGCATATCATCCGTCCGCTGCCCGCACCCAAACAAGCCTCTTAACGAGTAGTCTGGCAAGCGCTCAGCGGGAGCGGTAATGGACGTGCCGCTGTTGACAGCTTGGGTGCGCTGAGTGGGATGCGCGCGCTCGCGCTGGAGTAAACGCGTCTCCCAAGGTCCAGGCAATCTTTCCTCGGTCCTTCCACGCGAATTACGCCATTAAAATGTATCTTCGGTGGAAATTGCTGCTTATTGAACAGATTGCGCAAGATTTGTTCTTGCATCATCATTCACGATGCTTCTTTTACACTGCGCACGGACGCACGGTAGGCCACGCAGCACGCACGCACGGTAAAACACGCAACACAGAACGGCACTCGGTGGAGCACAAACCTCGGCCAGGCTGAACAGGTTACGTTTTGATTACACCGATGGGTCACATCTGAATCCTGACCTTCATCAAAATCGAATCGGCTTGTTCTCGTCACCAAACCAACTCTTCCACCAAGTTTTGGCCGAATCCGTCCACAAATTTTTGAGATATCTTGTTCACAGGCAGACAGACAAACAAAACAGCCAGGAGTGGTAAAAATAAACCGATGTGAAAATCTTGTCCATTTGTATTATCTAACCTGAGCAAGTTATCCAGGAGGTGACATCGGTGGCATCATGGTTATAGAGCGTCTGCTCTCAGTCCAGGAGGTCGGTGGTTCGAACACCGTCCGAGTCATACTGGACTCCAGGACGTGATGCTTCATTGCTTGACGTCCAGCATTTCAAAAAGGATAGAGCACGGATAAACAACCAGATGTTGGCAACCATTTCGTGGGCTTGCTGGCCGCTGGGACGAATGACATCTGATGCTTTGAAGTTCCTTGCAAGAAAACTGGTGGTGTATTACATAACCCTGCGCAAAGCAATCTCAGAAAACCAAGTTAGAGGCCATTACAGACTTGTACTGTGTAACAGAGGTATGTATATCATTACGTTCGTTTCGAGAGGGGACATCAAATCAGCTGAGATTCACAGGGTGATGCTCATCGTGTAGTTGTGTGTTACATTGCTGCAACGAGTTAAAACATGGCAGCGATAATGATATTATCACAAGCAACTGACTACAGTCATTCAATCAAACATTTAGCTTTGTAAATTCACTAGATTACTGTAGTAAATGTTAGATTGCAGAAGATTAGCATGTCAGTGTTGGACTGTGAAACAATGATTCAGTCTCTATTGATTTTTCAATACAAGGTTAGTGCAAGGTGGGTACCAAAGGACCTCATGGTTGATCAAAAGGTCATGTGGCCACTGCAACAGAGCTCCCGTAATGTGTCCAAAGGAATGGAGAGGATGTTTGAGGAAGTGTGACATGATGAGGCCCGGGTCCATCATTACATATCAGAGTCGAAGCAAGCCAGCATGCAAAGGAGACATTCTTGGCCTCCACAATGAAAAAATATTCAACATCTAGCCATGCATTTCATGACCTTATTAGTTAAACAAACGTGGAATTTCTCGAACGTGGTAAAACCATCGATGCACAATACTACCGTAACCTGTTGACCAATGAAGAGACAATGGCCAATTATGCTATCTCAGGGCATGACTTGACTGAACGTTGATGCTCGCTCACACAGATGGTAAATGTGACCACCACTCCTCTTTTGGAGAAGGGTTGTGAAGTGTTAAATCATCTCCCAAACAGTCCAGAATTGTCACCTTGTGGATGTCCTGAAAGGATGTTGCAGAGGTAGCACAATTACCTCTGTGCTGTTCTGCCATTCCTCAGACAGTGAGGGATGATGTCAGCAATGAGTGGACTAGGTGTGGAAAAATGGTGGAGGATGGTGGGGTTTTGAAGGCAAAGTTTTCCAGGACCCTTGTGTTATGGAGTTATTTGTTAGAGAAGCACTGAAGACAGTATAGCACCACAGGAGATGGTTGGTTTTGGAAACAATGAATGTTCGGGAGGGACAGGTGAGGTTCTGTGCAATGAGTAATGTAGATCTGTCCACCAATTTCATCCATCCAATTTTCATCTAACCCAAATCCATCCAGAACTTTTTGAGATATCCTGATCACAGACAGCCAGACAAACAGACATGAAAATCACTCAGCGTGACACTTGGTGAAATGGAATGGCACTCTACAGAGAACATACCCCCTGCCAGGCTGAACAGTTTACATTTTGTATGCCACTGATGTGCCGGATCTGATTCCGGACCTGAACCAAAATCAAATCGGCTTGTTCTTGTCACATAACCAACTCTTCCAGCTCGTTTTGTCACAAGTCGTCCACAACTTTTGGAGATAACATGCTATATATAGTTTTTGGCCACAACTCTCAATGGTGAAGAATCACTCTAAAAATGCTCACATCCAGATTCAAATTTCACCCAAAATTGAATCAATAAGTTTCACATACCCAACCAGTCCACAAAGTTTCTACCAAATCCATCCATAATTGTTTCAGACATTGTGCTAAAAAATCGTTTTTGGCCCAATTTCTCAATGGTGAGGAATCACATGAAAAATTCTCGAATCCGAATCCGGATTCAGATCTTCACCAAAATCGAATCAATTATTCCTTTTCACACACCCATCCTGTCCACCAAGTTTCATCCGAATCCATCCACAACTTATTGAGATATCATGCAATATCGTTTTCGGCCCATCTCTCAATGGTAAAGAATCAGTTAAAAATTAATAATTGTCGTATAAAGATCTGAATTCGGATCTTCTCCAAAATTGAATCAATTCTTCCTAGTTGCACTCCCAACCTGTCCACCTAGTTTTGTGTGAATCAATCTGTGACCTTATGAGATAGAGTGCTATATATCGTTGTTGGCCCCATCCCTCAATGGTGAATAATCACGTGAAAAATTATCGGATCCGGATTCGGATCTTCACAAAAATCGAATCCATTAGTCCTTGTCACACACCTAACATGTCCACCAAGTTTAATCCGAATCTGTCCACAACTTTTTGAGATATCATGCAATATCGTTTTTAGCCCCGTCTCTCAATGGTGAAGAATCACGTAAAAATTTAATAATTCTCGTATCCGGATCTGGATTCGGATCTTCACCAAAATTGAATCGATTCCTCCTTGTCACACACCCAACCTGTCCACCAAGTTTCGTCCAAATACATCCATAATCTTTTGAGATATTGTGCCATATATCGTTTTTGGCCATATCTCTCAATGGTGAAGAATAACTGAAAAAATTCTCAGATTTGGATCCAGATTTGGATCTTCACCAATATTAAGCATTGCTGTCCTTGGCTGGTCAACTACATACACAGAAAATTTCAGAACGATTGCTTGAAAACTGTGGCCAAAATTGTGTGAGACAGACAGACAAACAGACAAACAGAAAAATGCTACAGACCAACAAAAAAATTTTTTCGCCAAGTAACAAACATCGGTGAAAACATAACCTCCATCCACCTTCGGGAAAAGAGACAGACACAGGGGCTATCGGGCGACAAGGAGATTCTTATGCACTTGATCCTGGTCGTTGCAAACTGGGGTTACAAAACACTTACTCAAACATTCATGATGAGATAAATAATTAATAATTAACCCTTAATTAATTAACGTAAGTACAATTAACCCCGAACTCATTTTCGTAACTATATATATATATATATTAATATACGTTGTACTTATGTTGGTAGATCAAAGGTTTTACAACCAGAGTGGTGTCAAAGCCACCCAATGCTCGCCTGTTTATACATTTATCGTTTTTCGTTTTTAAAGACAGTAGTCTAATAATATTTTTATAAAGCATTGCAGTGAGTCTGATCCAAATAATTTAAAGCAATATATGTATTTGTACATTGTAATCAGTAAAAAATAGTGTGGTAGATAAAAACATTAGAAAGGAAATAACTTGCACCAAAAACTTTAACATTTTCACGCTCACGCTGACGCTGACGCTCAAAGACTAGTCTAATAATATTTTTTTATAAAGCATTGCAGTGAAGTCTGATCCAAATAATTTTAAAGCAATATATGTATTTGTGTATTGTAATCAGTAAAAAATAGTGTGGTAGATAAAAACGAGAAAGGAAATAACTCACCAAAAATTTAACATTTTCACGCTGACGCTCACGCTCACGCCGGGGGGTATCGCTATAGCTCTCTGTTCTTCGAACAGGCGAGCTAAAAATGAAGCTCACAATAGTCCAAGACACCACAACAATAGATCATGAGTAGGATTAAAAAAAAACATTTATATTGAAACGGTGAACCAGGTGGACACTCAAATCTCCCACCTGGACGGTCACCAATCTGGCGACGGGATGGACTGAATGGTCTCTTTCTATGTTTAAGTTCCTTGGAAGGGAAGTCATCCATTATATACTGTGTTGTGAATCATGGTGTCTGTCCGTGCATTCGTCTGTCTCCCGTTTATGGCGGTCACTTCCCATGCTGCATTTGAAAAGCTCAACATTCACTTTTTAAAATGATGGGGGAACAGATACGAGTCATGTTGATGCCAAATTTTATTTCACAACCAGTATATTTTGCCCTCTTTCGAGACAAATCCAACCACCACTGCCCAATGTTGCACCACCATTTTGCGATGGCCAGAAAAAGTAGCTCAGAGCTTTTGTCCGGAGTGAAACCAAGAGTGTAACACAGTCTGCCCGCGTAACCCCTTCGGGCATATTTTTATGGACAAAATTCCAAAAGAGATAATTCTCGTTTTTTTATAATCCGTAGGTTTAGTACCGTTTCAGAAAAAAAATCCCCAGTCCTAGGTTGTGGGGAAAAAAAATCCCAGGTCATTGAAAATCGAGCGGTCGATCATTTGGATCAATGTGTAGACGCAGTACTTCCACATATGAAAATCTCATTTCCAGGAAATATTACCCCTTTATAGAGTTAGATTGGCTGTTTTTGTGCATTAGTAGGCCTAATGAGGAAGTTTCAGCAGTTTCCTGCATTTGGATTTGACGCAGAATAGGAAATTACAAAATTTCTTTGAGGAAATCACGCGTTAGTTGAGTGGAAACACTGGGGCAAAGCGAAACTAATTTTTGGAATTCCCAGAAAAAAAAGGAAGTGACAGCAGACGAAGTATACATATTATATACATATACATATACATATACATATACATACATATACATATACACTATATATTACATACATATAAATACATATAACAATATATATGCATATATATACAATTACATATATATATACTATTACATATTCATATATATACATTTACTGTATACATATACATATATATGATACATAATATATATAATATACAGTTACCCACGCTATATCGCGGTTCCAACTATTGCGCCCGGTATATCGCGGTAAATATATAAAATATAAATTATTTAGGCAATAAATTATAACGCGTGGCGCTCGACCAGTACACAACGCACGAGACAAAGTTTCGCTTGTGAACTTCGAATTTTTCTACGTTTTTCTCCAAGCCCACGATGCCGCCCAAACGCCTGCACCTTCTAAGGCTTCTGGAAAGGAACCGAAGCGCCAGAGAAAGTCCTGACGCTCCGGAGAAGGTTAAGGTGCTCGATATGCTTCGGGAAGGAAAAAGGTTGCTGCGGTTGGACGAGCACTGCCATACCCAGCACCTCAAAACCGACCAGACCAGACGAGGCATCTCCAGCACTCAAAACCCAATCACTGCCAAACCGACCAGACCAGACGAGTCGATCTCAGGCACCTCAAACCCGATCACTCCCAAACCGACCAGACCAGACGAGTCGATCTCCGGCACCTCGAACCCGATCACTACCAAACCGACCAGACTAGACGAGTCGATTTTTTGGGGAGGCGTCCATTCATCGCGGATTTTCACTTAGCGGGAGGTTTGGAACATACACCACGCGAAAACGGGATTACTGTATATATATTATATATATATATATATATATATATATATATATATATATGTAGCCTGGTGTTGGCTCAGTGTTAGGGTGGCGGCTTGGGATCGAGGGTCCTGAGTTTAAGCCTCGTTGCCCGCTGAATTAATTCACCAAGGGGTTGACTCAGCCTGCCATCCTTCCGAGTCGGCAAATTGAGTACCAGCTTGCTTGGATGACCGAGTCATTCAAGTATCCTGCGTCAGTGGGCAACCTGTCCATATATACAAGCCGGTAGGCGGCGATGGGTTGGACGGCATGGAAACTATAAGATATAGAGCAAAATGGATGTCATATATAGCGGATAGGATCACCTTAAGATTATGCATATCAAATCTCATCCAGTTCCATCTACTGATACTACTCGGTATCCATTTGAATGAAGTACCGAAAATGCGGTTTGAAATCGGAAATCCCCAAAATTCGAGGGGTGCTGTGGGTGAACAAAGATCTAAATCGAAAATCCGGCCCATCGTTTGTGCACAATGTATTCCAGACATTAGTAGAATTTCATTACCATCGACCATAACCTAGAGGAGTAGCATTTGGCCCGAAGCACCTCAGGTTCTGCTATTATGGATTTTGCACTATTGACCTTTGACGCCTGACCTAAGCGAAATCGGTCAATATTCTCTGAGGCAAAGTTGTAGTACTCATTGGGTACCATGAACCTGCAAAGTTTCATTCGTATCGATGCACTCACCTGGTCGCTAGGGGGCTTCAATTTCGCCAATTTTCGCGCATACCCTAATTGTAGGGGGCGCTGCGGGTAAAGTATTCAATATATCACAAAAACGGAATATATTTGATAGAGCATCACCTGTAGATCATTGTGCCAAATTTCATAACCCTAAGTGGGATAATGGCTTTTGGAATGGATTTCGCGTGAACGGTACCGATTTTGAAGGTTTTTCCGTTGTTGCTAGGGAACCAAAGCGTCCCTAGCAACCATCATGATTTCCAAAGCACAGGTCATAAGATGTACCTCACACCGAGTTTGGTCAAAATCCGCCCAGTTTACTACCCATTATGCTGATGACAAACGAACAAACATCCAACAAGCCGGTCGGCGCATGGGTCACCGAGCATGGAAACATAAAGATATAGAGCAAAATGGATGTCATATAGCGGATGGGAATCACCTTAAGTTATGCGTATCAAATCTAATCCAGTTCATCTACTCGGTATGCATTTGAATGAAAAGTACCGAAAATGCGGTTTGAAATCGGAAATCCCCAAAGTTCGAGGGGGTGCTGTGGGTGAACAAATATCTAAATCTAAAATCCGGGTCGATCGTTTGTGCACAATGTATTCCAGACGATTAGTGTGAATTTTCATGACCATCCACCATAACCCTAGGAGGAGTAGCATTTGGCGCCAAAGGCCCTCCAGCTCTCGCATATTATCATTATTTCACTAATTGACCTTTGACCCCTGACCTAGCGAAATCGGTCAATATGTCCTTAGCAAAGTTGTCGTACTCACTGAGTACCATGAACCTGCAAAGTTTCATTTATACAATGCACTCACCTGATCGCTTGGGGGCCTTCAATTTTCAATTGTTATTGGGGGCGCTGCGGGAAAGTATTCATATATCACAAAAACCGGATATATTTGATAGAGCATCACCTGTAGTCATTCGTGCCAAATTTCATAACCCTAAGTGGGATAATGGCTTTTGGAATTGATTTCGCGTGAACGGTACCGATTTTGAAGGTTTTTCGGTTGTTGCTAGGGAACCAAAGCGTCCCTAGCAACCATCATGATTTCCAAGACACTAGGTATAAGATGTACCTACCACCCGAGTTTGGTCAAAATCCGCCCAAGTTTACTACCAATTATGCTGATGACAAACGAACAAATATCCAAACAAGCCGCTAGGCGGCGCGTGGTCACCGAGCATGGAACTATAAGATATAGAGCAAAATGGATGTCATATAGCGGATAGGAATCACCTTAGATTATGCGTATCAAATCTCATCCAGTCCATCTACTCTATGCATTTGAATGAAAGTACCAAAAATGCGGTTTGAAATCGGGAATCCCCAAAGTTCGAGGGGTGCTGTGGGTGAACAAATATCTAAATCTAAAATCTGGCTCGATCTTTGTGCACAATGTATTCCATACGATTAGTGTGAATTTCATGACCATCCGACCATAAACCTATGGAGAGATAGCATTTGGCGCAAAGGCACCTCCAGCTCTCGCATATTATCGATTTTTGCACTAATTGACCTTTGACCCCTGACCTAAGCGAAATCGGTCAATATGTCCTGAGGCAAAGTTGTCGTACTCACTGAGTACCACTGAACCTGCAAAGTTTCATTCGTATCGATGCACTCACCTGGTCGCTAGGGGGCCTTCAATTTTCGCCAATTTTCGCGCATACCCTAATTGTAGGGGGCTGCGGGTAAAGTATTCCATATATCACAAAAACCGGAATATATTTGATAGAGCATCACCTGTAGATCATTCGTGCCAAATTTCATAACCCTACATGGGATAATGGCTTTTGGAATTGATTTGCGCGTGAACGGTACCGATTTTGAAGGTTTTTCGGTTGTTGCTAGGGAACCAAAGCGTCCCTAGCAACCATTACAATTTCACAGCACTAGGTCATAAGATGTACCTACCACCCGAGTTTGGTCAAAATCCGCCCACGTTTACTATCAATTATGCTGATGACAAACGAACAAACATCCAAACAAACAGACAGAATTACTGACAATAAGGGTCACCTATTTCGGCGACCCATATATATATATATATATATATATATATATATATATATATATATAATATTAATATATATGTATATATATATATATATATATATATATATATATATAAACACAATATACATATCACACATATAATATATATATATATATATATAAACACATATATATACAATATATATAACACATATACATACAATATATATATATATATATATATATATATATATATATTATTAAACACTATACATACATATACATATAACAATATAATACTACATAAATACACAACATATATATACATACATATACATTCAATTATATATATTACATACATATACATACATATATACATATACGTATATATATATACATACATATATATACATATACATATACATATACTATACATATATAATATACATATATAATACATAATACTACATCTACATATTATATACATATATATTAATAATTACACGCTTTATAACATTAGTAACAATTATACATTATTTACATTACACACACACGCACACATTTCCAAAGCATTAAACATGTTTTTCCACTGTTTGGAGAATTGTGTTGAGTGTACAAAATATTTCGGAATGTGCCAAAATTAACCAGCTTCATGAGTGAAATGAATTAATGCATTCACTGCTTGACATCACGCCTTGTCCCCAAGAGGAGCTGCTTATCCATCGCGTATGCCAGATCTGTGTCTATATTTTTGGAGGTTTTGTGAGGTGCTCTCCACGGAATCAAAGCAAATCTCGTCAAAAACTGACGTTTTGAAATAAAGTTGGAACGCTTGCACGGATTGCAAACCGATGTACCACGTGACATCCACATACGAGCGGGCAACGTGGCGGATTATCTGCAAAGTTTATTTCACGGGCGATTAAACTTTGCGATGTCTCCAGGGTTGTTCTGCAATAAACAGCAACTCTTTTGTGGATAAAGTCATTGCATGAACGAATTAATTGTATTTTCTTTACTGATGTGGGCACGGTGAAGACTGGCTTTAAAGTTAAAGGGATCCTACATGGTATGCAGCCACAGCCGGGCCAGCCGTTCCTTGCCAATGATTTAATTGGTGTGCTGCTTGAGTGCTTAAGCCACTTGCTGAGCACCCTACAGTCAATAGCCGTACTGTGCTTCATCATTCTGAACAAATCATTCACTCACTGCAGACGCTTTTGCCACGCCACATCATTCAGAGCGAGTGGTTCGTGCTCCATCATCCTGAGCAAGTGGTACGTGCTCTGTCATCCTGAGCGAGTGGTTCATGCTCCTTCATCCTGAGCGAGTGGTTCGTGTTCCATCATCTTGAGGGAGTGGTTTGTCCTCCTTCATCCTGAGCGAGTGAATCGTGTTCCGTCATCCTCAGTGAGTGGTTCGTGTTCCATCGGTCTGAGCGAGTGGTTCATGCTCTTTCATCCTCAGCAAGTGGTTCATGCTCCGTCATTCGGATGCAGATGCGTCCGGGTGGTCACGGTGACGGAATGGAACCTCACGGTGTTACTACCACAGCACTCTCAACACCTCTGAGGAAAAGAACTAGTTTGTTCTTTAAATGTCAGGCTTTAAATAAAGAATATAAATTTGAATTATTTTATTTCTCAGTGTGTTATTCTTTCCTTTTTTCTAATATATATATATATATATACATTATCCCTGTGTCGTAAGAGGCGACCAGGGTTGCGTCAGGAAGGGCATCCGGTGTAAAACCTATGCCAAATCAGTATGCGGATCATAACGGATGATCCGCTGTGGCGACCCCTAACGGGAGCAGCCGAAAGATGAAGAAGAAGATATACATATATACATATATATTATATAAATATATATATATATATATATATATATGTATATATAGTTGCAAGGTGTGCTTTCACATTGTGCAAGCATACAAACTGTGCTTCCCCATTGTCTCAGGTCGCTCACCTGCATTTGATTTTTCATATATATTTTTTCATTTACGGATGTTTTCCATTGATTGTGATTTTTCTCGGTGTATCGGTTTTGATGTCCATCGCCAAAAAAAATAACCATGCTCCCCTATTGTCTCGGGTCACTCACCTGCATTTTTAAAAATTATTTTGTTTTCGTTTATTTATTTTTTCATTTATTTATATTTTCATCTCTGGATGCTGTCTGACGATTTTGTGAATTTTTCCCGTGTAACGGCTTCGGTGTTCATCGGCCTGCAAACTTTCAGCTTTCGATGTCACCCGGAAGGTACCGATCTTTAATATTAGTGAGAGAGTGTTTTGCCTGGTGTTTGCTTAATAGTTAGGGTGGTGGGTTTGGGATCCAAGGATCCTGAGTTCAAATCCCACTTAGCTGTTGAATTAATACCAGGTGGGGTTGACTCTGCCTGTCATCCTTCTGAGGTCGGCAAAATGGTATCCTGTGTCGGAGCGGCGACCCATCCAGGATTGTGGCCAATAGGCAAGGAGACTGCTTAGGCAGCACCAACGCTCTGCACAGAGTATGATCCCAATGGATGGATGGACATGTGAGTGAGTGAGTCAGTCAATGGTTAGAAAGAGCTTTATATATTATATATATATATATATTTCTAATGTGTAAGTTATACATACATTTATATAATCTTTTTATAAGAGCACATAAGAGGACACACGTTTATAACACTATGGCATGCATTCGATACTGAAAGTAAATCATTTACAGGCTGCCATGGAGATATAATGTGAACTCCATCTGCTTCTCCTGGGACTGTGGGATATATTTCAAATGCAAAACGTCACTTTCACATCAATGAAGATCCAGGGAATAAAAAGGGTTTGTGTTTTAATCGTCAAACTGGTTGTCGGTCCAAATCCATGCGCATTCTCCTATTCATGACTGATGAGTTTCCTTGGATGGATTACTCATTTGTTGCCGTTGTTATCTCCATTGATCATGAGGTGATGTTTGAATCCATGCGATATTTGAACAAGTGCATGTTATCCTCAATAAGCTTCCTTCTAGCTATCACTATCGTGGAACTTTGTATAAAGTCAGCTTTGTAGATATCCTACTACATAAAACAAGGCAATGTCTTTATGTCTGTTCCTTATGGAATAGGAAAACGGCTTGACCGACCTCCGTCAAATTTAGCATTCCTGCTTGGGTTAGCCAGGGGTGAGGTTCTGGGCATTAAATAAATCTCCGCTCCCCCTTCCTTCCCCCTCTCATGAGTGTGGGGAGATGACCTGCAATTTTCACCTGCACTTGTGGAATAGTACAAGTACTTTGATCACTCTGACTACTGTCCTCCCAGAGGAGTGGGTATTGCGGGTGGAAAACGATGTTAATTCTGAAAACAAATCCTCTCGGTTATTACTGGTCCATGTAATCAGACTTGAATCCAACAAGAAAATATACACAAACATATAATACTGTGACAAAAATGAAAGGTTTTATTTGTTGTGAAGTTTTACTTTGATTGATTGGAATGATTGGATTGATACGGTCGTTATCTGTCCCGTTTTAACTGTTTATTTTCTCACCTACATGTTACTGTGTGTTCCTAGTTCGGTTTTGTTTCAAAAATCGTGCTATTTTGTGAGATTCTGTCGACCTTGTCTTACCGGGTGCTTGAGGCCTACCCTTGAGGCTTGAGGCCTACCGGTTCCCCTCGGTGTTCGATTGTGTTTTGTTTTTTCTCCCCATTACCTTCAATTCTCCCCATTACCTAACGACCCCCATCCCTCCCAACTAATCACTCTATTTCTTATCTTAAATCAAAAAAAAACAAAAAACAAACGCCACCTTTCTCCTTGCTCACACACGAGTCTCGATTCTTCTTCTTCTTCTTCTTCTTCATCTCTTTTCTTCTTCTTCCTCTTCTTCTTCTTCATCGATTTTTTTCTACAACACTTCCATGACCTAATCTGTTGATAACTCTCTCAAACATTAATAATAAAAATGATCTCTTATAATGCTTCATCTTCCTTTTTCACACATCTGGTACTCTTTACTGTATCATAATGCACGACTCTTCTGCTATTTAAACAGACTGTTCTCAATTCGACCTTTCCTTCTTACCTTTCCTGAAAAATCCAACTGTTACAACGTTTCTTCTCTCCATTCTCTGAATTCGCCTTTATTGCATCCATCAAGAAT
>CM068961.1:16546615-16561946 GCA_035128595.1 Eptatretus atami | reverse complement strand
TCTCTTGAGATGCCTGTAAAAGCCTGCTGCAACGCCGAGGCACGTGTCGCCATTTGCCTCCTCCACTCACGGAGACTCGCCTCCGCGAGAGAATCTGGTGAGCAGGATCCAGCGGTCAGGAAAACGAGCGCACACGTCCATCAGCCCGCAAACTGATGGCTCACGGACCAGCCAGGTAAGCAATCCAGTCGTGATCCTCTCTTCAGCAACCGCCGTACACAAAAATCTGACCAGCGATAGCCGAGTATTCTCCGAAGAGAACCTGTAACCGAAAGGAAGTAAGTCTCCGTCTCAGACCTTGCAAAGTCCAAGTCTCGCATCCATAGAAGAAGACTGGAAGCACCAAAAGCGACCTGAAGACTCGGACTTTGTCCTCCGCACAGGTACCTGCAGCGCCACAAATCCCATGATCCAGTGAATCCATGACTCCCCAAGGCCGACGCCAGACGTCTACTACCTCTACTCACAGCCAGCAGAGACATGAAACATAATCAACGCCGGAGGTAAGTGAATCTCTCATGACCTTCTAACATCCTCACCAAACAATACAGACACAGACAGGAACAGCAGCATCCCAAGATGCATTGAAAGCCGGGATCTTAGGTTTGGACCCAAGAAACCCGTAAATCCCACGCGGCTCCGACTCCTCATTCAGGCACCTCGAAGGGCCCCAAAATGTATATCTAAAGTCTCCGCAAAGCGGACTGCATCATCTGCCGAAGTCAAGGTCCGACAGAGCTTGACATTCGCAACCGATGCACGCAGCTTGATTTTCCGTCATCCCCCTAAAATCCCAGTCCATAACAAGTGCTGAAAGTTGGGGCCAGTCCACACCCCTGCACGAACCCAGTACAACGGAAATAAGTCAGAGCATGGTACCACCAGCACTTCAACAGCACTCTCATACCAGAGTAGAAGTTCAGAACATCAGATCGACAGTTTGGTGGCACCCACGGAAGATCCAAGATCGCGTCCAGAAGGGCATACCCGATTCACTGAAAACTCGAACGTCTTTAACAGAGATCAACATAAGGCTGCAAGCATCCCCTGCCGAAACTCTCATCTATCTACGTTTGGTGAGGACACGAAGAGCAAGGATACGTGTCAATCGTTTAACCTCTTTGGTGTAAAGCCTGACTGCTCTGGACGTCTTGGTGCTCAAAGCAGATGGGGCAACCCTATTCCAAGAATTAGCCGAGAATAGACTTGCCGGCACGAGAGCAGCGTCACCCCGGTAGTTGTTGCAGTCGTTGGCGAGCACCCTTACCCTTTCCTAGAGAGGGAACAACAAGGGCCCCTCTTCCAAATCATAGTTGGGATATGCCTGTGTTCCAGGCAGAGCAAACAAAATCGCATGCAATGACACGAGTGCAGCATTTCCAACCAGCCTTCGAAAGTTCAGCATGGATGCCACAGATCCCTGGAGCTTTAAAACCCCATTTCAACCGGTTCACCGCAGTCCGTGTTTCCAACAAGCGAAAGGTGGAACCACAGTTGAATTGGAGGGTCAGCAACAGGATTAGATAACAACTTGACGTCCAAGACTCGACAGCTGAGGGACAGCTGGTTACAACGCTCAAAGGTAAACGCCATCGGTCGCCGTCACCAAGAACTCCTCTGCAAAGAGCCTACCACTCTCCTGCTCTAACTGCAGTGTTCCGAGGGATGGGCTTGGATGAAACGCAATGCGCGCATTTCCCCTGTAAGCGGGGACGAGAAATCACCTGTCCACAGGTGACTGCTCTACCCTCACAGATTCCTCGCACATAGGCCTCCGTGTCCATCCCTTAGTGCACTAACAGTTTACCGCCTCAGTTCCGCTGAACAGCTCGAGCCTGCCATCAAGCTGGCCCCTTGCGACTCTGGTCATGGTCATCCAGTGTCCGCCTGGTGAGAGAACAAAATTCTTCTTTGCCCTGCAGGTGAGTTCCAAGATAAGTCCACCCGGCAACATCATAGGACGGTGGTCTGAAGACTCACACAACTTCTTCACGGGACCCCCCCTCCCCCAAAAAGCGACCCAGACACCCCAATTCACTCAGCCTGTTCGAATACTCCCAGCTACTCTCTTCGCGTCAGCCTTGAGCTTGCCGAACATCAGCCTAGCTGGAATGTACCAAGTGCTCACGCAGGATTAAGGTTCAGCTTTAGAAGTGCTACAGGCAAAGCCGGTGGTCAGATGAGGAAGCTGAACAACTCCGGTATGAACCCTGCAGTTCTGATGGACATTCCTCCAGCGAGTCCGTCAATGAGGACATGTCAATCTCCCTTCGCCACATTCCCAGCGTTGGAAAACCAGTCCAGCGATAGTCTTGTGGCGCTAAAACCAATGAAAACCAGTCAACCCTAAGTCCATGACTCTTGCATGAAGTCAAGGTAACGTAGTGCTAATTTTTTGTGTTGTGTTTTTTTTGTTTTATTGTTTGTGTTTTTTTGGTTTTTTTTTGTTCGCATAGCCTATCCATGAACCCAACACATCTCATAAACCGTCCCTATCAGTTCCAGTCGATTGCATGGAAATCCCCCAAGACTAAAAGTGTATCTCGTCTGGGGCACTGAATCAATGCCACAGACTTCGAGTTCGTTGGCGTAAAATGTTCTTCACGGGAGTTCACTTCGCCTCAGTCGGAGCATAAACAAGAGACCGAAATTGACACCTAAGATGAACGAATCCTTATCCATAATATGCTCGTTGACCGGTTTACCTCAATTATCATTGGGTCACTTATTGGACATCAGCTAGACAAGAACTACCTTGAAGTAAATGTCATCAAATGCGACCATAACCTAATAGAGGTTGAACCACGCCACCATGATCTCGCCGCAATCCGGTCTCCGAACCTGTCAGAAGAAGTGCGCAATACGAGTCCAAAGTCGCTGAGCTCAGAGATATACGAGAGACAGGATCATCCTCTTCTTAGGAAGTGACATTCCAGGCACCCACTCCGAAGACTCGCCTCAGGTAACCCGAAGGAGAACGCGCGTCGGGGACCGACAACCTCAAGCACCATCTTCCGACACACTTCTCCCGCAATCTGACCAAGGATTACCTTCCGTTTCCCTACCTTTCATCAAAATGGGGTCCCAAAAAGGCGTTTCCCAATCACCATCAGCGCGTGAGTCTGCCTCTCGAATGAAGCGGCTACAGAGTACTCCCACGGAGTGGTTTTCTTGATTTTTTGCGTTTTGTGTTCGGAATGAAGGTACGGTGCCTTGGAGGCAAATCCCGCCACCCAACCTCGCCTAATAAAAAAGTAACCCTAACTGCAGGAGGACGTCCGCTAACAACAGTGGGCACTAGATAGCGGATGCAGTGGTCTCCACAAGGGGATCTCCTCCACCTTGACAAGTTGTGATTGTAATCCTGCTGGGTGTCCATAATCCAAACCTCCTCCTCACCCCACAAAACCTGTGGGGAGACGTTAAGTCGCCGACAACCCGACCAAGGATACAGTGTTATGCTAACAGTTATCATGGTACCTGTAATCAGGTCACAGATCTAGACCTACCTGTGAGATGGTCAATGACCTCAAATAAATTCAAAATATGATGTGGGCTTCATTTCGTAATCGCCAACAATGTTTATATACAATCCTATGCATTTGTGGTCCAAAGAGAAGTGTCTACATAGTCAACACAGGTTGAATATTACAGATGTCTACTTTGACCTACTGGTCCCTTGACACGATGACATCATGACACTTTCCAGTGCAGAACTGTGAAGGAAGATTGATCCCTGTGAGAGCAGTACACAAAAGGTTGTTGAAAGAGAAAGACTGGAAACATGAACAAGCCAGTTACAGGAAAGCACTGCCCAAGAACAGATTGCCACCTCAGTCGCCACAGACCAAAGTGACGGTAGTCAAGAGCACACAGAATCCAATCCGCCGCAGTGAAAGAGTGACGTGTATGTCCTCTCGAGGCTGTATGATTGCGCCTGCCAATCAACTGTGATGGGGAATCTGAAGCCAGTTCTCGCCACGAGAACCCAGCACGCCCCACCAGCATTACAACAGGAAAACTTTGCGCCTTGGTGTCAAAGCAGATCCTACACGCCTGAAATCAGAACCAAACGTCCAAAACCACATACACACCTGGGTATCACAATCCTGACGAGTCACTATGTTCACCATCCTGTAACGGCAAAGACCTTTGAAAGAGTGAATGTGAACAACAGTCTTTGCACCTCTACCATCTCCACATCAACTCAAAAGGTCAATCAGACTCGACCTCACTGGATTATTCGTACCTGACGCCTGAAAGGCACGACCAGGACAGAAGAGGGGCAAGGCCAGAAAGAAGTGGGCCTCCTCTACGGCATGCCTAGAACTGGAAGGACTTCTGCTCGGTTGAATCAAAAAACATAGACGACCTTTGGTCCTGCACGAGAGGCCATTCGAATCCAATAGCAGATCGCAAGGAAATGTATGCAACATGTGAACTAGAGGTCCCGTGCTCTCCGCGAGTCCGACGGACTCAGTCCCGCTCCCATGTTTCACACGACACGAGGGCGACACGATCGCGCTGCTTCTCACATTTTGCCAGATCCTGTGCAGTAGGATTCAGGAATGGTGGCCAACTACGCACTGTGGAACTGATTTAGTTGTGGTTACGTGGCTGTGGCTTTCATTCAACAACTATTCAACCTAGACTGATGCTTGGATAGCTGCTTGGTAACACCTGGATCCAGTTCATAGCTGTTCAAAGCGGTCCGGTCATAGCTTTCACCAACCTGCTGCCGCCAATAACCCAAGACAAGGCTACTCCTCCATCTCCATGCCCCACAGGGTGCGACACGTGTCTCTGTTCCTGGCAGAGGGAAGATAGAATGCCTGGGAATTGGAAAGTGTTCACAGGTGAGGATGCTTGAAAGAATTCTAACGCATTTCGCCAAGTGGAGGTCAGTTGAGTTGAGTCCCAATTGTCAACGTGCTGATGCGCTTCGTGGCCGAGGAATACCGCACCAGTACACCATGAAGTGAAATCGAGCTAGAAACAGCTCTTTGCATCATTCGCAAGTCTAGGGCTCTAGACAACTATTCCCTCGCAAATCGCAGTGCAGCACTCCTCAGCACCACATCAGCGTGCATCTCTCCAGGGCATATCTGCTAACGCAAACTCTGGCCGGAATCCAGAGTACCGTAAACCCAATCTGAACCTGGGCTGGACAATAAGGAGGCCTCTGGTGGCAGCCCTCTTGGACGACACGTGACCAGAGGCATAAATCTTGCCACGTTAACGATCCACGCGGCTGGCGAACGATAAAGGGTATGTACCGGCCGCTGCAAGTGCACCAAGGCTGCACTCCAAGGCAACCTGCATTAGGTGTCATATGTCGGAGACTGGTTAGGCTGCAATCAGACAGCCTTTATATGTTACTAGCCGTGTCGGCCGCCAACGCGACCCGCCTCTGAACGAGGCCGCAAGTCGTAGGTCGGCCAACGACCGATTCGCCCTGGAATATAGATCGCCGTCGATACTCCGACGACTGGGTCCTTGTTACAAGAAACCGAAATAGCGCCAATCGCAGATCACGGGGGTAGGGTCGTTGCCAATTTCTTAATGTACCGTAATATACCGCATCAGGATCCAACTACCCGGTGTTATCCCAACCTCGACGACTCTGTACTGGCAACAAACCCGGCGAGGGCAGCTTGTCCCGTAGCCAGAGTCCGAAAGCGTCGTAGAAGTCGCCTAGAAAAGACGCGTCGGTCTCAAAATGTCCCCCTTAATTTACGGCAAACCAAAACGGCTTCTAAACTCCCATACACATCGATAAGTTCAGGTCAATGAGGACTACGATGCGATCAGGTTCACATTCACAAGGACATGATCATAATGAAAACACTATGCAATAACAAAGAACGTACAAACCGTTTCTATCAGCAATTATTTAAGGTTAACAGCACTCACAGTTAACTTAGCGGAACCTCGGCGTCCACAAACATTCATGCAAAGAAAAGCGCATGGAAAAATAGACCCATCAAAGCAATGGTCAGACTGGACCTCTTGTGGTCTTTATGTGAGTGGACTTGTCAGATCCGAACGAAGTCCCCGAGACCGTTGCAGGTGACCTGACTCCTCGTGGTTCTGGCTGGGCACCCACGATGCCGCTTCCCCACAGCAGCTAGCGTAGCCGCGGTCGAGCTCGGCCTTCCGTGTGGACAAAGCAGCTCTCTCCGGGCTCCTCCACACGAACCCGCTTGGGACCCCGATGCTCCTTCCCACGCCGCAGTAGCGTAGCCGCGTCGAGTGCTCGAGCCCCCATGTGGCATAGCGAGCTCTCTCCGGCTCCTCCACACCTGAACGCGCGGTTTGGCGCACACAAGCAAGCTAAGCCCGAAACACTCGCGTCGCCTTCGCGACGCCCGCCTTTCCCAGCAGCTCCCTTAGCTCTGGGTGCCTCCTGACTCCCAACTGCGAATGCAAAAAGCTTACTTCCTCCCCCCGGGACTCAGCACAAGAAACTCGCACGGACTTTCCACGAACTCACCCACGAACCCCCCTACCTACGGGAACTCCCACGGGACTTTTCACGGCTCTTACGAACTCTTTGGAATTTTCTTCACGGGACCTTTCCCCGCAACGCTTCCACGAACTCTTTGGATTGCTCCCTTGAACAAAGAAAAGAGTCCTCTTATCCTTGCACCCCCTCTCCCGCACCCGGTCGTGACTCAGCCCTCGTGATCCACCCCCCGCTCAACCAACGGGTGGGAGGGAGGTTGACGGTCACCGCAGGTCTGTTCTTCTCCTCGTTCGCAGAAGAGGGAGGGAACGTCTCTCATTGTTCTTTCCCTAACACAAAATCATTCCGCAGCGCATCTATAACGATCAAAACATTAAACAATGGAGGTGAGCTACTCTAGGAAACATGGCACTTATCGACATTAGCTGACGAAGGGATACCTGTAGTTGTGTGCGAATGAATTCCAAATTCGTAAAAATATTTAAGCGTCATATGATAATTGTGGTATACACGACGGGTGTATACATTGTCTGCGGTAACTGAATCCTCACTGTATTTAAGCTTATAGACTAATTGTTCAGTGCACATGAAAATAAGGTGCAACAGATACTTACAACGACGATTTCATGCAAGCTGTCTGGCAACACCAAATAACCAAATGTGATTCAATAAATTTTCTGAGTCACTGACCCCTCAATTTAAAGCCACTGTTCAGTCATGTTGCATCTGGATTATGTAAAAGGCTCTCCAGAAGATAAAGGGACCAAACACATGGCAACATCCTTTTTTAAAATGATTCCCAAAAACAGACAAACTGCAACCAAATCATGAAAAATGACAATGTCCAATGTAATGAAGGTCATTGACCTCTCACGATCCCAGAGTTTCAATCTGACTACCCTCCTGATCAAATGAAGCTATGGTATGTACCAACACATGGTAAAAATTCATGCTTGAGTCATAATTTGCACAACTGTTCATGATGCTGCTGCACAAGGCCACAAAAGTGGATCGGGATAGTCACCGCAGTTTATTGTCTTCCTGTCAGTGTGGTGTGAGGTATGCATGGACAAAAATAAATACTGGTGGCAAGGTTGGTGTGTGGTGGTGTGTTTGTGTGTGTTCGTTGTTCGGTATCTCCATAATCGTCTCGAGAAGTGGAACGGAGTCCTCAACATACTCCAGTACCACCTTCGGTCGGTGAAGAAATCGTGATAAATCCAAAGTATCCCACCCGAGCCCACACTCCAACTGGTTTAAAGTGTTATAGTCATGTTCCCAGGGATGGTTGTCAGGTCTTGTGAGGTCTTCTTTCATTCCCATTTCTCCAATTTCACTGGTCCAATTTTGGCCACCTCTCAGGCTTCCCAGAATCTTTTCACCCATTCTTGAGGTCTTTGAGACTTGGTCTTTTTCTAGTCTGCATTAAATTTGAACCAAAAACACTGGATAATCTGAACACCTCAATAAACAATGCCTTCTTTCCTTTTGTATCTTTGAATACTATGTCCAGTCAGTGCTTTGGTTTCGATTCATGCTGGGATGGTTCCAATTTCATTCTTCATCAATCATATGTAGTGTCGTCCGTGTTTTTCAATATTGCTTTGTTCAGTTTCCATGAGTTTTCTGACTGAGATATGTACCTTTTACAGATGTGCCAGTGAATTACCCCACATAACTGTGTCATTTGTGTTAACACCTCTAACATGTAGTATTTACAACCCGATAGTGACTCGGCTTTCTGTTTCTACCTTGCAAAATCCCACTGTCCAATGACTCGGTCCACCACATTTGGAAAAAAGCCATTCATTGTACTGTTTCCTGTCTTGGCATCATAAGATCGTGCTCCATCCAGTTCAAGCTGACCTTTTCTCGCCATTCCAATGATCCTTCTTTGTTACCCCAATCGTCAGCTCTTTCAATTTACGCTCCTTTTGTCTTTCTCACCAATTGCGGTGAATATTCGCCACCTCCATTTTCCTTGGCAGGTACAGTTCTCGGGATGCAAATCGCTTTTGTAGAACATTGGGGATCGGAAAGAGTTTCTTGTACTGATAATCTAGGTTATTGGATTCCACTTGGCCAGTTTACAATTCCGCAGGTGTTGTGGAACATGGTACTGCTATTGATTAATGGCTTGTTGTTCCTTGGGAATAGTATATATTTCAGGATCAGCCTCGTCCTAAGGCAGGTATTCTTTGCAAGGTTTTACCGCATCTTGTGACCTCTTTTCCTTCACAAGGTATTGAAATGCCTCGTTGTCTTGCTCATGATATTGGTTTCGGTCGATTGTTTGATGCAGTCCGTTTTGTTGTCTGTTGCACGAATGTGCACGTGGCACAATTATCGAGGTCCAAAATTATATTTGAACTCAGAGTAATTTGAATGTCAAAGTGGGAATTCCATTAGAAAGTGTCTTATGAACAATGATTGCAGTTGTCATATTCTTTATTTTGTTTACAATATTTTGCCAATAAGCCTGTCCTGATCAGATATTCGCGAATGTTGATTTATAATTTATTTCTGCTATATTTATTAGTAAATCAATTTGTTGTGTTTCAGTGGATGAAATTGGTCCTTGCCTAACTACTATTACACTGACATTTAGTCCGGACTTGTGGGGATTTTGTAAGAAAACCAAATTGAAGAAATTGAATTGAAGTACCGTTCACTAATCCATTGTCCTGAACAATGTTCATCATTGCGGGCAGAAGAGTTAAAATCAGCCATGTAAGAGATGTGTCACCTTCTTGTTTCTTGACGTCTTGGTAATTGGTTGGAGGTGTAATCCGATGTCCTTGGCTCATTAATGGGTTTACTTAAGTAGATCCAGAGCAAGGCAAAAAAGGAAGGGGGGGGGGAGCTGCTCCTTGAAGATCCGCGTCATAAGTCTCCCTCCTGGTAGTTCGATCTTTCCTTCTGGATGGCGGCACCATGTGGTAATCCATAGAATCCATTGCTCTCAATCAAGTTTATTATGGGATTGATCTTGAAATTGCATGCATTATTCATCCATGATGTAATCAAAAGCTTTTTTGTCGCATCCATGCTGTGGACAATTGGTTCCTCGTTGCAGTTTTTGAGTTGGGCCTTGTCAGTAGTAAGTGGATCCGTTGTTCCGTGCATTCTCTTTGCATCCCTTTTGTTCTGCCTCTAAAGGCCTCCTGTTGTGTTAAGTGGTCGGTACTACTGTACATGTCTCTGTGATGACTCAAATTAAAAGTTGCACGTGTTAGTGGACAGGTGTATGCCGATATGTGTGAGGTAGTTGGGTTCCTTCAGATTTGAAATGAGGAAGGTGTTCTTACCTTCGGTGAGCCAATCAGCCCATTTCCTGATCCCCTTGGATAAGTTAGGGGGGGGGGGGGGGGGGGGGGGGGGGGGGGGGGGGGGGGGGGGGGGGGGGGGGGGTGTTAAATGCTGGAGCAATAGTGAACATAAGAGGAACATCCAATTGCTCGCAAAAGTTTGGTATCCCCTGGGCATGGATTTTTGAAGTTGCCACTTTACAATTGTTTGCTTATCTTTTCAGCATCAATTATTACTGGAGCATTTCCTCGAGATGTTGCTTCTCTCATCCAGTTTGGATCCATTTCACTCAATTGTTGTGTTATTTTCGATATTCCAAGTCCTGTCAAGAAATTGTTCCAGGTCATCTTTCAGGAGGGGATGACACATTCTGCTTGCATTTCCCGAGTTCACACAGTAGAATCTTTAGGGTTGTTTCCAAAACATCTGCTTTTTCTCCTGCTGTGTCTAATAGTTTAAAAAATATATATTTCTTGCAACTCATTCGTATTTGAGTTTGTTTCAGCAAAAATTCAAGTGAGGTCTTTTGTCTTCAATCAATATTTGTAGATTTTTGCAAATTCACCTCTTTAGCCTTTGTTTCCTTTTTGAAATCGCGTACGTCCGTCTCCTTTCTGAGCATTCCCTTATCTCCCGATCACCTTCCATGGTGTACTTGGTTTGTTAATTTGTGGAACCTGTTCTGCTTGGGTGTGGGGTTCCATGTAACTATTTTTCCTGAAGAAGCGGGTGGTGGGCTGCTGCAAAATCACTTTGTTTATTTCTTCAGGGGCCGATTGTGTTGTTTCCTTTTAAAAGATTTTTATTCTGCAAATTCGTGTTTTGTGCATTATCGATTCCATTAAATTAAGTCACAGTCTTTCTAATGGGGCATCCAAACCTCTAGCGTATTTGCCAGCAACTCTCCAGACACGTTGTGTTCATGATCATCATCACAAAATGCACATCACAATATCATCGAATGCCCTCCTCTTTGTACTGCTGTCGTCCTTACGCCCATTAAATAATTTTGCCTTGGTGTGCATGCGCCTGTGTCCGTGCAAATGTGTGTGCACCTGTGCATGCGCCTGTGTGTGTGCGTCGCCGTTTCTGGTGCCTGCGCCGTGCGCCTGCGCCTGATCATAGCATCGTGGCGTGACCACGTCGATATATTTTTCACTTCAAAAAAATGTTTTCTTGCAACCGCTGTCTGATCGATGCAAAACTTTAAAACAGAGGAAGGAATCCCATAAAAGAACATTACATCTAATAATTCAGCAATGGTGGTGTGTTGTGGTGGTGTGGGGGTGTGTGTGTGTGTTGTGTGTGTGTGGTGTCGCGAACCACTTTTCTTCTCGACAAACCACTGTCCGACTAATCGAAACTTGCCAGACATATGCTGGGGACCTGGTAGAGAGCCTTTGCCAAGTTTGGATATCAATCGGACAGTGGTTAACCAAGTATGGCCATTATTTACCACCAATGACAGGACAACGGTGCTATGACATCACGATGATGTTCACAATTCTCTTTTTTTTTGCACGATGACGTCACAACTCTTCGTTGATATGAGTGTTTTCACAATACGTACGGCCAGCCACGACAGCACAGCACGTACGGCACGCACGTACGGGGCACGCACGTACGGGCCCGCACAGATGGTAACTCTGACATCATAGAATCAACCACGGTAATGCAGCCATATTGGATTAAAGGTAAAAATGTTGGCACATCCTTAGCCCCAATTCGATGAAAAAAACAATGAAAACTGGCCCTGTCATCCCCCATGCATATATAGGGAATAAAGAGAGTAATGGTATCGGCATTCCAGCAATAATGGTTGACTCAAAACCTTATCGAAAAATGAAACTCATATAATACTGATGTACAACCTGATGTGAGGAAGAATTAAATTTATGACGGTCAACGGCGCGTGGTCTGGTGGCCATGCATTGGACTTGAAAATAAAAAAATAAAATAATCTTCTTCCAGAACAGCGACAGATCGATTGCTAAACTCACACATGATGGACCGACTAGAAATATTGGGAATATATTTTGAAATTGTTTTCATATCCCTTCATTGACAGTAATTAGCTGTAAATGTGCAACAAAAGGTCGTAAATATCTAAATGAGAGCCAATAAAGCTACGGTTAAATGGCAATAATGGGTGGAAACGGTAAAATGGGTCATAATAGCGTGTGCCAGAATAGTAGCTGTTCAGGTTAATGATGGATTGTTCAAGAATGAGCCGCATGAAGGTGAGACTATCACTCACTGAAGCCACGCTCCATGGTAGAGCGAGACTATGTTGGTATCGTCCAGTCGAAAAAAAAAGTTTTTTTTTAAAAAAAAATTGAAATTGTCTACCCTTATTATCAGCTTTCCTCGAAGTTTCTCGCTGCTGTCTTCTGTCTGTTGGTCCAGTCGCCGTTAAATACAATGGCGATTCGATGAAACTGGTGGTAGGTTCAATACCATACCACGATGTGTGCAAATGAAACCGTTGCTATGGAGACCACCTGGGTGCATAGCAACAGTAACCTTTGAAAATTTTGAAAAAATCATAAAAACAATTATTTTTCCGATAATCAAAAATCGGGCCACGAGCGACTGTGGGCAGTACATCAGCCATATGTCAAAAAATTTCCAACCGACCAGAAAACTGTCGGAGAAGATAACTTAATGCAAACCCTGGTCGAAAACAATAAAAAAAAAACGAAGTTCGTTAGATTCTCAGAGACTGTGAGTCAATATACAGAAACGGTATGGTAGGTCATGGTAATGTCCTAAGTTATCGTGAGAAAAGAACCGTTGCAGGACCCCTCCGTTGCCTAGCAACGGCCGAAAAACCTCGAAAACTGTGGGGGATTTTAACGAAAAAATCAACTCTGCAGATTAAACCCTTGAAGCTAGAATCATGATGTCTGTGCTTAATCTCAGTCATCCCCATCGAACTGGGCCCCACATCGCGCAGGTTCTATTGGTAAGGGGCGACTACCCATGTCCGCCTACCGGCTGTCTGTCTGTCCTTTCTGTCTGTCTGTCTGTCCGGTCCTACATGTCACAATTAAACTGATCTTCACGAAACTCACCAAATTAGATGTCACAAACGACGAAGCTATTTTTTGAGGTCAAATGGTCAACATAGGCCAAAGGTCAACAACTAAGTGGTATTTGAAATCTCGATTTCATCCCTTTGACTAAAAATTGAAGAAGGATTTCAAAAAATCAGGTCACTGATTCAAACCGTCAATATATTTGAGGTCAATGGGCCAAACGGTCAAGCAATCGGTCGAATTATAAAAATCACAATTTCAACAATTTCAAATGAAATTGAAGATTGGCAATATTGGTCCATTGAAATTAACCACCAAATTAAGTTTGAGCAAATGCTTATGGATTATTAAAAGTATCGTGCTCTGCATAGACGTCGCTGCTTGTAGTTGTTGTTTTGGGTGCAGGATCTCAAAAATCATGACAAGATGGAATGAAATTTGCTGGTAGGTGGATGTTTCACAGGCCAAACTGATTATATTTTGGTGAAGATCGAATCTGGACCGACTGATTAAAAAAATTTTTAAGTGATCTCACCATTGAAGGAAAGGGCAAAAACATATATCGCCGAAATATCAAAAAAGTTTGGAGGATTCAGAAGAAATTGGTGACAGTGTGGGTGTGTGACAAGAATAAATTGATTCGATTTGGGAAGATCCGAACCAGATCCAGAAATATGAGAATGTCTAATTTCAGTGATTCTTCACCATTGACAGATAGGCCAAAAACGATAATATCATGATATGTCAAAAATTATTGGCCCTGAAAAATGTTCTAGCTGGATCAGCATGCGTTCAGAGGTAATGCACTCTAACAATCCCTCTCAATTAGTAGATAATCGGCAGGAGAGATTTTCCTAGCCGAAGAACCTGGACAGTATAAAACAGTCCAACATAGATCAGCTGCCTCCTCGAAAGACAAGGTTGCAATTTGCACAGTCCATCTCAATAACGTCCAAATGAGTCCTACAATATACATCTGGACAGCTGCTGTCGAAGCTATCCGAGTAATCACAGAGGTTTCCAGCAGTTGGCGAAGTAAATCAACGCAATTGGGATGACACTAACCAAGATGCGTTGTGTTTCAAAATAGTCACCATTGTCCATCTGTATAACAATCAATGGCCACAATACAACTAAATAGCTTGCCCTTGTCGTTCAGAGAAAGACATGCATAACCCCTCACTTTGTCGTGAATATTCACGCGTAACTCCGAATGTAGGAAGATAACTTCCAAAGCAAAGACATCAGGTGCTCGCTAGGCATACCACGAATAAATAAACACGTGCAACACATTAAAACGATCATTGCGTCGTCGCATTTCTGTCAAAAGCGATGAGCTTGCGTGGGAGCCGCGCCGAGTAATAAATCCGCTCATCGCGAATCCCCTTTAACTCGCCGCCGATCCCAGTTTCACAATCAAAAGCTCACCTGGTGGAATAAAACCAATCCAAATTGGAAAATGCCAAATACCTCATAAGGCTTGAATTAGTTTATGATGCGCCGAAGAGGCTATTAATAGTGAATCGAGTTCGCTGTTAATGGAGAGAGGGAGATAGGAGGATGCGCTGTTAAAGATTGGGAAAATGAGATGGAGGCACGCAAACATGATACACCACTCACCTAAGAGCAATTTGAAATGTTTTGCAGCAAACCTCTTTAAGTCCGGACTAAGAGCCTGCCCTGTTTCGTATTCAAAAAAGTGGAGCATGAACTGAATGGCTAAAAAAATACTAAAACAGAACACACCCGCGTACAGTACAGTAGGATTTGAAGGGGTCTTCACCTGGGCGAAGCAATATAATTTATAGCTCAGCGTGCCACACGCTTGCACAGAATAAGCCTGCTTTCCATAATATAAACACATAGCCGTGAAATAGCCAACACACAAGTCAGGCCAGACGTGTGAGAAGGTTATAAAGCAAAAGAAGACCTAAAGGCAATGGCATAAAGCTTTGGGAGAGCGCACGTCACCTTGAGAACCTGAAGATTACGTGAAACCTATGAAAAGGTTTTGGCGGAACAAGTGAGGCTGTGTGGATACTTTGAAACAGTTCGTAAGAAAAATTCCAAAACCTCCTTGGTATATATACATACATAAACAAAAGCCACTTAATAGGAGCCTTATGACTGTTCGGGCCAACGTACTCAAGAGAATGAAAAAAAACCAAATCATCCGATGTACAGGCCTCTGCAACGCTGCTCGAATAAACAAACCAACTGCATTTGTTACTTGCAAACAATCGGACAACATGATATAATAATATCATTATCGCGTCGTCGCGTCCCCGTACAGATCAACGGCGATGAAAAGAATGGAATTTAACGTTCTCTGTTATTAATGTTATCGTTGTGTATATTTGCATCAACAAGAAAACAAAATAGAGTGAATCTCTCCATGACCTCAACATCCTCACCACAAACAGACACAGACAGGACAGCAGCATCCAAGATGCCATGGAAAGCCTGGATCTTAGTTTGGACCCAAGAAACCCGTAATCCCAGCGGCTCCGACTCCTCA
>CM068961.1:16504915-16531229 GCA_035128595.1 Eptatretus atami | reverse complement strand
CTGTCTGTCTGTCGCCTACATGTCACAATTTTAAACTGATCTTCACGAAACTTCACCACATGGTAGACGTTGTCACACGGACGAAGCCTATTGTTTTTGAGGTCAAATGGTCAACATAGGCCAAAGGTCAACAACTAAGGTGGTATTTCTAAAATCCTCGATTTTCATCCCTTTGACTTAAAATTTGAAGAGGATTTCAAAATCAGGTCACTGATTTCAACCGTCAATTATTTGAGGTCAATTGGGCCAAACGGTCAACATCGGTCGAATTTCTAAAATCATCAATTTTCAACCAATTCAATTGAAATTTGAAGAGTTGCATATTTGGTCATTGAATTTAACCACCAATTATGTTTGAGGTCAAATTTGCTTTATGGATTTTATAAGTATCGTGCTCTGCATGACGTCGTCTTCTTGTTAGTTTGTTTGTTTGTGTGCAGGATCTCAAAAAGTTATGGACAGATTTGGATGAAATTTGCTGGGTAGGTTGGATGTTTCACAAGGCCAAACTGATTATATTTTGGTGAAGATCCGAATCTGGATCCGGATCTGATAAAAAAAATTTTTTAAGTGATTCTTCACCATTGAGAGAAAGGGCAAAAACGATATATCGCAGAATATCTCAAAAAGTTTTGGACGGATTCAGAAGAAACTTGGTGGACAGGTTGGGTGTGTGACAAGAATAAATTGATTCGATTTGGGGGAAGATCCGAATCCAGATCCAGATATGAGAATGTCTTAATTTTCAGTGATTCTTCACCATTGACAGATAGGGCCAAAAACGATATATATCATGATATTTCAAAAATGTATTGGGCCTGAAATGTTCTACTGGATCAGGCATTGCGTTGCAGAGGTATGCACTCTACCAAGTTCCCTTCTCATTAGTAGATATATCGGCAGGAGAGATTTCCTAGCCGAAGACACTGGGACAGTATAAACAGTCCAACATGAGATCAGCTGCCTCTCTTCGAAAGACAAGGTGCATTGCACAGCCATTTCTTCCAATAACTGTCCAAATGAGTCTACATATACATCTTGGAATGGCTTTCTGATCGAAGCTATCCCGAGTAATCACAGATGGTTTCCAGCAGGTGAGAGAAGTAATCAAGCAATTTGGTGATGACACTACCAGGAGCTTGGTGTTTCAAAATATGTGCACCATTGTCCATCTTGTATAACAATCAATGGCCACAATACAACTTAATAGCTTGCCCTTGTAGTTCAGAGAAAGATGGAATAACTCACTTTTGTCGTGAATATTCACTGTAACTCCCTGAATGTAGGACAATAACTTCCCAAGCAAAGACATCAGGTGCTCGCTAGGCATTACCACGAATAAATAAACACGGGTGCAACACATGGTAATAACCGTATCATTGCGTCGTCGCATTTCTGTCAAAGCGTATGAGCTTGCGTGGGGAGCCGCTGCGAGTAATAAAATCGCTCATCGCGGAATCCCTTTTTAACTCGCCGCCGTATCAAGTTCACAAGTCAAAAGCTCACCTGGTGGAATAAAACCATCCTAATTGGAAATCCATTACCTTCATAAGGCTTGAATTTAGGGTTTTATTGATGCCGCCGAAGAGGCTATTATAGTGAATCGAGTTCGCTTTTATGGAGAGAGGGAGATAGGAGGATTGAGTGGTTAAAGGATGTGGGAAAAATGGAGATGGAGGCACGCACACATATATACACACACTCACCTGAAGAGCAATTTTGAAATGTTTTGCATGCAAACTCTTCATTTAAGTCCGTGACGTTATAGACCTGCCCCTGTATTCTGTATTTACAAAATTGAGCATTGACTTGAATTTGGCTAAAAAATACTAAAACAGACACACCCGCTTACATGTGACATTAGGATTTGAAGGCGGCTTACACCTGGCGATGCAATATTATTTATAGGCTCAGCTGTGCCACAAGCTTTGACAAATACGCCTGCTTTCCAGTATATAATCACATAGCCCGTTGAAAGCCAAAAGCAGATACAGGCAGAGTGTGAGAGGTTATAAGCAAAAGAATTACTGCTATAGGGCAGATGGCATAAAGCTTTGGGGAGGCGGCACGTCATCCCTTGATGACCTTGATATTACGTGAAACCTATGGAAAAGTGTTTTTGGCGTGAACAAAGTGAGGCTGTGTGGATACTTCTGTGTACAACAGTTCGTATATAAAATTCCAAACCCTCCTTGGTTTATATATTACATACATATACAAATGCCACTTAATTAGGATCCTTTTAGACGTGTTTCTGCCACGTTACGTCAAGAGATTTGAAAAGAACAAGCCAATTTCATCCGATGTACAAGGCCTCTGCACGCTTGTCTTCTTGAATAATAAAACAACTGTCATTTTGTTATCTTGGGACAAACTAATCGGACAAAATAATATGCTTGTCAGTCTGTCTGTCTGTCTGTCTGTCCCTCCGTGACATATCACGCGATGACGACATTGGGAATTTAACGTTGCTTCCTTGTTATTTAATTTTATCGTTGTGTATATTTTTGCATCACAAAGAAAACAATTAATTTAGGATCATTTATTCACACAATTAGTCCATTCACAATCACTTGAGAGTGGCAATTCAACGGAATTTCCATGGGACTATCTGGTGAGATTGTGACTGGAGACCCGAAGGTAGTTTGGGTAATTGTTCTTGTAAGACGTATCTCGCTGCTACCAAGATTGTGAGTGAGGTGAAAGGAGAAGTTGGGAAGGTGGGAAAACATGTTATGAGAAGGTAGGAGTAGGTGAAGTTGGTAATGGTGTAATATTAAGGTTGATAGTCGAGGGGAAAGACAGTTAAATATTCCACCATTTTCATGAGGTAACGAACAAATAATACGTCATGATGTAAGAATGCCCTCTTGCTTTGAACAACGGGAATAAACGGGGGGACAAAGAGTTGGAGTGAGGGGCAGAGAGTTGGGAGAGGGAGGTTGAGACTTTGGGGGAACGTTGAGTTGAAGACCTGCAGTGGGAAGAGAACTGAAGCCTTGGGTTAGAGGGGGGTAGGGGTTGAGGACTTGGGGTTGGGACGGGGTGAGTTTTGGGGCTGGGAGGGGGGAGGGAGTTTTGGAGTTTGGGGGTTGATTTAATCAAGCAACCCCTTTCGGGACCACTTAGTCAGACAATATTAAATCCCCATGGTATTTCACTGTTCTTTGCATAATATTGTTGAAGTGACATTTTACATTATGTAATGTGGAATTTTGTGGTTATACCTGCTAGTTTATATTATAGTGTAACAATCGTTTATGTGGGTAATCCTACCTCTAGTCTCGCTCTCTCTCGCCAACCATCCAACCCTCTCCTTCCCCTTTCTCACCCTCTCACTCAATCCGACAGTTTGTAGCGAGTTGGGAATCGAACCCAGACGAGACAGCTCAAAGGTATTTGCACTATCCCGGGACTATTCTGTCACGTATATCTGGGTACATTATGAACGATTATCCAAAAAGCCTTGAATATATACAGACATTTAAGAACCTCAGCTATGTTAGAGCTTGATGCTTGGAAATGCCCCTTTCTTTTGCACCGGCTCGGTGCAACAACACCCGAATTCATTACAGTTTTGAACTTCATCTCGTGACAATAAGTACAAATTAAAGGTTGTGCGTCTGGATAACCCGCGCATTGTTATTCCGCCGAGCTCTGCTGCAACACGAGTTCGGATTAGGGAATCAATGTATCACCATGCTTCATCGTACAGATGATGAATGCACACAAATGGGTTGCCCTAGTGACGGGATATGCTTCGAGCTGCCATGGCAGAGCTGTGCAATTCCATTTAATCCCTCCCTTTGGTCCCACAATATTTGCTGATTTTCTTTTTCCAGAAGGACGTTTTGACACGCAACATCTCTTACTGCAGAAAGCCATTTGTAAGATACGTTTCCATATTTATTCATTTTTAATTATTTTTTTTATTTGTCGCGTTCCTGGTTTTTCACTCGGATCCCATGTAGGAATTGCGACCTGCACTCCATCACAAGATGCCGCCTTTTGTGGCGTATGTTCCTCCAGATGTCATTGCATCACCGGTGATAGATTGTCTAACTCACTTGCGAACCCAACCAAGCTCTGCATCGCTGTTCACCTTTTAAAATGGCACTCCTTTTTGTCATCCCTTGTGTACTACGCGGAGATGCTATCTTTGTTTTCATATACATTGACCGAATATTGCTTCCCCAGCATAACACCAAATCCCAACACTATAAATCATTGTCTTCATGAACTACAACCTAAGGGAAGTATTTTATTTTACTTAAGAAATGAATATATTCATATACCTTCAAGACATGAGTTTATTCATTAAATGGCTTGAGTGACAGAGTTACCTGTTTGCTTGCACTTTAAATTTGTAGCTTTGACTCTGTGTTGTAAACAACAGTCCAGAGAGACAAAGTTTCATCTTCGTTCACTCGTTTTTCAAGTTTCTTTAACATGCATAAGCATTAAAAGACGTTGCATATAACATGTAGATGAATGAGAAAAGTGTTATTACCCTGTGCACGTGAACCAAAAAGCAGGGTTAAGCAATTGGTTTGCTTCTGTCTGTCCATCTACAAATGTCAGTGTATGATAGAAGGAACAACTTGATTTAGATCGAATGTTATATATGTTGAACACCAATCGGAACATGAACGTGAAAACGAACCTGTGGTTTAGCAATACTTTGGCTCTGAATTTGTCCCAATCACGCATGCGTAGAGAGGAGTGAGAATACTCTTTCTAAGGTTAGGTCAGGTCAGGTATGGGAGCATGTGCCGGAGCAGCGCGTCGCTGCGTCCACTTTCTGCTGGTACTCCAGTGCCTCCATATGGCCATCCCCCAGACAGATGTCAGACCCATCAACATCTCATTGAGATGCTGATCAACCTGCTGCAACCACGAGACATGTGGTTGTGACCCGTTGTGGCCTCCTCCACTCACGAGGCTCCCTCGCAGAGAGAATCTGGTGAGCAGGATCAGCGTCAGGAAAACGAGCCACATGGTCATACAGCCGCAACTGACGCTCACGGACTATGCAGGTAACAAATCTCATCTGAGTCTCTCTCAGCAACCGCTCGCTGGACACAAAGTCTGACCAGTGATAGCTAAGGATTCTCCAAAGAGAATTCAAGTCTCACATCCGTAGAGCAAGACTGGAAAGCACCAATGTTTTGAAGACTTGGATTATTTTTAAGGTCGCCATGAAGGACACAAATAACAAACACGGAGAACTAATGTAATGTGTTGAATAAGGTGGGGTAAAACAGACGATGCATCGACGGCGGTAAACTTCTGAAAAAAAATAATTCTACAACCTTTAAAAACTGTATTTTATTTCTATTGAATTATAAACTTGAACGCTGTATATAGAACACAAATCGCCTTTTGTCACTTATTCATGCCCTGAGGGCAGAGTAGCTATGAAAAAAAACGATGAGAATCAGCATTCACACCATCATGCGATGAGACTACAGTATACGAGGTAATGCATTCTCATTCAGAAGCAACAACTGGAACTCGACCTGAAACAGCAGTCAACGCAAGTCAGCACTGGAAGTACCCTGGGCAAATCAGCCATTGAAGTACCAACCCTACCAAAGGAATACATGTATCAGTGCAGTAACGAGGGGCAAATAAGCATCGCTTCCAGCCTCTACCTTCTAGTAAATCCAAGTAAGTAAGTAAATGCCTGAAGAGCAGAATAACTGCTTGAGATTCTGACAAATATGGTGGCGCACAGCGCTGTGTGGTTATCAACACACCTGTTATGCAAGGTTCACAAACACAACGAACGTACATCGTGCTTGGAAACACAAAGCAAGAGTTCAAAAGCCTCTTCCCGTGTCCTTTTTCTCAAGACTGTGCGGGTTAAGGTGTTCTATGAACTCTCTAGTTATCATTGTCGGATAAAGTGGACAAGTCAACAAGGTAAATGGGATTTGAACCATGAAATCACTCTGTCGGGAGACAAGTGCTCAGATTAGAGCAGTAAATAAGAAAGCTCTCCTGCCCTTTGTTTAAACGAGATAGCATTTGATGAGAAACGGTCACAGCTATTGCTGAGGCATTTGTGGAGGTCTCGAACAGGTGCATCCTCTCGTGATTGTTAAACTTAACATTTAGGCCAGTCGAAGCCAATCCGAAATTTATATAATTTGTTTTTGAGCAAATTTCCGCACAATCGTGCACCTTCTCCAACAGGTATAACCCTTCATTACCCACAAAACCATGCTGTCACGCAAAACTAGACAAAAGGACGTTGCTTTATGAGAAGCATTCATACGTGCAATGCCATGGTCATGTGATGCCTTTATTTAGTTATTTTTTCAACCCTGACTGTCATATTGTGCAGCGAACTGCATGCATGAGCCTTGTGTAATCTTCGAAGTCAATAGTTGTAAACAGTGGGGTCTTCATCTACCATGTGCCACAATCTGGGGGGTAGCAGCTCAATAGAGCATGTGTAATTATCCCGATATTTGCACAAACTGGCTGAAGCCTGACGTTTGTATCCACATTGAAATGCAGATGAAGCGATAGAAACACTCACTCTGAGTAGCCTTGGGAATGATGCCGTGCATCATTCCCAACAAAGTAATGGCGACCGGCTCTTTGATAAAGGACATTCTCACGACTTGGTAATATATATATATATATATATTACCTTTGTCGGGAATGATGCACGGCAACGTCTTTCCAATTGCAGACGTCCATTAAATAATTTAACAATCCTGCGATGATCACAGGAGACACTCATGCCAGTTTCAAAGTCCATTCACTGGTAGCGATCTATCGAGGGTTTTGGTAGAACACACATATATCTATGATTCTTTGGGCCTTGCACCGGGCCACGTCAGGATTTTGCAATGAGGAAAGCTCCAAGATCTCAGTCCTTCGAGTGAGCTGAGAAAGTTCTCTCAGCGGGGGCACAACCATTTCCAAGTATTTTTGGCTTCTTTTAGAAGGTTTGTGAGCTATTTTAGGTAACAATCGTTATCTCGCACACACGGATATGGAAACATGCCACAATCAACATTGCTGCAAATGGGTTAGGGGATTACCTCGTTTCAAAAGTTCCGCATTAGGGGTGTTGCATCACAGTAGAACACTAATCCGACAGTTTGTAGTCAGGCCAAGAATCAAACCCAGATTATACAATTCAAGGGTAAGTTCGCCACCTGTGCACCATCCTGTTGAACTAAGAGTTGCTTCCAGTAGAATCAGTATATTGTTGATGAAAACATAGTTATCTATCCAAAAGGTACAGTTTTCAAGAATGTGCAAGACAATACAGCCAAATGATACTCTACTGGCCTCCCACATACAACCATAATTTGCCACAGCATTGGTTCTCCTAAATTAGATTCAGGACACAGAAAGTGCCAGGCGGTTTGCCATTGACTACACAATATCAGAAAGAATGGATCAGCGAAGGGAATCGAACCCAGACAGGCGGAAGCACTGCAAAATGGCCTTACCCACTCAGCCGCTCACTAACCCGTGCACCTGCTTCCATACATTTGGTCAACGTTGGGATTATTGTTTTGTAAAACGCACACACGCCGCCGCATCTCTACTCGTTGGAATTCACAAAATATCGTTTACAGTTCCACACAACATATTTACACCGATTTTGCTTACTATGTGCTGCCAATTGGAGGAAATGATGAAAAGGTTTGTTCGCAATAATCGCTGTAAAGTTGATTTCGCCGGCGTGTGAAAGGAAACTGCGGCCGAGGCGGGAAAAAGGCGCCAAAAAAGAATAAAAAGGCGAAAGTTATTGGGTAAACATGGAGTTCAGAACGTCAGGGCACTCGCAATGAATGTAATTTACACCGAGCAAGGAGCAATTGTGTTTATTCCATATTCTTCCTGACATTATGTAGTGTAAATTATAGTGCACTGAAGACAAGGAGGGTGTGCAACATCCTCGCCCCACAATGCTAAAGTGATGTGGGTATTATTCCCCTTTTTAATGAACGTGTCTCCAAAACAATGTCTATAATCTGGTGTGTTAATGTAGGTATATATATATATTATACCTCAGCTTGAGTTGATGTGTTGGAAAAAAAAATGTTGGTCTGGATTTGTTCTTCTACCTTTGTGGGATCTCAAAGAACAAATCCTAAGGTTTTTTTTCAGTTTGTGGCACTTTTATGAAGCTGATCTAAAATGACCCTGTTATCCCCTCAATGCATTGGGCGGATGGGTACCTATGTTCAGGCCGAGCATGACCACGGCGTCCTGAGGCCTGATCTGTGAGTGTGCAGGTAAAGAGGGACTCAAAGGCAGTCATTTGGCAGGACACGTCGTTTTCTGATTCCCCGCATTGCCTGTGTGGCGTTGCTTTGCGGTTCCTCCATTGTCTGTGTGCCTTTGCTTCCGGATTCCAAGATTGCTCATGTGACGTTGCTTTCTGATATCCCAATGACTAGTTAATTGCCATGGATTTTATTCTCAATATTGCAGATCAAAATGGACAATGGCTTTCTTTATTGACAAATGTACTTGTATTTTGTGAGAGTCACGGAGGTGGTAGTTTTGTTTATTTTTAACGAGTTATTGTCATTACATTGTCATCGTCGTCATCCTTATTCTTCTTTAATCTATCTTCCTAAATATTAGCTGCCCACTGTGATCCGCCATGTTGTTACCGGTCTTATTTTGTTACCGTAATAATTATGTGGAAAGCGAAATGCGTTTCACTTTTATTTTACTGTTGGGAAGTGGTGATCGTAGTCTCTCTCTCCCTCCAGATTCTGCTCGCTCCAAGAGCGAGCATACGAGGGGGGGGGGCATGCGGACACAGAGTGCTGTATAGAGGCCACACGGAGTCTCTCCGGCGGAGCCTTTACGTCCCGGCACCAGCCCCAGCTATTAAGGCGGCGGGCCGGGCGCGCTGCTCTTTAGCATGATCCGCGCGGCACCACTTAACGCCGGTTGCCTAGGAACCGCAGCAGCCGCTCTGGGGAGCAATCTTTACCATAGCAACACGAGCAGCAGGCAATGAGGGTTTTTCCTTTACTCCCTATTTTCTGATTTCCCCCGACGGATCGGCACAACAAACTCCACTTGGACTTCAGATTCCAACGTGTTTTCTTGTTCCAATAACACTTTACAGCACTTGGTCTTTTTTGCGAAAATGTCAAAAAGAAAACCTGCTCAAAATAAACGACAATTAAAGATTTCTGTTGAGTTTTGCAGTTTCAGACTCTATTAGTTTCAAGGTGTCCAGAACAATCACTCACAGGTGCACACACATACAGACACACACACAAACACACACACACACACACACACACACACACACACGGTCCTCCAACAAAATGAATTTCCCTTTGTCAAGTTCCTCGAGTCGCTGTGTCTAAAATCACGTTAAAATAAGAGCAAGAGTTAAAAAAAAAAATATATATATATATATATATATATATATATATATATATATATATATAAAATAAGACTAAACAACCGAAATAATGGCAATTCCTCTCCTCCTTTTTTGGAGACCATGGTTCGAAATGCAGCTGAAAGGAGAGAAAGAGATAGGGAATGAGGGTGGAGAGAGGAGGGGATGTGAAGTATAGAATAAAAAAAGTATATGGAACTAAAAAGAACAATCAGAGATTGCAGACCCTTGCCAGAGCCTGTTTTGTGTGGTATTTGTGTTGTTTTGTGTGGTGTATTTTGCGTGGCGTTTGTGTACTGGTGTGTTTTGGAATTAATAACAGACATAATTAGAACTGCCACTTGATAACTGCTGGCAGTGATGACCGGGTACCAAGACGTCCCGCTTTGATTGGACACCTGACCCTGACCCATGACGTTTTTCATTATTATTCAATTAAATTTAGAATGGGATTAAAATAAATTCAATTAAAATCCAATGGAAGACCAAATAGTTACAGTCCTGCAATGGAGTTATCAGAAGGAACCCAAACAAGCAAAGAGCAAAGATGAAGTCATCAGGAGGAACCTGGATACGATTGGAATTTCAGCTGCTACTCCTCTACCCTCAAACTCGTTCAGGCACAGCCAAGTGAGCCTTTTTCAAAAACAAATAAAAAAAAATCAAAAAGAACCCAGATCAAAAAATTAAATAATTCAGGCTGTCAGACCATGTGGCCGATCAAGTTGAAATTTAAAACATGCATTCCCTTTCACTACTAGAACATAATTATGAAGTTTCATGTCGATTGATTAAGTGGTTCCAGAGAAAACATTATTTAATATTTTTCTTCAATCCAATATGGCTGCCAAACCATGTGATCTATCAATTATTTCTTAACAAAATTGTACACCCAACACTTGGAGAACATTTTTGTGACGTTTCCCCTCAATCTGTCCAGCCATTCTGGAGAAGAAGATTTTTATAGGTTTTAGGGTAAATCCAATATGGCTGCCAAACGCATGTGATATATGATATCATATGTGTAATCCTTTTGTTCCTCATGAATAAGCGGTCATACATGTAAAGTTTTGCCTCGATCTGTCCAGCCACTTCAGAGAAGAATATTTTTGAAGTTTAAAAAAAAAATAAAAACAATATGGCTGCCGAATCACATGACCGATGACGTCATCATATTTTTTTTTTCTGTGGACCATTTTATCCCTCGATGACCCTCAAAATTTTTCATACTGATCAGATGTAGCGTTCTACATATACAATTATGACATCATAACGAAGGCACCTATGACGTCATAAAAAAATCATACATTCCCCATGAGGAGTACTTGCCGTGTGCGAAGTTTCAATTTTTTTCGTTGGTGCGGTTTCAGATGCAGAGGTCCAAAGTTTTTTCCGGTTTTCCAACATGGCTGCCACACCACGTGATCTGTGACATCAATTATGATTAAAACATTCTACAGGAGTAGTTGCACCAATGTTAAAATTTTCTTCTCAATCTGACAAGCGGTTGCAGAGAAAAACACGAAAGTTCTGTGCGGGGCAAATTTAACAAACAGACAGACAGACAGACAAACAAACAGACCAAACGCAATACCCTCACCGAAGGAGAGGGTAATAATAAAGCTAAAGTGCCAACCTTGATCAATGGCGTGCACAACATAAAGGGAATTCCTTTAATGCTGAATTGACAAATTTAAGAAACGAATCACAATGACATGAAAGCAAAATAATATGTAAATAAATATACAACGACGAACAGAGCAAAAAAGAGAAAAAGAATAAAAAAGAGGATGCTATGGCCTTCACCACCATGCTCCAATTTGGCAGAGAATTTCACAATTCTGGAATGGGGATATCTGCTCACTAAAGTAAAACACGCGGGATGTTCAGATAGTTTATATATAGACTGACGGAGAAAATTCCCTGCCTTCCTTCCTGAATTTTCCCTGTCGTGTAAGGTCCTGAAAGTCCATGTAACGTCTATCTTGTATACCCCGTGTTCCCCGCCCCATCCCTCTCCCTTCCACAGATCTCCTAATGTCTCTGTGTCACACTGTTTTGTCCTTCCCTCTTCCGCCCCTCTTGTCTCCTGTCCCCCTTTGTTGTGTGTTGTGTGTTAGCTCTCATACGAGCCTCGACAATGTATAAAAAATAAAAACAAAAACACAATTTCCTTTCAATTGGTATTACTTTTTCAACATAATCCTCCTCGAGTCCATTGCTCTTGGTCCAGCGCCACTGTGGCTTAGGATGGCTAAAACTGTCTTGGAGAAATCGTTGTCGTCCTTGTCAAGACCGCAGCAAGAACCTAATCATCAAAACTCGTCCCACAAAGCTTTTCCTGCAACTCAAGGAACAGCTCTGGGGGGGGGGGGAGGCAAGTATTGTGAATAAACTGCATTGGGAAGCAGTTCAAAGGAAAAGTTGGTTGCTGTGGTTACCGCAACCTATGCTGTGTAGGTGGAATGAGGGGTTGGAGGATGTGGAAGAAACTCGTAATAGCTCCGAGGGATGTTTTAGGACAATGGGTGGGTTGGGAGTCAAACCTCATGGCTAACAATGTGGTCTGCTGCTTTCATTGTAATTTTCCTCAACATGAAACACCAGGAAATGTACGCTGGATACGACTTACACTCAGAGCGGGAAGGGGCAGAATCCTCAAATATTGCAGCATCCGATGAGGCGGGAAACACCATCGGCGACATCAAAAAGAGGCAGAGTCAATTGTGTGCATGTATCAGTCCAAGAAACGACAAAGTGATGCTGCAACTTCAAAACAAAATTGCACAGCAACAGGATGACAACCTTTGGTGCTCAAAGGTAGGCCTACTGTTGTGAGGATAAAAAGTGGATGGTAGTGGATGTCAGATTCAACTTACAAATCTAACAGCTACCATCAAGGTAATTAAACATGGAAAGACAGACAGACAGAGATATTGGTCTGAAGGAGCAGCGGTTTAGAATTGGGTTTCAACTCCAATGTGGCCTTGATCAAGGCCGACGAAGCAGGCAGGCAGGCTCTGTGTGCTCAGTACTTCAACACTCCCTGGGAAATGTGTAGCAACCTTGGACGTCAATGTCTTTTAAACAAGTTTTAATTTGTTCATCATTTTTCTCCACACTATTTTTATATTTCCCACAATGCAATTTTCAGCGGCTTCCCCAGGTTAATAAAAAAACTAGCAGAAGCCTGTGGTTAAAAAAAAGAAAAAAAAGAAAAGGAAGCCTTGTGTTCTTATGCTAGTCAAACGAGCTCAAACCAGGAGGTTATATATTTCCTGAGGAATGAAAAAAAAGAAAAGATTTTCGGCAACGATTGAGGCAGCGGTCTGTTGCCTATACAGCGCCCATGTTCAACTTTTTGTCCAATTGAGAAAAATTATAATTTTATCGGAAGTTTGGATTAATTCGAAGCAACCTTTACTTAACAATTCACCTTTACTTCATAATTCTTTCTCTCCGAGAGGCATTTCCGTGTTTCAGGGTAGAAAATCGAGATGATCAACAGTGAGTAACACTTTCAACCAATCAAAAACGTTGCTCCAACAACAAACCGCTTCAACGTCTGGAAATCATCGACTTCTCTTTCAGTCACTTGACTACTGCAACCTCCTGACGACGTTAGGTTGTTGTTTTCTTGATGTAATCGCGTACTATTTTGCTGATTGATCTCCCAACCTTTTATCATTGGTCAGCCCTGTACATGCAGTAAACTCCGAGCATTACCCTGCAAATGAAAATACCTCGTACGTACTACGTCTGAGGGCTCAATCCATTACAATTCCCTCTTGCGACCAGAGTTGCGCTTTCCCGTGATGGTTTTCTGCAAATGCTGCCATTCCCGGAAGACTTTGGAAGACTGCATTGATTGAAAAACAAAATGGTCAATGCAACCTGTAAAGCACGCGTCTTAAGAGTCGGGATCGTGGGCTCTCGTTATTGTGAATCTTGTGAAATCCAATACGTTCTTTTACTTTCATAATTTGTTAATGGATATATGGTACGTCTAATTCTGAAGGATTTTGTGTGCAATTAGTGGCCGAAAAGAGAATTACAAAATCCACTTTAATTAGGATTTCTGGAAATTATAATGGATTGCATTGGATTGCACCTGATGGAGGTGTATCGGAAGAGGAGCACGGATTGTGAATGTGGGAATCTTCACGATATGGGGGAGAAGTCACATCACAATGGACGTGATATGCCAATGATGACGTCGATCTATATATTCTTTCAGCTCTATTTGTCAAGTAAAAATATGATTGGGGTGGTGGGGTGGGGGGTGGGGGAGGTTGAGGTTTTGGATACAGGGTGGCCACAATGTCTTGTCACCCGTTGTAAAAATTGACATTCCTTTATGTGCAGTGTGTTAATTTGTTTCCTTTTTCCTTTTTTTCAGATCAAGTTAATGTAACCATGGGTGATGCAAGCAATTGAACCATTGAACAAGGGATTGTTGTCAGTGTCTGTGTTTACATCATGAGTCTCTGTAAGGATGGTGGAGCACAAACGGATCCACCACTGAACACTTAAGGCTTGTGTCATGTGCTGTAAAATGTAATAAATAAATGTCATTTTCTGAGTGTGTGTGTGTGTGTGTGTGTGTGTGTGTGTGTGTGTGTGTGTGTAACACCAATCACGCCAAAACTGCTGGCCAATTTCCACCAAACTTTGCACATGGACCCAGTTCGACCTCGTGGTAAACATGGGCTATTTGGTTTCATCTGTCGTCATTGGGGTTCAGGAGGGAAAGTCAACGAAAATTCTTAATGAGAATGTGTATGTTGGTAGCACCACCCGGTGGTGATGGCAGAGGGTATTACAAGTCAGCTGTGGAGATAACTTGCATTTTTGCACTGTGCATGTCCCCAGAGAGTGGGAATCCCCAAAGCCAACGCCACCGGAGGAGGGGGTGCGGTGGGAGGAGGCAGGGGGAGGGTGTTATGAGGGATGGAAAGGGGCGGGAGGAGGGATGGGAAAAGGAGGAGGAGGGACCTGACGTAGCCCGGCAACACCGGGCATCCTGCTCGTCTATACTAATAAAGGGGTGTGTGGTGTGTGTGTGTGTGTGTGTGTGTGTGTGTCTCCATAACTCCAAAACCATAAAACCTAGCAGCCTGAAACTTTGCATGCATACTAAGGGAACTCCACAGAAATGCATGACTGAAAATTGGGTTTTGGTTAATTAAAACACCCTTTTGAAGATAATTAATGGCTATTAATATATCCTTCGTGAGGAGAACATTTGCCTCGCTCTCAGGGGTCTTAAGGCGTTTCCTGGGTAACCTCGCTGGGGTCTGAAGCGCCATGTTTTTTGACCTGCTCAACCATGCCTTGACTTGGAACAGGCCACAACGATTCTTGACGATAAGTTTTTTTTTTTTCCACTTTGCTCACTCATATTATCGGATGCCTGTTCATCATCGCTTTGAATCTGTATACATCGCTTTTATAAGCATTATAGTTTTCAAATTAGGAGCTTGGAGTGAATCCATGCATTTTATGATCCGATTTTCCACGATCTATTCTCACTGACGAATTAAAGTATATCATCAGAACATTATTTCGGTTTTGAGGATCGGATATCGTCCAGACTAAATAAGTGTCGAAATCTGTTGTTTAAATCTGATAATTTAAAGAAATAACTAATCTTATAACTAAGCCGATATACCTATTTACTTTAAACAAGCAAGGCTATGTTCCCTCCTTCTCCAAACATGCAAAAGGAAATGTGAAGTTTCCAAAGCATTCAACTTATCTTTTTCGATGTTTGGAGAATTATATTGAGTGAACAAAAAATTAAGGAATGTGCCAAAATTAACGAGTTTCATTGAGCTGTATGATTTAATGCATTAACTGCTTGACCTCATGCCCTATCCCCCAGAGAGACTGCCTATCCATTGCATCTGCCAGATCTGTATATATTTTCGGAGGTTTCACGAGTTGCTCTTCAGGGAATCAAGGCAAATCTGGGAAAAAACGGACGTTTTAAGAAACAAGTCATAACGTTTGCGCAGACCCCGAACTGATGTACCACATGATATGTGCACAGACGAGCAGGAAAAATGGCAGAATTATTAGTATTTCATTAAATGCTGCATGCACGGGGAAGATCGGCTTTAAAGTTAAAGGGATCCTTTCTGGTATGCAGCGACAGCCTGGCCAACCGTTCATCGACCATTGAATTGGAGTGCTTGCATTAGTGCTTAAGCCACTTGCCCCGAGAACCATTGTCGATAGCGGTACCGTGCCATGTCATTCTCAGCAAATCATTCACTCACTGCAGACGCTTTTAACGCACCAAGTCACCCTGAGCGAGTGGTTCGTGCTCCATCACCCTGAGCGAGTGGTTCGTGCTCCGTCACCCTGAGCGAGTGGTTCGTGCTCCGTCACCCTGATCGAGTGGTTCGTGCTCCGTTACCCTGATCGAGTGGTTCGTACTCCCTTACCCTGATCGATGGTTCGTTCTCTTACCCTGTTGAGTGGTTCGTGCTCCGTCACACTGATCGAGTGGTTCGTGCTCAGCACCCTGATCAAGTGGCTCGTGCTCCGTCACCCTCATTGAGCGTGGCTCGTGCTCGTGCTTGTCACCCTGATCGAGAGGTTCGTGTACCGTCACCCTGATCGAGTGGTCTGTGTTCCGTCACCCTGATCGAGTGGTTCGTGCTCGGTCACCCTGATCTAGTGGTTTATTCTCCATCACCCTGATCTAGTGGTTGTGAAATAACACCCGATTTCTGAGCCATTTGCAGTATTAAAGTGTTTTCTAAATTACCGAGCCAAGTTTTTTTCCACTTGTCACATGCATCTCTTTATAAAGAATAATGTTTGTGAACATATCCCTGAAATGTCAATATAAATGCAATGTTGTTTTTTGGTGAAAGCTACTCAAGGTTTCTGGGTTGTATACAGTAAGTCCTGTAGTTGGTAATCACACAGACTCCAACCAACCGATTCCCCAAAAATTGCCAATATCGGCCAAGCGTGTGTGTGTGTGTGTGTGTGTGTTGTTCAGAAAGCATAACATATTCTCTTTGCCAACTCCCCTACCCCCTTTTCTATCTCTCTCTCTCTATATATGTATAGTATATGTATATGTATATGTATATGTATATGTATATGTATATGTATATGTATATGTATATATAGATATAGATATATAGATATATATATATATATATATATATATATATATTATATATATATATATATATATACTGCATCACACATCCTTGCTCTACCCCCTCCCAATGCAGTGCAACACCCTCCTCCCACATCTATCTATATCTATCTCTCTCTCTCTCTCTCTCTAGATGGTGGTTATGTCTGGACAATGTTTGTGTCTGGGTCGGGTTTGTTTCTGGACATATTCGGGCAGTGTTTCTCTCCGGACGTGTCCGAGCGGTGTTTGTCTCTTGCCAGCTTGGCTCCAGATGCGTCTGGGTGGTGCTTGTCTTCGGACACATCCAGGTGGTGTTTGTCTCCAGACGCGTCCGGGCAGTATTTATGTCTGGACGGGAGTTTGTCTCTGGACTTGGCCAAACAAGAGTTTGTCTCCGGACCTTGTTTATAGTATGACTGGTAGAAAATGGATTTCAGACATTATTTTGTTTCCATCTTCACTGTTATTCTACACAGAATAATTTTGATGAGACAGTATGAATCATAATTAACACTCCACCACACGTCTGCCTTCCCTTCCTCTCACCTCACACTGTCTCCCTTCCTCAACCCCTCCTCGCTTCTCCTCCCTCCTCTCTTCTTTCCCCTCCACCTCTTCACTCTGCCCGTTCTCTTTCCCCCACCCCCTCTCTCCCTCTTTCCCCCTCTTTTTCTGCCTCTCCCCTTTAGTATTACCGTCAGTGAAGTGACGGGTGGTATTTGCTCATGTGTAATAAAGTAAAAGAGTACTGCAAATGTATGTGGTATAACTTGTAGAACCCTTCAGTGTTGTCAGCTAATATGACAAAAGGCAATGTCATTTTTTCAAGGGGTGGCAAGACATTGTGGCCACTCTGTACATGATCAAGGCTCATGGAAGAGCTCGAGGAGAATGGAAGGGAACAGAATGGAAAAGGGGAACCACCAACAGCAGAGTATAAGTGAGAGATCAAGGGGAGAGGCAGAAGGACACATGTAGGTGAAGAAGCTGTGTTCGGTGTAGGTGAAGGTGCTGTGTTCAGATAACCTACACACATGTAGGTGAAGAACGCTGAATGAAACACAGGAAGGAAAGGAAGGGGAAAGCAGGGATGAAACAGAAAAGGAACAAACCAATCGACATCAAATAAAAAGAGGTGAGTGAGAGGGTGGGGGGAGGGAAGATCACAATAACCTGTAAAAAGGGAGTGCTTGGGAATGGGATCATTTGGGGTAGACGAGATCATGACTTCTTGAGTAGGGATGGGAGTGACCTGAGGGAGTGGTTAACAGCTCTTTGAAGCCCTGGAGGGAAGAATGTGATTGAACAGACTAGGGAAGTGTTCCACAGTCGAGAGAAAAGAAGAACAAATGAGTGGAGGTGAGCAATGAGCCTTGATTTTGGGAGTTTAACAAGAAGACAATTACTGGCAGACCTTCACTGGCAGATCACAAAAGGAGCAGCACTGCAGGAAGGTCACAAAAAGAGTACCAGTAGTAGGTCATAGGAGGAACACCACTGGCGAATCGCAAAAAGAGCATCACAGGTAGGTCATGAAAGGAGCACCACTGGGAGATTGAAAAAGGTGTACCACCAAAGGATTGTAAGTGAAGAACGTGGGCAGATCAGCAATGTGTTGGATGCACAAGTGGAAAGCCACAGACATGCACAACTCAGGGAAAATGACTGAAATATCCAAGAATGCACAATATTACGCTGGAAGTGTTTTTTTAGGCACTAATTGATGTACTTGTACGTTTTTTTGGCCTGTGACTTGATGTCGTGTCACATAATGTCACATAACCACAGATTGAATCACCATAACAGAGTTTCAAACACACTATACATTCACCAGTTAAATGTTACTGTTGTTTTTCTTTCTCCTTCCAAGGACATACATCTACAAATGAATCGGAGGAACATACGAGGTGAGCTCAAGTATGAAAGGCTCCTAATTCATAATTTTCCAATGCGTGAATGTGAATTGAATCACAATTGTATACATTGTTAACTCTGCCACTGAAGGTGTGGACGAGGTCATGTTTTCACCCCATGTCTGACTGTCTGTCTGAAAGCCGGCTATCTCAAATAGTTGTGGACGGATTTGGACGAAACCTGATGGACAGGTTGGGTGTGTGACAAGGACGAATTGATTAGATTTTGGTGAAGAACCAAATCTGGCTCTGGATACAAGAACGTTTTAAGCGATTCTTCACCATTGAGAGATTGGGCCAAAAACGATATTTAACATGATATCTCAAAAACTTGTGGACGGATTCAGGTGAAACTTGATCGACAGGTTGGGTGTGTGACTCGAAGGAATTGATTTGAGTTATAGCAAAACTTGGTGGATGAGCTTGGTCAGTGACACCAGCCAATTAGATCTTGGTGAAGGTCTGGATACAGAGCCAGCCTATCCGTGGGATACAAAAAGTAAACTGTTCAGCCTGGCAGAGGTATGCACTCTACCGAGTGCCATTCTAGTTCACAAAATATTTCCCACATCATTTGACATGAGGCTGCAGTGTATGTTACCTGATGTGATATTGGTGGTGTTGTATGTGTAGTGTGTACTTGTTGTCACTGGGAAATGGCTGCTTTCAGCTTGAATGAGCAACATGTTTTCATCAAATTTTGGCATCTTAGTGGGCAAGCTCCTTGTGTGTGGAGAGTCAATGAAGGATGTCAAAAAGGTTCGGAGTTGGTGCGGAAGTTTAAAGAGAGATGTGAAAGCAGTGAAACTGAGTTTCTTACAGATGACCCCGAACAAGCCGTTCACTGAACAAGATTCAGCTTGTGGAAGAATTCGTGTCGAGCACTCGTAGAATAACAATGGAAGAAATGGCCATGACCACAAGCGTATCAAATGGTGCTGTGTACTGTATATGATTTTGGACACCGATCTCAAAAAAGTCAAAAGCCCGTACACGCTTGGTGCCGCAGAGGTTCACATGTGACCAAAAAGCGACACACTGAGGAACAAAAATCAAGTGAGGAACATCACAAAAAGCCATTTTTGTGAGCATTGTGACCAGCAATGCAGCAAGTGAGGAACAGTTTGTGAACATTGTGACTACAGTATACAGAAGAAACCTAGATATCCTTCTTTAATCGGGAAACCAAAAGACAGTCGGCACAGTAAGCAATCAGCCCCAAAAATATTTAGTTCGCAGGCATCAGCCGAGAAGATTATGGTGGTCATTTTGGGGATGCTCATGGCATCATTCTCACCCATTACGTTCCATAAGGGACAACTCTTGCTCATGGTAACGGTTAAAGTGAGGTGTTGGGGAAAAGAAAAAAAAAAAAAAAACTTTCTGTCGGCCATAGAGAAGACATGTCCATAACTTGCATGTTTAGGGTTTCACTTTGACCACAACAATGGCCTACAACATCTATCTGGCTGTTCAGGTGCAAGAATTCTTCAAATAATAGATATCACATCCACAATATTCACTGCCTCTTGCATCCATTAACTTTTGGTTATTTCCAAAAACGAAGACAATTCTTGCGGTCGCAACGTCTCTTCCAGATCAGAGTTGGGATCAGCGATTCATCAGTGGGCAACACACATCCCCCGAATCATGTTTTGCTGCAGCTTTCACGTCTTGGTTGGACTGGTACCAAAGGTCGACATCACTCCTCGAGGATTTGATTGAAAAGTAAAGTCCATGTCATTTTTGTAAGTCTTACACCTGCTCATCGAAATACATTTGGAGACTTTCATATATGAACGCACCTCATACTTCTCATAGTCAGGACCTTGGTGCTCTTAATCTGGTAAGCGTAGTGAATCAGACTTGAGAATATCTCTTGGCTTCAATCAGAAGACCAGATAATCAGAAGGCCAAAAAAAAACGTGCAATTTGACCACAATACTGGCACACAATGGCCAGTTCTTTTCGAAAGGTACCGTCGAGTCTTAAATGTCCATCAGAGAATATTAGCAGAGAGCTCTGACACAATGCTCTTCCTACATAGCACCATGATGATGGGGATTGAACCCTGGTGAAACAGCTCAAAGGCAGGTACATTACCTCTGAGCTCTCCTGTCAATCCATTGTTTATATGCCTTAACACCTTTAATAATAAGCAAACACGCACGCACTCCTTACCTAGCCCGGTACCAACATAATACCTGCCCATCGGAATTATCTGGACATGACCCTAATGAATTTGAGATACTTTTTGAAACGACTCCTAAAAATTCATCATTTGGTTTGAGTATGCAAATATTTACATGTTACTGGTGGATTAAATAAACAACGCAAGAAACGTGAAATATTGAAATACCACCAGGATAAAATAATTAATTCCGTGAGTAATGCGCTGTGTTGAAATGCTCATTCCGCCAGTTCAATTTTCATCACTTGACTAATATTTCACTTGTATCTTAATTGGCTGCTGTATGCCACAGAGGAGCTCTGGGTCAAGCAGAATCAAATATTTTCTCACGTTCCTGCCAACGATACTCTCAGAGAGCAATCGGTGGCGAAAGCAGAGAACAGACTTGTACTTTTAATGTATTGTTTTGCAGAAATACACTTCAGAGGTTACCTGCTGCTTCACACAAATACATGCTGCCGTTTGCTCCTCCACTCCACCAATCTCATTCATTACACGTTCTTCATGCTGGGGAAGGCAGTAGCACCGAGGGCATCATTTGAGTGTCAATTTCTAAACTTAGATCTGGAAATATACAGGGAGATAAAAGATGAAATGGGAAACAAATTGCAAATGCACAAATACTTATGTAATTGCATCAGCTAGTGTATAAATGGTCCAAAAATAATTAGTTTATCATTTTGCCATCTCTGTACTTCGTTGAACAGGCCCAATAATTCCCACCTTATGGTGAGGTCGGCCAGGGAAGGTTTTTGGCCCGTGTCTTTCACGAATCGGTGGCCAGGCGTGAGGACTGGCAGGAAATTGTAATTTGTTCAGGGTGTTGGCGATAACTCGACGACTCTTCGCAAAAGACACTGCTGGGATTTTCAACGTCCACCCAAAACTGGTGCTGGCAGAGGGTCATCTGGCTTAACGTCCGTCTGAGTGACGGCAAACGCATTGACGCTTCCCTCGTCCCACATGCGAAACGCTAGGGTGACTGCTTATAGCTGGGTTGGGATTCAAACCCAGGTGACACAGCTCAAAAGGCGAGTGCATTTAACTCTAAGCTATCCTGCCAGCCAACTGATTCATCATTTTAATCTCATACATATAAAACGGAGTGATGTATGTATGTCTATGTCCAGAACTACTCCAAGATCCTTGGGCTGATCGCCACCAGAATTTCAGGGTCTATTCAGGGGGTCCTTACTTCGGTTTTCCACGAAATATTTTTCAAACAAATTCTAAAAAATATGACAATTTTTATTTTTGATTATATTTTTGGATTTCTCATTATTTGGGTTATTTATCGATTGTGGTGCATCAGTGGACTGAAAAGGGTTAGAGTTAGGTTTCCCGCTAGGAGTAATAGATAGATATTTGGATATCCAGGGTGATCCACAATTAACTCCCTATTTTAAATGTAGAAATACCGTTGTTAATGAAATAAAACCCCAAAATATTTTCCCCTGAAAGGCCATTCATTTATTGCCGTTTTAATTTGTGAAAGTCAAATTTCAAAATCAGCTCCTGCATTCTCAGCACATTTTCGTTCAACAATATTTTCTGGTGATGTCGCTGCAGTATGTCTTCCTGATCTTCTTATGTCCTTGATTGAACCAGTCATTATAAGTTTTTGGTGACTGTTTTTCATCGTTTTTGGATCCAAAGTTGATTGATTGAACCAGTCATTATAAGTTTTTGGTGACTGTTTTTCATCGTTTTTGGATCCAAAGTGGCAGGTCTTCCCATTTCTTGCCACCACCATCTTTCAATTGCAATTACAGACTTCCAAAACTCATACAGTGCAGCAATTCCTGCTCTGTGAGCAACAGTTAATCTCTTAACCATAAAATATCAATCTGAAAACAAATAAAAAAATTTTAATCTGAATGGCAATAAATCGAATCGGTGATCACTTGTAGCTGAGTATGATGGTTTTCCTGTTCACGATTTGTGCGTCCGCAGATGGCTGACGAGGCCGATCTTTGAACCGCAAATCCTGTTGCAGTGAGGGCACTTGCTCCCAGGTGGAAGGGGGAAGTCTGTTTTGTTTTCTAATTTTTCTTTACTCCTCCTCTTATCCTCAACTGCTTGTTGAAGTAATTCCTCAAAACTATGGGAGCCGTTATAGAGCAATTTGTGCCAAGCAGATCTATCTTGCATGAGGGTCTCCCAAGTATCTATATTGATATTATATTCCTTCAAGTTGCCTTATCGTGTGTCTTTGAACTGCTTACGTTGTCCACCACAACTCCACTGACCTCCTTTCAGCTGGGAAAAAAGAAGCTGTTTGGGTAGACGATGGTCAGGCACCCGGATAACATGCCCCATCCAACGTAATTGGTTTTTGGTGATCAAAGCGTTGATGCTGGTTGGTATGCTGTTTAGCTTCTTCCCAGATGTTGGTATGCATGTCGTCCCAGCTTATTCTAAGGGTCTTCCAAATACAACATTGATGGTATCTCTCCAATATTTTGTGGTTTCCTCTACATGTGGTCCAAGTTTCACTTGCGTACAACTTGGGTAAGACAACAGCAACAATGTGGGTCTATTGTCAGGTCAGGCCAGATCAGATCTGTGACACTACAGCTACCAAGTAAACCTGTAATAACCTGTTTCAACGGTCAGGTTGTCAGCGACTAAAACATCTCCCCCACCATGTTTCCTGGTGAGGAAGGTGTATGGCCTCATTTATTATTTATTGGCCTCAACATGTCATCACACCATTTTAAAGCCTTTTTCCCTGAGCAGGGGTCAGCTTTTTGTGGGCTCCAATCATGGTACCCTTTTCTTGTGGCAATGTTTTTACGGCCGGATGCCCTTTCTGACACCAACCCTTTAGTCGCCTTCGACACGCAGGGATAATTACCAGTATACTAGTGCTCATTTCGCCGACCTCGGAAGGATAACAGGCTTGGTCAATCCCCCTGATGATAATTCAGTGGCCAGCGGGGCTCGAACTCAGGACGCCGAGGATCCCAAGCCACCACTCTAACCACTAAGCCAACACCAGGCTCGGCTTCAACATATAATGTATATCATTCAATTAATCTTTCCATGAATATAGTTTACCTTTATTTTCTAATTTACAACTGACAAAAGACACGAATTTTCGTTAAAATAAACAAGTGGTGCTGCAATATTTGAGAGCATACCGTGTGGAGGGAGTTTGTTGTCCTGTGAACTGGTGTGGACAAGGTGCAGAGTTTTATCAGCAAAGAAGCTTGCAGTGGTTAGTAGTTTCTGTAATATGATCTTGCAAACGATATCACTATGCCTTTGCATCCAGCATCTTTACAATCTTGTCATTTCACAAGCCCACAAGTAACATATCCTTGACACAATAATAGGTAAATATGTCCCTGGATGGGTGAAAGAGGATTGTGTGATAGCACTAACACAAATGAAAGGCTATTCTCAGAACCATTATGCCTCATTGAAGGCTTAGCACCCACACGTTCACTTTATGAGCAAGGCACAGCACTGCTCAAAGCATTTTCAGTAATTGAGCTTCCAATTCCACGTGTGGGATCTTATCAAGACTGTCTTGAAGATATACTTGCAAGCGAACCTTGAACCGATGATAATTAGAATGATATATGAACGAATGATTAATGATGAATGCATGAAGAAATAATAAAGGAATAAATGATAAATCATGCTTCAGCCCGCAAAAGTGTCACCGCTGTCCACAGTTTGAGTTTTTGCGCTGTTTTGCACTTACGTTTGAAATAAAACAATTGAACTTGCTCACTTGATGCTTCATACACATATAACAAAATAAGTTTCCAAACACTGGAGCAACTAGATGGTATTCATTGAATACTTACCAAACGTTGTCTTGAGAAGGACTTGGTGTGAGCCAACTCTTCTGGTTGCAAATTTGTAATTAAAGGTTAAATTTAAAACAAATGAAAGACCAAATAAAATAGGTACTGCATTGGAGTCATCAGAAGGAACCTGAAAAAGCAAAAAGCAAAGATTAACTCATTAGGAGGGTCCTGGATAGGACTCTGGTTTCAACTGCTACTTCTCTACCTTCAAACCATCCAGGAGCAGCTAAGTGAGCCTTTTTCAAAAAAATTAAATAACTCCGGCTGCCAGACCATGTGTCTGATCAGGTTGAAATATAAAACATATTCCCCATCATGATCAAAATAAATAACAATTACTGCACCGTAATTCCAAGAAGGAAGCCAGACATAACAATACACACCACACACATATATATATTATATATATATATATATAAATAAACACCAAATACATTCATACACATATACAAACAAACACATATAAACACACAAACACAGACATATTATGTACTGGTAAGTACTTACAAAAGCTATTTTATTTGAGGCTATAACCTTAACTTATAAGCAATTTACTGATTTCCCAACTGCCCGGATCATCGGCTGGGCACCGTTTTTCATTAAGGTTTCGATCCTTGCAGCCCAAAAACTCTCTAAACTCGATCATAATTTTGAAGTTTCACGTAAATCGATGAAGCGGTTCAAGAGAGAGAATTAAAAAATATATTTTCCTTCAATCCAATATGGCTGCCAGACCATGTGACCTATAAATTATTCATGAACACCCTGGTATCCCCAAGTCTTGAGGAACATGTGTGTGAAGTTTCGCCTCGATCTATCTCGCCATTCTGGAGAAAAAGATTTTTTTAAAGTTTTTGGGTAAATCCAATATGGCTGCCAAACCATGTGACGAATGACATCATAGGTGGGGAACTTTTTGTTCCTCATGGATATGCAATCATACTTGTAAAGTTTCTCCTCGATCTGTTCAGCTGTTTCAGAGAAGATTTTTGAAGGTTTTATTTTATTTTAAATTTTTTTTAAATATGGCTTCTGAACCACGTTAACGATGACGTCATAATTTTTTTTTTCTGTTGACCAATTTATCCCTAGATGACCTTCAAACATTTTCATACTGATCGGATGTAGCATCCTCGGTATGCAATTATGACGTCATAACGAAGGCACTTATGACATCAAAGAAAAATCACACTTATTTCCTATGGGGAGTACTTGACGTGTCGTTTCAATGTGTTTTTTCACGGAGCAGTTTCGGAGATACAGAGATCCAATGTTTCTCTTTTTTTTCCAACATGACTGCCACATCACGTGACCCATGATGTAATAATTATCATTAAAACATTTTACATGAGTAGTCGCTCCAATAGTGAAAATCTTGTCTCAATCCGAGAAAAAAAAGTCTTTGCAAAGGTTGGTCCAATTGACATGAAATTTTGACCGTAGGTGCACCTTCTCCTGTCAGAATTAATAATAATAATTATGACATCATAGGTCACGTGGTACAGGCGCCATCTTGGAAAAACCTCAAAAAACCTTTGCACCTCTATATCTCCAAAACCGCTCCATGGAAAAAATTGAAACATGGCTCATTGCCAAGTACTCCCCACGCGGAATAAGATTTGTTCATGATGATGCCATCAGTGCCTTCATTATCAGGTCATATTTCGACAAGTGCAACGCTTGATCCAGTCAGTATGGAAAAAGATTTCTCTGCAATTGTTGGTCCGATTGACACAAAATTTTCCACAAATGTGCGCCTCCTCATGTAGAAATTTTGTCATAATTATGACGTCATAAGTTACATGGTACAGGTGCCATCTTGGA
>CM068961.1:16473642-16488688 GCA_035128595.1 Eptatretus atami | reverse complement strand
TCGAGAGCGACTGTTTCCACACACCGAACCTTTTTACGAAGCCTTCGTTCGCTCGCCTTGAAGCGACTCCGAGCACGCCTCGAGAACCCGACTGTTCTTCACACCCAGCACTCTTTTCTCCGAAGCCTTCGTTTCTCTCTCGTTCGCTCCTTCGACACACGAGCAGCCTCTCAACCGCCTGCAGTTTTCCAAACTCCAAACTGAAGTTGTTCACGAGGTCTTTTCTTCTCTCTCGTTCGCTCCTTTGACACACGACCAGCCTCTCAACCGCCTGCAGTTTTCCAAACTCCAAACTCCCCTGAACCTGAGGTCTTCGTTTTCTCTGTCGTTCCACGAGCACGCCTCTCTCGGCGAAACCGACCAAAACCCTCCTCTTCGCGTCACTTCCTCTCCTAGCCACACCCTCTCTCCAGGCCACACCCCTCAGCCGACTGGGAGGGGCCTATCCCGGATGGGGTAGGAATAAGAGGTATCTCTCGGTCCTTCACCACCGCACAAACAATAAAACAACAACCTCCCGACAACATATAACGTCCCATTTACCACACAACCTAGCTAACAGGCATTTAATGGGGGATCTGAGCTAATCCTATATTTAGTAGTCCAATAAGGCCATTTCTGTAACACTATAATATAAACATATAGAATATATATAGGTATATGACCTGTTCAGGATACCCATTATCAAGAAGAATAGTCTTGATGGTCTCAATTTCAGCATGGAATTTATTTGTGGAGCAGATCTTTCTTGCTCTATTGACCAAGATACCAATCAATCCAATCTTGTATTGAGAGGAACTGTCAGCGTCCCACCTGGAATACTGTCCGGTAAAAGTATACTTACGGTCGAGTGTGGTTCTATTAGCGTCAGATGATTTCTCAACTAAGACATCCAAGAAGGGAAGCACACCGGAGCCTTCCATCTCTAAGGTGAACTCTAGGGATGGATGGAGAGAGTTCAGGTGTGCCAAGAAGATTTTACATGCTGAGGTTGACTCAAGGACAGCAAAGATGTCATTCACGTACCGATAGTAGATTGAACGGGGTTGAACTCCAGGATGTGGATCTGCAAAGGCAGGTTTTTCACAGTAACCTCCAAAGATGTTTGCCAAGACAGGGCCTTGAGGGGATCCCATTGTTATGCCATCGATCTGAGTATACATTGAATCATTGAAACTGAACTCGACAGAATGGGTCACCATATTCATGAGTTCAACAAAGACAGACTCAGAGATTGGTGGAGGTGTCAAGTCACTATCATACAGAATTGTGCGCAGATTTCAATCACTTCTGTCAGTGGGACATTCGTGAATAGAGTGGCTATATCATATGAGCACATTGTAGAATTCTCATTTCGGTGTGTGACAGACCGTATGGCATCGACAAAGGTGAAGGAATCCACAATTAGGAATTACATGTTACATGGAATTACATGTTCTGAGACACTGCCCAGTGCTGGCTGCAATAGTTCACATTACCATCTGGTGAGTTCATGGTGTGCAGAGCCAGTCATTGAAAGAATCGGTCGTAGAGGAACACAATCTTTATGAGCCTCTGTGTTGGAGGTGATGCTTTGGTGTAGGACTGTGTCCAATGGGGATCAGAGGAGTGCTCGTCACACTTCACATATATAAATATATATATATATATATATATATATATATATATATATACAGTATATATACAACTAATTATATTATATATAATATATCTGGCTTTGGTCTTTATGCATGGCCCCACATCCTTTAAGTTACAAACTCAAAACTTAGGGTACAAATACAACTTTGTGTTGGGGGTAACAAAGGCTATGTGGCCACGGCCTCATGTGGGGGAGTGGGGGGCAGGGGTGTCGTAAATTATTGACGTTAATGTGTATCGTGTAGTGCCATCTTGTGGTGGCAGGGGGTATTACAATTTCCTTTTTCACCTGGGAAATGCTGAGGTATAAGCACTCTCTTCGCACTGGTAAATTTGTCCTCCTACCTTCCCTCCCCCCCCCCAACCGCCCAACACGGGGGGGGGGGGGGACAAAGGGGTGAGGGGATTGGGACGTGAGGACAGGGAGGGGGATGGGGGAGGGTTAAAGCACTCTATGTATGGGTAAATTTGGCAAACATGACAACTAATTGGTCCGTCAGCAAAACGAGTCGGTCTGCTGATATATATGAAATGAAAACAGGAGACAGAAGGAAGGCTTTGGCAAACATGACAATTGAAAAAATATGAAAAAAAGTAAAAAGAGACAGAAGGAATGAAAATATTCTAAAACAAGATAACTGTGTTGAGGATAACAAGGATTTGGGCAGACAGAAGCCAAACCAAAGGAAGCTAAAACAGAAATGAACATAAATGGGGGAATGGTGTAGTAGGAGGAAGGAATCAGCTGGAATGCAGTTCCTTACGTTAGCATTTCAAAATCACTCATGACTCATTTATTATCTGTGATTACTTTGTCAATTTCAATTTATTATATACTTCTCCAATAATAAGCTTTTGAGTTTAATTTTGAAGCTATTTACACCATTAGTTTGCCGAAGGCTCACTTCAAGTGAATTCCATAATTTGCATCCAGGATAAATATAATCGTTTTGTTTGTAAAGAAAGTTCTTGTTTGTTGTAAATGGTACATATCAGCATGTCTTGTTGAGTAATAATGAATGACTACTTTTCACAAAAATTTAAGCAAGTTTCTGGGGCATCTCATTTCGACTCAGCCGGAACATTAGTAATCCCAAATGAAAAATGTATCGTTCTTCTATTTTGAAAACCCTATTATAATAGAAGATTAATATTTGAGTGTGCGTGTGAACCTTTACTGCATGTAATTCGCATAACTCTTTTTTGTAACACCCAAATTTTGTTGAGCTATAATTTCAATGAGTTGCCCCAAACAACTATGCCATAATGTAAGTGAGACAAAATCAAGGTGGAATATAGTACAAGAAGAATTGATTTAGGAAAATAATATTTTAATTTATTTATGACACCAATACTTTGAGAAATGGATTTGCATAAATTACCTTCATCCAATTCAGACATTGTTTGACATTCCGGATGTCTCCGAGTGATGTTTGTTATAACTGATCGCGAATCGCTTGCCAAGCTAGCGCGGTCATATTAAACAAACACTACCCAGAGACGATCGAAGTGTAAAACAATGTGTGAATTGGACAAATGATCACTTTTTTAGCAGTTGGAACTGCTGATAAGGTCAATTCCGGGTTAAATTTTGAATTTGGCTCAGGTGGAGATTCTCGAATCTACAGTCGAGGTTGTCGCATTTCAGCTGTAATGCTAATAAATGTCCAGAGAGTTGTATTCACACATCAATTGACACTCTGGATGGTGGTTATCTCCAGATGTTCATTATCCGGAGGTGTCCGGATGGTGGCTATGTCCAGACGGTGGTTATCTCTGGGTGGTATTTGTCTACAGACGTGTCCGGATGTTTTTTTTTAATCTCTGGCTGTGTCTGGACGGAAGTTGTCTCCAGACGTATCCAGACAGTAGTTATGCCTGGATTGTGTTTGTCTCCAGACATATCCAGGTGGTGTTTGTCTCCGGACAGGTTCGGGCGGTGGTCATCTCCAGACATATCTGGACGTTGGTTATCTCCGGACATATCCGGATGGTGGTTATGCCTGGACGGTGTTTTTATCCGGACATGTCCGGGTGGTGTCTATCTCTGGGTGGTGTTTGTCTCCTGATGTGTCGGGCGGTATGTCTCCAGACACGTCAGGATGGTTATTGTCTCTGGCTGTGTCAGGATGGTAGTCATCTCCAGACGTATCCGGACAGTGGTTATGCCTGGATGGTGTTTATCTCCAGACATGTCCAGGCAGTGTTTGTCTCCGGACATGTTCTGGTGGTGTTTGTCTCCAGATGTGTCCAAACGGTTTTTGTCTCTGGCCTAGTCAGGATGGTGATTTTCTCCAGACGTGTCCAGACAGTGGTTATCTCTGGACGTATCTGTATGTACAGTAGGTTATCTCTGGACATATCCGGATGGTGGTTATGCATGGACGGTGTTTGTCTCTGGAAACATCCAAACGGTGTTTGTCTCTGGAAATGTCCGGGCAGTGTTTATATCCAGAGGTGTCCGAAATTTAAATGCTCACATTGTTCAATGGACTTTGCTCATTACTGTAATACATCTAATATGCTGAAACATTTAAAAACCAAACACCAGAGAAAGTAACTATTCGTGACGGTTGAGAATACAGATTCAAAGAAACAAAAGTCTGCAACAGCAACAAGTTCGCTTTCACAATGGACGATTGAAAGTACTTTCACCCTGGTAATGCCCCGGTTTGCTGCCTTCCCTTCCCCTCCCCTCACACTGCCTTCCTATCTCCTCCCCTCCTTTCTCCCCAACACTCCCTGCTTCCATACCCCTCCTCGCTCCCCTCCCCCTCCTCCTCCTCACTCTTGCCCCCCCCCTCTCTCTCATATATATATAAATATATAAATATAATACTTGTATACATTTACATATATATATATATATGTATGATATATATATATATACATATAATTATGTATATATTAATGTTGTGGACCATACTCATTACAGAGCATTGGTGCTGTCAAAGCAGTTTAAGGAGTGTAATATTGTTGATTGCCATTGCGCTTCCAGCGTTATTTGTCCATGCTGAGTGTCAAGCAAGGAAGAAGCACATTGTCTTTGATATGACTAAGCCGGGGTTTAACCACCGACCTCCCAGATTTAGAGCGAACACTCCAAATATTATGCCATCAAGTCTAAGTACATAAAAACAGTATTCCTAATCATAATAAATCGCTAAAATATACTGTATGGTGGAACCAATCAATACTGCATACCATACATACACACATAAACCAATCAATAAATGGAGACAAACACCACGCAGTAAAACCCAACACCTGAAATACAAGGCAAATGTTCAAGTGTGGAAAACAAATCCAGAAAGGGATATCGAAGACAAGAACAGGAAGGCCAAGACAGTGACCTGTATATACAACACGCGTGAAAAGGATAAAAATACAGGAAATAAACCTCCAATATGTCACAACACAGTGAATGCCAGCAGCGAAATGATTACAGTGTCTGGTTCCACCTCGCCCTTGCCATCAGTGGTTTTCCCTTTGCTTGCCAACAAGCATTTGTCCAGCGTTCCAATGCAGAACCTCTGGAGAAAGTAATATTTCTACCCCACCATATCCCCTGCCCCCGTAGGTGGCATCTTGAAGTATAACACCCCTGGAGCATACGAGGGAAAAAGGTAACGGTGAAATTGGTGTCCAAAGAGAATTTCCACCTTTGCAGGGCCGGAAAGGTGGTCAGAAATCGTCGCCATGGCAACAGTTTGCCTGCAGCAGCACTTTGGTGCGAAGACAAAGGGAAGAGCACATTTTGGATCTGCTTCACCGCTTCTGTCTTTTCACGGCGCAACTCACAATGCCCGCTCTGGCTAGGCTGGAGCGTGCGGGGCGCTCCGCACTGTCCACAGTATCGAGAATCAAACTCCATTTCCACAGCTCATTGGAGCCACAGCCCGACACACAAGGCATTTCGGTGAAGCCTGCTCCCCCACTTAATGACTGACTGGAGCCAACTCGACTTTAGAAATCCATATTCCACATAGCGTATGCCTAGAAATGAGATCAAACTCCTCAATTTTCCGACTAAGAGATCGTCGTCAATTCTGGTCAAGGAAATAGTGTTTTCAGGAAAGAAAAAAAAAAAACAATGTTCCAAACACGATCAAGTCGCGGTTTGGAAAAATGGGACAAAATGTGCAAAAATCAACAGAAAAAAACACAAAATTTGATAAAATCCTTTAATCTCAGGAACTATATTTCCTAGACTGACAAATTTGGCAAAAATTTGATTTCCATAAGTACCAACATGACAGTGACAATCCAAGTTCTCCGACATTCGACAATGGCATTTTTAGGCGGGGGGAAATAGTCAAAAATCCTAATAATTTGTATAAATTTTATAAACAGCAATTTTCCTTATTGGCCTCCTCTGATGACAGATTGGCTGTATGGACATCAAAATGGCATGAAAACATTGGTCGGGACTTCCTCCATGCGATAATATAATGTTCCAGAGCACAAATCAAACCTTGAGAAAATATGGGGAAATAGAGGAAAATACAGTGTGTCAGAAATTGTAGAAATCTGATAAAATCCCAAGATCTCTGGAACCATATTGTTGAGATTTATCAAACTTGGCAGAAAGATTCGTTCCATATGTACCGGGATGAAAAGGTATTGATCATGATTCTAGGTAGTCCCAGAATGTTTGTTTTGGTAAAAGAGTAAAATAAAAATAAAAATTGTGAATAATTTGCATAAATAGGTTCCAAATATAGAAATTTTCTTCACTTTTGAGTGCTGACATCATTCAAACTTCCTCTTCCGAGTCATCCTCTTGAATGAGTTCATCGCCGGTTTCGTTATCCACGTTGGTGTAGTAGTGGCATCTGCAAAGTTCCATGTACTGAAGTCCACCGCGATATCCAGGTACACCTTGCTGATGAAGTTACTTTTCACGCACGAACAGAAAAGCTGCTTTCTGGAGCAATGTCTCTGGAGCTGGAGGCTGGGTCATTCACAGGATGCTCAATTTGTCATGTTCCAATGACCAACCATGGTTAAACGGGAAGGGGCATTAATACATTGTGCGAGCGCTCATTTGTGTTTGCATGCTTGATAGTTGGCTATCTCTGTACTGGACAAACACATTATGGGTGGGTGGCAGTGAGCATTTGATTCTGTAGTCACTCTTGAAGATGTGAACTCATGACTCATTCAAGGTTTCACACCTGCTTTATTCATAAAGGTCACAGGTAAACTTCCCCAAGATATGGAACGGGATTTTCTTGTAGTCCCATTACTCCCGAATGTGGGTGAATGCTGTTGCATACGATGACAGAGACAGCACCATGAGCTCGAAGGGCTTTACTTTTCCCTTCCCCTTCATGCAACTCATAGTATCACAACCAGTGAAGGCATGTAATCCATTGAGGACATTTGCAGTGTACTATGTCAGGGAGTCCACTATAGCACCAACATTGACTGTTCTTGGCATGGTGGAGTTCCCCATGCTTCGGACAAGCTGTCACTGAGTGTTGTTGCAATGACAAGGATGTCAGTATCACAACAGCGAATGACAACCTGTGGTGCAGAAGACAGAGCATGGGCAGCATGCAGGAACATGCGAGTGTCCACCTTCTCATGGTCATAGCTAATCGAGGCAACTTCACAGACCCCCTCTGCTGAGAAGATGCGACAATCTCCTCCATGGGTGAGGTACACAGCAACATCATGAAAAATGTTCAGGCCAAATACTTGCCAGGAGTTGTAGAGATGTTTGATGAGCCTCTCTGTTTGAACCGACACAAGAAAACTTGTGAAACTGCTTCTGTATTTTCTGGTCAGGACACGTGATTTGCATGGCCTGAGCTGCAGGAAATGCTCTCCTCTTGTCTCCTTACACACCCTTAATGCTGACTGCAGGATTGGTTACAAAGTCCATGCATTGGCCACCATTCTTGTGAGGAATAGCTTCCAGCTGAAACAGCAGAAGACCTGAAAATTCTCCAAATGTAGCAGGAATATTCTTTCTTTGCTGGAAGTAGGCCATGCCGTCGATGATCCATGGTAAACCTTGTGATGTTGCTGCTTCAGCTTCTCCTATGGCTTCCAGGTGGTGAACAAATTTTGCTTTGCACATTTTTGCAAGTGTCCCATCATAGTTTCCTAAATGATGGAGGAACTGGGGTTAACGAATAGGACAGAATGAGCTTCATGTCCATTTCCTTCACCTTTGTGACCAGTTACATTCTGGCAAGCAATTTGGAATTGGCACAAGGTGCTGTTTCCGGCTTCGTCTTGGTGCTCTTTTTGGCGTGTGAGAATGTCTTGAGCTTCAGAGCCTTGATGGAAGCTAACATATCCACATCCTGTATGTCTATCCACTCACTGATATACTTCATGAGTTCACACTCACCAAGTGATTCCACCTGTTCAAGATTGCTCCGTATGACATCCGACGCAACAGAACCTGTAACAACGTTAACGAGAAGATCAGCCAACGTTTTCACCAGGTTCACCATTTCCTGAAATGTGCTGGCTACATTCAGGATATCTGCTCATCCCTTTCCATGCAGCTGTTGTCCAGCTCCTTCTTGTGTCGAATGGAGGGTGTCCTCCCAGCCATTTTCTCGCAGATTTCCTGGACAAGGGCATGGTCAGCAAAACTGAGGATCCATCTGTGAACGGCACCCTTGTTCAGAATGAACCCAATCAGACTTCCTTTCATCTTGTAATGTTTGTTTAGCGTCTGCTCTCGCATCTGATCTCTGGCAGTTTGAGAGAAGGCCTGGCTCTCTTGGTGCTGCCCTACAAAATCGCCCTCCCCCCCCACCCCCCACACCAAGAAAGGCATCATGGACAGGAGGACTTATGACGGGAAGGTTCAGCATCTCTCGCTAGTATACCGGAAGGTAACGCAAATAACGGACATGGTCATTTCCAAATAATCATGGTAGCACAGCCCTCACTGCGGTAAGGTGCAGAGTCCAGTTGCCATTTCTTGTAGCTCGAATAAACTGGAGCAGTGTGCTGGCCATCTTCAGGAAGCTCAGCCATATTTTGAACATCCGGCTGGTCTCGGCTTTCTGGTGCATAAAGGCATCGATGTCTTGAAGCAACAGCTGAGTATCATTTGAGGTTGACAAGGTGGGGGAACGCCATATATTCAAATGATATGTGCAGTCCCTCTCCCAACTTAACTTTGATGGCTCTATCTTCTAGCTCGGAACACGAAGAAGGCGTCCAGAACCAGATGGTACATGGCCTAGAAAACCTCAAACTTTGATTGTAATGCTTTCCGGACAGCACGCCATTAAGAGATCCCTCGGGAACAACGCCGCTTTCAGTGATCAAATCTCAAAGACCGGTATCATGAAATAATTTACCTATCACCACAAGGAAAGCCATGCCAAAATGGAATTCGTCAAGCTGCATCACCAGGTGCTTCTGCAAGATGAGATACAGCCAACAGATGTGTTGCGCTTTCGCATATATCACTTCATCCATCATGACTATGACCATTTCCTGCTGCAGTCTGAAAAAAATCAAATGAGAAATGAGAACTTGAAGACAGAGGATATTGGTCTTTCAGGGATACCGTCGATCACTACAGTTAACAATGATCACTTTCACTGCCAGTAGTCAAAGGCAGGTGACATTCATTTCCAGAAGAAATATTCATATCGGGCGGAGTATGGATTTCCCAAGGGGGGGGGCATAAAAAATGACACTTTGTGTTTGTGAATATAGACTAAGTGGGGACATTTTAGTTTGTCATTTTTATGTGTAATCTAAGGCAAAAAGGACAGTTTTGATACGAAAAAAAGCGGCACCGATCCTCAGAAATAGCCCACCTCTCCCATATTCACCCTTGTCATAGGAAACAACGTTGTATACTTGTCAGCTATACAGACACTCTGTTGCATGACAGCATTCACAACATCCAAGTTCGTCGGAGTCCCATCAATTACTGGTAAGTATCCGATTTGGCTGATCAGGTGGACATATTTTTCAAGAACCATGTAGAATCTTGACCAGCTGGGCAGCACTAAGGTGATCAACGGAGGATGCCTGCATTTAATATATGCGACTTCCCTGTTCATGTTGTTTGCCATGTGCTGATACTGTTCGTCACCAAGTTCCAGCACCTGAAACTCTGTCAATGGACCTTGTCGTTTGGGCAGGAAGACTGAATCAGTAATTATGGGGGCGGTAGTCATTTCTGCATCTTCGGACATGACGTGTTGCATGGATTAAGTTTGCACAGGACTCCATTGGACGATGATACCAGTGGTGCAATGAGCTGTGTCTTTTCCAGAGAGTCTCTTCGGAAAATCATTGTTAGCGAACGCAATAGTAGTGTACTTCTCTGTGAACACAGGTGGAACAGTGTCTTCAGCATCGACATATAGCTGGCCCAGTGATGTATCGTAATCTATGGTGCGAGTTGGAGAGACACAGTAATCCAGTCCAGAAAGCAAATCAATCATTTTCCACGATCCTGTCAAATGGCGAACAGTAAGCCCAAGTGTAAGGTGCTGTTGCTCTCGTTCTCCTGCTGTTGCTGGCTAGATAAATCAAATCCTGGCAACTGGAGAAGAGGTTTAGTCTATGGTCGTCTTTGACGGTGACAAATGTTGAGGTGTTAGGATTCTTGGATGCACCAGTAATCCACGCGAGGAAGTTGTGCAACTCACTTGGAACACATTCCGCTGCAGCGTCAAGTGTCAAGTCTCCGCCTCGTGGTGGTCATGGTGCTGTCTTGGATGGAGAAATCCTTGATCTCCTGCTTCGGTAGTTGTACGGATAAGTGTAGCTGTCATGTGCCATCCTTGTGTATCACAACAGCCCAAGGGGCAGAAGCCAGCCTTCTGTCATCGCTGGTGTCTTTAAGTCGTTTAAGATCATCAGCATCAGCATCAGCATCAAAATCAGCATCATAATCATAAAAGCAAAGGGATAATACCGGTTCTCTGTGGCACACAATCTCTTGTCAACTGATACCAGGTGCTCTGAAGAAGACAAGATGTGGATGCGACCTTTTCAGCTTTCGCTTAAGATTCCAGCGAGAGATGTGGAATGTTTCTGATCTGACATTGTCAATCTTGGAACAAATGTCAACGTAAGCATCGTTCAGCTTCCTCGTCGTGAGGATTTCACCTCCCACCACAAATCGCTGGTCAATCACTCTGGTGAATTCCTCATAGCTCTGCTGGCTGCTCCTAATATCAGACTTAATTTAGGTGTAGGTGTAGGACTTGCAGTAGGTGCTGTGGTACATAGCCTCCTGAGCAACCAGGTCCTCCCCTTTGATATTGTTACAGCTGTGGAAATTCGCAAACCACCATTCAGGACCCGTAGGTGAGATATCTCTAAGTACATGTGTAGTTAGCCCCAAACCCGTTGTATAGAGGGAATTTATGTGATTCATTCGGGCTGCGACACTTTGAGATAGCCGTTTTTCTGTTCTATCTTTATTTTGAACCAACCACGTCTCAACCGCCATCACACAACAACCACCTTAACCACCACGCCAGCCATCGTCACCAACTACAACCACGCTCCAACACTCAGACAACAACAACAACGCCAACAGCCACGACCTTTACCTTCACAACTCAATCCCGCAAACATCGCATCACCGCCACTCCCAAACGGCACCATACCCATAAACCCTCCACCACCTTCACCTCTCTCCTTCTACGGCCATTCCCGCACCACTTGCGAACACTGAGCGTCGGGCTGTCTTGGGCCTGTTCAGCGATACGCACCGAGCCGCGAGCGCAAATAAGCGGGCCTTTCCGAGGAAAATTCGGATCACAAACGCTACACGCCCACTTCTGATCCGTCCAATTAGGAAGCGCGGGGCGGCTTGGCCCCGCCTCAGGCGCGTCTGTGTGAAATCGATATATGCAAATTCTAGGATCAGGGAGGTTCACGCCCACTTTTCTCCGTCCAATGGGCGAGCGTGGCTCTGCCCCCGAGGTCATCCTGATCCGGATATTTGCATATGTTTCTCCTGATGGCCTATAAGAAGGTGAGCGCAAGGCGAGTGAAAAGAGAGTCATCGTGAGAGGAGAATCGAGTGGAGGCGGGTGGAGTGTTGGAGTCCAGAGAGTTTGTTGCGGAGTCAAGTTGGGTTCTGGAGTCGGCTGAGAAGAGTTGCGGGAAGAGGCAAAGGAGCTCGGGTCCGACGAGAAGGTCGGCGACGAGGTCGCGGTGTGGGATCGCTCGTCGCAGGACCCAAGCCAGCCAGCCATTCTCCTCCCCCAGGGCATCAACAATTCCCCCTTTCCCCCCGCGCTGAGATAGTGCAAAAAGGGGGCCCCGTTCCCACCCCACTCCAAGCGTCGTGCCAGCGAAGCACGCCAAGGAGCACGGAGTCGGGGCACAGCCACGCGGCCACATCTGCGGCCCGCCCGCCAACGCGCACGAGGACGCGGGTAGGACCCCTCGGTCTCGCGGACCTGGCCGCTCCTCCAGGTCACGCGCACAATTGGCCTACAGGCTGTCTGCCCCCTGTCTATGAGGGTGGCTTCTTTCTTTGCTTTGAGTAAATGTGTGTTGGCGCCGTCTGTAAGTAGAACTGTATAAGTGTTGCCGTGTGTGCGCGTAGTCGTAGTAACTCTGCGTCGTTGTTGCTTTGTTTTGGTTGCTATATGTGCCATTGTGATTACTGTATGGCTGTATATACGTGCTCTCCGTGTGCCGGGAAATAAATGTGCTTGCTTGTTGAACTGTTTTCCCGTTTCGCTTCGACCCTCCATCCTGCTTCACGTAAAGGGTTCGTAGTGGGTGCAAAACGCCCGGTAAATAATCTGAACCGTCGAGGTCGACGATAACACCGCTCTGTTATCCCGATAGTACGGAACGGGCCGCCCAAGCGGCTCGTGTCCGGAGTCGACCTGCGGCGAGGTACGATCGCCCGGTTTACCATCCGCGTGGGTACTTAGGTAGGTCGAGTTTGGCGAACAACCCTATCCTACGCGGGTGGCCGATTGGCACGATTGTGGTGAGGTCGAAAGGCCCACCCGTGACTGGCTCTGGGCGATAGTTCCCGGAGGATCACGACTGAATTGTCCGTCCGGTGGGTGACGTGCCGCGATCCGAGTTACGTGGCCGTCCGCACGCCGGCGGGCGTGAATTCGCAACAATATGTAAAACATCGTGGTCGTTCTTTACTCGGGCAGCAGTAATAATAGAGTTTGCAGCATCGAAGGATGTACAGTACACTTGACGAGTTTCTCACACTTCCGAATGCTTGTCAACTCTTCAGTAGAATATTTCAACTACCTGCAGATTACGTAGATGCATCACGAAATAGACGGCTGTTGATCCCAACAGCACCAGTGATGTTGCCTATTTTTCGGACGGAAGAACACTCAGATCGGGATTTGACTCTGATGTTCTCTGAATTTGTGGTCCATTTCCTTTTCTCTCTTTACTTATCAGCAACCTCCAACCGAGTTTTGTCAGTAAATTGACTAACATGCACGGTGGTACCGTAATGTGCCAGAAAACTCAATGTAATGATGAACTCTGACAAAAGTTGATTTGCCACAGATTCTCCTACACCTGCAGCACATGACCACTTTGGAATGCAGTCCTTCACCTTAGCACTTTTAAATGCCTATTATTCTCAAATGTGACAAGACTGGATCTGGAACATTGGTGATTTACAATCTGTAATGAATACAGAATCGATTGAAGTAAAAAGAGATCTTAGTTGGAAAAAATGGATAGTTACGTGACAACTTTATAGCATTGCAACAGGGACTAGTAATATATGTATCGACCACATAACATACAATATGTCACTTCAAAAATGTTCAACAGTCAACATTAGATCACAGCAAGAACTGTTCTAAGAAAGGAAAACGATCAGTTTTAGCAAAATAAAAACAAAGTAGGATAAAAGCCCCTCATAAATGATGGGCTGGAATTGTTTTATTCGGAATATTCAAGGAGACTGGAAGATATGTTTCGTTGCAAGAAAAAGCGATATGTTACCCTATGATATTTATCTTCTGGGACATATCATTTTGGCTGTACAGCCTCATGCGCATGCCAAAGTCTGAAGCCTCGGCCAAGCATCAGGTGTGCATATATCTTCTATATTTATTTGACATCCTACGGACGTAAATGATCACTCATTTTACTCTGCACATGCTGCACATAATATGCAGCGAATTTGTCCTTCCTGTGCCCTGTATTTATTGTTATTTATTAAATGCTTCTGTACACCACCCTTGAAGCCTGGTTGGAAGTCAGGTCAGGTCAGGTGGGGAGCATGTGCCGGAGTAGCGCATAACTGCATCCATTTTCCGCCGGTACTCAAGGGGCCTCCGTCTGGCCATCCCGCAGGCAGATGCCTGGCCCGTCCCCATCTCCTTGAGATACTGGATCAACCTGCTGCCATTAAAAGGCACGTGGTCAGCACATTGGCCTCAGCCACTCACGAGGCTCCCGGAGAGCAGGATCAGCGTCAGGAAAATGAGCCGCCACATGTCCATACAGCCACAGCTGACGCTCATGGACTATGCAGGTAACAAATGTCATTTGAGTCTCTCTCAACAACTGCTCATTGGACACAAAGTATAACCAGCAATAGGCAAGGATTCTCAGAAGAGATCTGGTACCAAAGGAATTAAGCCTCCATCTCAGATCCCTGGTCAGAGTCCAAGTCGCACATCCGTAGAGCAAGAATGGAAGCACTAAGAACCTGCAGACTCAGACTTTCGTCCTCCTGCACAAGTACCGACAATGCCACACCCCATGCTCCAGTGAATCCATGACTCCCCAGGCCCGACCCAGATATCTATTGACCTCTGGCTCACAGCCAGCAGAGACATGAATATCACTGCCAAGTTAAAGGTCCCATGACACTCAAAACTTTCTGGTTATTTATATATTAACTTGACCTTCCTAGTGAAGAAATCACCCATGTTTCTTTTTTAAAATCAACAATGGGATAATTAGACCAATATTTCGAACATTTCTAGTGCTTTTCACAACTTGCTATGCCCCGCCCCTCAAAAAAGTTGAGTTCAGCGAACCGCACGTCACGTGACCGTTGACGTCATCTCCAGAAGGCGACTCGCACAGAGTGGATTGATTAGACGTCGCGCGCCGTATAAAATACGTACAAATGCATTGTGCACATGTGTTTGCTATCTCACTGATCGTCTTCTGATGAATGAATGTCTAGTTGGTATTGCTACGTCTAAGTTATGAGAAATAAATTACAAGTGGAGGCAAGCTAACAGCACTGTTGTTGTACATGCACTTATACCAAGGCCGTTGGCATGTGAATCACTTTTTAATTAGGGAGCAAGCATAATTCATTTCAGAATTTTCTAATTTAAGACAATATTGGTGATGCAGCATGTTTCTGGTGGCAGCAAAAAAATAAAATCTATACACAGAGGATAATATGCTCTTTAAAATCTCAACGTTTTCA
>CM068961.1:16456969-16468686 GCA_035128595.1 Eptatretus atami | reverse complement strand
CCTCATCCGCTCTGCCCTTTCCCTGTTCCTGGATGCAATCTATCCCTGGCAAGTTAAAATCCCCCATAATCAATACTCTTCCCATACCACATGCCCTTTTGAATTCTTCATATGTATATACTTGAATGTATGTATATATGTATATACTTGAATGTATGTATATATGTATATACTTGAATGTATGTATATATGTATATACTTGAATGTATGTATATATATATAATATATATATATAATATATATATTATATTATATATATATATATAATATATATATATATACACACACCGCACATATATAATATATATATATATATATATATATATAATATTATATATAATAATGTCTATATATATGTTACGAATTGGCAGTCATTTGCACACAAACAGACAGCAGTCCCCGCAGTTCAGTTATTTCGATAAGTATGTGTTTATAGTCAGGGTCCCGTCCTTCTGTCTAATGGGTTAATGTCATGTGTGCGCTGCAGGTTTCTTTATAGTCAGGTTTTTTTTTTTACATTAAATCCTCCCTTCGCTCCATCATCGCCATTATGCACGTGTTCGGGGCCACGGGCATAAGCGGGTGAGCTCGACTCCGCCCAGCGAGATGGGTGTGCCTTGCAACCATGAGGGATAGGAGTCCCTCAGAAGCCCCCGACCAATCCAAAGACGAGTTACCTCAGGGCGGCCCCGCCCAGCCAGATGGGATGTTCGCCCCCGACCAATCCAGAGACGAGTTACCTCAGGGTGGCCCCGCCCAGCCAGATGGGATGTTCGCCACCGTCCAATCAGGAGACGAGTGGGAGGGGAAGAAATCCTTGGACCTCGCGAAAGGGAAGAGTAGAGTGGTCGTCAAGAGGAGAGTGCTGCAGTCATCGTGGCCATTGCTTTGGTCTGTCGTCATGGTCGTCTGCGATCGTGGTCTGCGGTCTTTGGCGGGGCTCTTCGTGGTGGTGGAGGTGGTGGTCGAGCAGCCAGGATCGTGGGCTCGTGGATTTCGGGTCGTGGGTTCGAGTCCCACCGTGGTGGGTTGGAGTCGGTGTGACCGCACGAGGCGAAAGGTACCCGGCCAGGCTCTGTTCCCCAGCTGAACTATCCCCTCAGCTGAAGGACGAATAAAGACCCGACGGGGTCCATTTCTTTTGTGTGTGTGTGTGTGTGTGTGTGTGTGTGTGTGTGTGTGTGTGTGTGTGTGTGTGTGTGTGTGTCTGAGTGGGCCCTGTCTTTAAGTAGAATTGCTTAAGTGTTTCTTTTCATTGTACATTGCATTTTATTCGTGATTAAGTCTGCTCTGTGTCTCCCTCCCTTATAAATAAACCCTCTTGTTAAATGTTCCAGTTCGTTGCCCGTGTTTTCTTCCATTGACCCAGCACGGTGCGGGCTTGAGAAATATGAGGCTGTCGGTGCCGTAAGTTGTCATTGGGTCCGACGGACTTTGGTAATTCCGCTCAGTTACACCGGACCGAGGTCGCTAGAGCGACCCGGTTCGACAGAGTCCGTTCAGGGTGTGACTTCCCCGGTAATTTGACGACGTGGGTACTTAGGTATATTGAAATTTGGCTATTAACCCTACCCCACGCCGTCAGAGAATTGGCGAACACGGTCCTTAAGTGACCGTGACCTTCGGAGTTATCCGAGAGTCACAACCTAAATTCCGGGTGTTCGGTGGGAGACGGCTCTACTGCTCCACCTGGCAGCCGTTCCTCGCCACCGACCCCCGGCCCACAACAATATATATATATATATATATATAACCGGGCGTAGTAGCGTGCGCCTGTAATCCGGCTACTTGGAGGCTTGGGTTGGAGGATCGCTTGAGGACGGGAGCTCTGCTCTGCGCTGGGCCGTTCTATGAGAGGGTGTAGGGCAGCCTGGAATCATGGCGAAACCCAATCCTTATCCCTGTGTCGTAAGAGGCGACCAGGGTTGCGTCAGGAAGGGCATCCGACGTAAAACCTATGCCAAATCAGTGTGCAGATCATAACGGATGATCCGCTGTGGCGACCCCTAATGGGAGCAGCCGAAAGAAGAAGATATATATATATATATGTGAATATATATATATATATATATATACACAGACATATATATATATATATATGTATATACACAAATATACATCCATGCTTACATATGACGGATTCGGCCAAAACCTGGTGGACAGATTGGGTGTGTGACAAGAACAAATCGATTCGATGTTGGTGAAGATCTGAATCTGGATCCCAGAATTTTTTTTTGAAGTGATTCTTCATCATTGAGAGAAAGGGCCAAAAATGATTTTCAGTATGTACAGCACAATATCTCAAAAGGTTGTGGACGAATTCGAACAAAACTTGGTGCGTGAGTTGCGTAGGCGACAAGAACAAGCCGAGTTGATTTTGGAGGTCCGGATCTAGATCCGACCTGTCAGTGGGATGCAAAAAGTAAACTGTTCAGCCTGACAGAGGTATGCACTCCACCGAATACCGTTCTCGTTGAGGCTGTTTTTTTGGCTCGTGCTGGGCTATTGTGAGTCCTTCATTCACAAATTAAAGTAAATTCAAAAAGCAATATGACATGGCATATTGTGTGTTTACATTCGGCCCGATCGTCTGTGCCGCATGCAAGCAGTGCCACTGCGATTGGAGAGGTCTGTATGGTGAATCAGTGATAGACCCTAAACCCTGTCTCCCTACCCTATTGACTGCTTCCCACCCATAACCATCTCCATTGCCTGGGACACTGGGCGGATTCATCGGCAGGGGCACTCGTATCGACTTCCTATCAGAGCCATCCGCGTGGTAATAGAATACACCAGCCTTGCGTGCGCCAGGTTAAAGCCGCATGTTGGCGTCGCCCTATAACTCAGAAGCCAGAGGCAGCGGAAAGAGGCATTGCTCTATGGCCGACTCCCATTCCCTCAAACCTCTTCCCCACCCTCTGACATCCTCCACCCTCCTCTGCATCCGTCTGTGACAGTCAATTCCCTCACAGCAGCGCGTTGGCGCGAGAAATACAATCACTTTTCTGTAATTCAGTGAACTGGGACGGGCGGGAAGCGATACTGCTGGCCACGGGAGCTGAGAGACCGACAGAGCAAAAGGGCGCGAAGCACGTGTGCTCAGGCCAAGGGGAGAGAAGCCTGCAGGAGCAGAGGTAATTGAGGCGTAATGCGGCTCTCTCCCGCGGAAACTGCTGGAGCTCACTGGTGCGGCCGCTTCTCGTCTCTTAATTGAGTGCCTTCCAAAGCACCAAATAAAAGGCTTGCGTGGTAGTGGGTTATCTCCATCCGTATTCTGAAATAACCCGTGGTTGAATACGGGCTTTCACATGTACGCGCAAGCCTGCATATTGACAGGTGTTTGGTTGGTATAAGGATGCTACAGAAGTTAGAAATTACTTGGACGGCTGATGAGAGAGAAAAAAAAGATACTCGGACGTTTTCGTGCAAGTACAGTTCCCTCGTCCATCCTTTCGTGGGGGATTTTAACCCATTGCTTCCGACGCTTCCCGCTGAGGAGTGAAGTGAGTGAGGACACCAATAGCACATAAAAATGGAAGAATGAAAACGTGTGTATGCAACAGAACGTTAAATTAGGAACAAGGGAAAGTAAAATGCATATACCCAACATAAGTGGCACTCAGGAAGTCAGTGGCCTGAAATTAGTCAAATACCACATTACATTGACAACTGGAAAGGCACTCAGTAGCGCTCATACCTCTGCCAGGCTGAACAGGTTATGTTTTGTATCCCACTGATGGGCCAGATCTGCATCCGGATCTGAACCAAAATCGAATCGGCTTGTTCTTGTCACCTAACCAACTCATCCACAAGTTTTTGAGATATAATGCTCACAGACGAGATTTTTTTTCACTAAACATTTAACAGCATTTTCTTGTTTGACTTATCTTTTGTGTTGGGGCTGGTAGGATGGCCAAGAGGTAAGCACACTCACGTCATAGCTGTCTAGCCTGGATTAGAATGTTGACCCAGCTATAAACTCCCGTGCCGGTGTTTTGCAGGACGGGCGAAACATCAATGTGTGTCTCGTCCCTTGGATGGACGTAAACCGGGCATCCTATCTGCAGGCATCGGTTGGTGGACGTTAAAGATCCAAAAAGTAGGCGAGCTATCACCAGCACTTTGACCAAATTCCAAATTACTGCGCTGACTTCCTGTGTTTGAGTGGCAACCCATATAGGATTGTAACCCCAGCCATAGAAAGTGCTTCGGCAGCACCGACACTCTGTACAGAGCATGCTTCATTATCTGATCTTCTATTGTTGGCCAGAGACTTGGTGATCAACGCTTTTAAGTGTTATTGTATTTTTCTTCAATGGTTCGTCTATATTTAGTGTTACTCAAAGTCCCAGATGCCACAATAATAAAACTTCTGCACAAGAAAGGAGATGGAAAACACCTTGGGATTTCAGCCCAATTACCTTGCTGCCTGTAATCTACAAATTATTTTCCAAAGTAGTGGTAAACAGACTACAAGTAAAAATGCACTTGCCAGCCAAAATAACTATCAGCATCCATAGCATGGACCATCTATAAGTAAGGAAGACAGATAATTCAAACTTGCAATGAACACGAGAGGGTTCATTGATTACGAGAAAGCATTGGACTCCATGTGTACAAAATTTATCTTCGATGCATTAAGGGGACATTGAGAAAACCTAATCAGTACCATTTACAAAAAGGCGATATCGACAAAAAGTCTCCACAAAGACAGCAGAAATTAACGAGAACGCAACTCAGTGGAGCGCATATCTCCGCGAGGCTGAACAGTTTACGCTCGTTTTGTAACCCACTGATAGTTCAAGTCGCCATCCAGATCCAGCCTAAGATCTAATCAACTTGCTCTTGTCATCTAACCAACTCATCCACCAAACTTTGGCCAAATCCGTCCATAAGTGTTTGAGATATCTTGCACACAAACAGACAGACAGATAGACAAACAAACAGGGGTGAATACATAACCTCCGTCCACCTTTGGTGATCGAAGTAATAATCCACATTTCCCTAAACTTCCCACTCTCCCCTATCCAGTCTCTCCTCCACAAGCCTTTTTAACCTTCATGATTTCTTCCTGATCATCTTCACCCTCAACCTCGTATGAATCAGTGGAAACAAACGGAACTGGAGAAAACAAACAACAGATGAACGTCCAACAGACGCTTGGAATTGCCTGGGTGAGACATGTTCCTCAAGTGAAAATAATAATCTGGAATGGTGGTAAGAGGTGGGGTGAGAAGAAGCAGAGGGAGATCTGGACGAATGACGGACGTGTTGCATTTCCCCTTGTGGCGAAATTGGGGTCGCGGCATCAAGTCGGGGCCGCTCTTAGTTTTGAACACAAATACACCTTTATTGAATAGAAATCTGTGACCCCAAAAGGTGACATTCCCTTAAACAACAGGCAAAGATGGCAGAAGATGCAACTTCACTGTGCAGGTTATATTCACTTTAATTTCGCTTCTAGCTCAAGGCAATGCAGAATCCAATAGAGAAGACATGTCCTAATAAAGTAGTGCAGCAATAATACATTATTGCATGACATCACAATGGCACCATGACCAGCTATGCTTCTTACAATACAACGCTGAGCGACATATTTCAAAGGGATCTTCTAATTTAAGTAGAGTTCAAACTGCAGCCACAAACTCGAGTGAGTGCAGAAAGACTTTGAGCTAAACCGCCGAGAAGTACAAGTTGGGACTCAATATAACAGACAACGCAAATACAGTACAACCATTTCAGTCTCTTGCCAGGAACCCCCACGGTCTGACAGAAATCGTACTGCGATGCCGCGCGCGTGCCTATGAATTCAATCCTCCATTTCTGTTGGCTCCAACTTTATGGCCAGCAAAACCATTTCATTCCTCCCCTCAGCAGGGCACCATATTTCAGGTGTTATGCAGCTGTAATACCATTTTAAGGGATTGTGATCTACAGAATATAACATTCCAACATAGCCACAGGCAGCCTTAAAATCTCAACATTGGCTTTCGTTATGTGTCATTGTGCTGGCACACCAGTTATGAGTCTTTTGTGTCAAAGGAAAAGTTTCAATTTCAAAACTAACTCGATCTCAACCACTGGCATATCCTGAGCACCTATCCTGAGGACACTTCCCAATCTGCCCATTTGGTGGTCTGCCCAAGTATAGGTTCGTGTACGGACTACAGTACTGCCAAGGCAGTCTCTTGAAAACATTATGCTGGGTTGGCCTGACAATCGAAAGGAGATTATTTGAGCAGCAATTTGTAATTTATCTAAAGCACCAGTGATACCTCGCTTACTCCTCACGAAAAGCACCGTGGGAAATGGCAAATGGGACACCTGGCTGCTACGATAACCTAGTTGAGGGTAAAGTTCCCACGTTGTCTTTAATCCTTCCAAGGGATGGTGCACTTTATGATGCAACACCCTGCCTGCGAACCAGCAATCCGACAGTTTATAGTCGGGCTGAGAATCGAACCCAGACTTGACAGCTCAAAGGTAATTGTGCTACATCTGCACCATCCTGTCAGGCCATGGATATCGGAAGACAAGAACCAAATTTAACGTCCTATCTGACAGATGGTATACCATGCCAACAAAACACGAGGGTGACAGTTTTGTTGCTGGGTCAGAAATCAAACCCAGACCGGACACAAGGCTCAAAGGTGAGTAGACTACCTCTTTGACAGGACCCAAAACCCAGTTGACATAGAAAGCAAAAGGCTCATGAACAGAACAGTTAAAAGGACAATGACAGCACAAAAACTGCAAGTTCTACCAATGAGCACGGCTGGCAAGCACATTTTTCAAATAAAAGCGCATCAGGACGATCGCTTGTCCGCCAGGTCACTTCATTAACCCCGTGCTCGCTCTCATAATGAAGAAGGATGGTGGTGGTGTGGGCCAGGGAAGGAAAAGCTTTGATGACCATGAGGCCTCGAGGCAAGCAGCCAAGCATCCTGGCAGTTGCCGGCAGTGGTTATCGAGTGTTTATCGACTACGATTCGGTCGCGCATCTTGAAAACTGAAGATGACCGATTGGTAATGCGGAAAACATGCACGAATTGGTTCTGATGTCAAGGTTGCTGGACTGCTTTTGTTGAGTGCACTTACCTAATTCACACATTTACTTTTCTCCAAGGTCACCTATTGAGGAAAAGTCAATCATTTACCTTGTAAATTAAGCTGTAAACTTGGTATTGTATATACAATTCATTTTAAAAAACAAAACTTCAAAATATGGAGAACACTCTAAAAGTCTAAACAATCAGGAGATAAATCAGCAACAATCAGATCTTCCATAAAAGAATCTTTATCCAATATGGTGCCTATAATAATTATGACCTTTGATATAATTGATCGTTTGTTGCCTTGACCTTGACCTGCAAATTGGAAGACATGGTCAAAACAAATTGTAATCGATATTTTGAAAACCTATTCATTGGCATTTTTTTTTCTGGTGTACCTGAGATTTGATTTGTTGTGCGCTCAGATTCAATCCTGTGCGTCGGCGTGTGCATGCGCGTAAGGGAAATACAAACAGCGGTTGGATATTGATACTGGAGCAGCATTCTTGTATTTTTACAGTGATTCTTTATCCTCCTGTCGAGGTGTGAGCAGGGATACTATACCTCGTACGAGCAATTGTCAGAAGTGAAGGAAGCAATTAATGCCTGAGTGAACCAAGTAAGGAAATGCAACACAGGCAGGGAATTCCTTTCATTTGCTCCTGCAACTAACCTCTGTACAGTGTTTTAGGCTCCTTTGCCTTCGTACCTGATCTTTTTCTTTCACAAGACAGAGGTGGATTGCAACAAATTTTTATTAAAATCTGACGTCAATTTTCGATAATAATCATTCGACAGCTTCAGGAGTATCCTCATGAATGCTCTTTAAATCGCCTTTGAAGGAAGGATATAATTGGGCATTCGAGGATGATGTGTTGTACGGTGTGACTGCTTGTGCCACGTCTACACATCAGACTGTCGTTGATCTTACATTTGTGGAAAATGTGACTACATCTTCCAAGGGGTGTCTGGATTCAGTTGAAAGAAGACCAGATCTTCCTTGAGAGCAAAAATCTTGGTTGGGGTGGTGATGAAGGATTTCAATGGCATGTCGGTGTTTCACCGCATCTCTTTCCAGCGCTCTTCTGTGGTGTTGGCTCGATCATGGAGGGATTTTTGCTTGGGTCCAGAATGACTTCCTGGAATTCAACCTGTTCATTGTTGGGTATGTGATGTCACAGTTTATTGGGAGGTTAGGATGTTGCACGGCCTTTCGATATCCGAGCACATTTACCCCATATCAGCATATGTGTGGCGGTGCTATATCAGCTAAGACCAGAAGCCAAAGTTGCGGTGTGCTCTGCAGAATCTTAGAGATCGTCCGCATTTATGTGTTCAATTGGATGTCCACCAGTTACGCATGTGTCCTTCTGGCCCAGACCAGGGTGCAATATTCTGCTGCGGAGAAGACCAGCACTATTGAGACTGGGTGAAGAGTGGCAGCATTTGCCCCCCCGCATTGTTCTCGCAGACTTGTGCATGAGGTTAACCCATGACTTTGTCTTCAACGTGACATTCAGAAGGTGATTGTGGAAAGCAGGGCTTCTGTCGAAAGTTACCCCTAGATATTTGGGTAACTTCTCGTATTGCATTTGTATGCCACAGAAGTTGATGGTATGCTGGGCAACCTAATGCTATTATTTCAAGTAGAACGATGTTAAGGCTTTCTATTTTGGCATTTTGGGGGGGGGGGAGGGGGGGGAGGTGGGTGAGGGTAGGAGTCGCATTGAGTCACCTCTTCGAGCTTGCTTGGTTCCTTCGTAAGGTCACCTTAGACCTTGATTTTGTGCAGGCTTGAGTGGCTAGCACTAGATTGTCAGCATACCCGAATTTTCTACTGATGGTGGCAGGTAATTCACTGATATATGTATTAAATAGCAATGACCATTTCAGAAGGCCATTATTTATTTGACGAGGTATACTGTACTGACTACGTTTCCAAAGTGCATGAGGTATCGTCCGTCAGCCATTATGAAGGAAAGGAGCCGTAGAGTCCGACGGCATCTTTTGACTTTTAACAACAGCGGCTAAAAGGTCAATACATGCAACTCCAGTCGTGTTTCTGCACTGCTATCACACTTCATTGTGGGTGGTCAGTGTCAGAGCCTGGTCACATGATTACAATCAGGCCAAAGCCCAGCTTGTTCTGTTGGTACCTGCTTAGAAACTGGCAATATTAGAGGTTATGTATCCGATATGTTGTTCGTACTTAACTTGAGCTATCCTATAGGTAGACCCATTTCAAAATAGTTCTGCAAAGCCAGATAATACTTTCGAGCTCCTTACATCTTGCAAGATCTTTGCACAAAGTGCAATATAGTTATGGCTCTCCTTTGTTACCTCGGGTTCCTGTGTCTTAACTGTACTCTTGGAAATAGTTCTCCAGGCAGGAGTGGCCTCTTTTGGAAAATGGCCGAAGCACAGAGCCTGTTCCTTCGGCGTATTTTCCTCCGACGTGCACCATATAAATAATTTCCATACGAAGCACATCCCATGATTTTCAGTACAACTATTTTCCCCATCTTCAGGAATTTACAGCCTTTAATTTGTATTTGCATTAACTTGTATCAAAACAACCATAATTTTTTGCATGTCTTTAATGAAATCTGTTTTTCACGCGATGGCAATCAGATAATTAGGTAGCATAATTAATAAATGTCAAAAAAAAAAAAAAACATGCATATGGAATAAAGAAATGATAATGGGTGAATAATGTTTGTATAAATCTAACATGGTGATCAAACATGAAACAGAGATTAAAGTTGTAGGGAGGTTCCAATGAAAAAGGGGAAAAAAAATTTAAAACCTTGTCGAGCGATGGTATTTCTCCTTTCTATCTTCATTCCACAGTGAAAACAATATCATCGTTTCAGAGAATTTGGCAAGATATTACAAGAACACCACAATAGAGCAGGAAGGATTACCATTGATTGAAAGCCAGTGAGGTTGCATCTCCACAAATAGCATATGAGGTCAAGGAGTGATTCCTTCGGTCGCATGAGGACCCCGGCTTGCCAGAGGTGAGTAAGTGGCTCCAACAGTCCGAGCAAGCCAGGAGCAGCGACCTATGCGATCAGGAGGAAAATCGCTCACGCAGTGCCAACTCGTTTGCGTGGGGCGAGCTTCAGCAAGCAATGTCCAAAAGAACAACCACAGCACGAAATGAGGCACAACCATTCCTTTTTACGCACCGATGTAGGCAAGGGCCTCTAAAAAACCATCAGAGTAACAACACAGTCATGACAGGATGGTGCGTCAGTAACGCACTTACGTTTGAGTTGTCTATCCTCTGAGTTTGACTCCTGGCCTGACAATAATCTGCCACATTGGGGTTTCAAGGGCAGGGCATTGCATCACCATGCAGCATCCCTCAGATCGATGTTAGGTTGGTTGCCTCATCTGCTAGCGTTAGTTACCCCACGCATGCGATGTGAAAATCGTTTTTTGTTGATTTCGTAAGTATATTGATGACTTCCGTCGTGTGTGTGTGGTGTTGTGTGTGTGTGTGTGTGTGTGTGTGTGTGTGTGTGTGTGTGTGTGTGTGTGTGTGTGTTGTGTGTGTGTGTGTGTGTGTGTGTGTGTGTGTGTGGTGTGTGTGTGTGTGTGTGTGTGTGTGTGTGTTGGTGTGTGTGTGTGTGTGTGTGTGTGTGTGTGTGTGTGTTGTGTGTGTGTGTTGTGTGTAGGCACGATAACTCGAGAACGGAAGAAGCTACCAATGTCAAATTACACCACTTGATTCAGGAGGGTGATGGCTAGCGCTGATTAGATTTTGTCAAAATCGGTCAAAGGTCAAGGTCACAGTGAGGTCAAACATAATTCCGTAAATTCATGTGGAGAAATGGAGTTTTTTGCTTCGGTCGACGTTACGAGTTCGTTTTAACTCCGATTTTAATTTTGTCTTCTGTTTTTTGCGATCGCTTAGGATAAGCAGTTGTCGAAATTCTGGTAAAAATCGGATGTTTTGGAGACGTTTTAAGATTGTATAAAAAATATTTCACTCGCCGCGTCCCGGCTCGTCACGTGGTGCAGCGCGCGAGCAGAGGCGTCGTTGAGTCACGTAAAGGTTTTCCGTGTGCGTGCTGATGGTGTTTTCGATAAAGATGGTGTTTAAAAGTCATTTTTTATCCCAATAAAGGGTATCGTCGCATGCCTGACTCGCTAAGCCGTCGGATTATGTAAAGATTGTTGGTGGATGGCCGAATATTACGGTTTTGTGACTTTGATAAAATAATATTAAATAATTGCGTGGAGAAATGGAGTTTTTGCTTCGGTCGACGTTATGATTTTTTGATGGTTTGGTACAGAATCATCGTAGAAACTTCTGGTTTGTGTCGCTACCTTCTCGAGAGACAGCTTTTATTAGACAAGGTCAGAGGTCAAGTTGACGATTTCGTAAGTACCAGTCTATGACTGCTTGTTTGTTCGTTTGTTTTTTGGTATACCTTGTCGAGGCTCGTATGAGAGCTAACACATAACGCACATCAAGGGGGGTGTGAGACAAGAGGGGCGGGAGTGGGAAGGACAAAACAGTGGGTACATCGACATTAGGAGATCTGTGGAAGGGAGAGGGATAGGGCGGGGAACACGGGGAATACAAGATGGACATTACAGGGACTTTCAGGAAGGAAAGGAGGGAATTTGAAGGAGGTGGGTTTAGGGTGGATT
>CM068961.1:16443950-16456345 GCA_035128595.1 Eptatretus atami | reverse complement strand
TTACATTACAGTATCATCCAACATGTGTGTGCCGTTAAACGGAACACCCCCCGCCCCTCTCTTCTCCGCCCTCTTCTAAACGTTAAAAGAGTTTAACACTACACTCCCCCTCGGTGACGACAAACTGGTGTTTAAAAGCATCTTGAATAAAACTCGAAATCCTCATCGCTCTCCCTTTCCCTTTCCGATGCAATCTATCCCGGGCAAGGTAAACCCCCATAAATCAAACTCCCTTCCCATACCACATGCCTTTTTGAATTCTTCAATTATATACTGAATTATGTATATATGTATATACTAATGTATGTTATATCAGTAGATACTTGAATGTAGTATGATATTTAATTATACTGAATGTATTATATATAATAAAAATATTATATATATATATATATATATAATATATATATATATATATATTTAATCACACCCACACGCACATATATATATATATATATATATAATATATATATAATATATATATATAATTCTATATATATTCGAATCTGCATCATTTGCACACAAACAGACACAGTCCCCGCAGTTCGTTATCGATAATATGTTTAGAGCAGTCCCGTCCTTCTGCTAATGGGTTAATTATGATGTGCGCTGCAGTTCTTTATAGTCATTTTTTGTTTTACATTAATCCTCCCTTCGCTCCATATCCCATTAGCACCTTTCGGGCCACGGCATAAACGGTGAGCTCACTCCCCCACGAGAGGTTGCCTTGCAACCAATAAGGGATAGGAGTACTCAGAGCCCCCACTGATCCAAATCAGAAAGACAGTTACACTCAGGGCGGCCCCCGCCCACCAGATGGAATGTTCCCCCCAGACGCAATCCAGAGACGAGTTACTCAGGTGGGGCCCGCCCAGCCAGTGGGATTCGCACCGTCCAATCAGGAGACGAGTGAGGGAAAATCCCTGGACCCGCTGAAAGAAGAGTAGAGTGTCGTCAAAGAGGGAATGTGCTCACTCGTGCCATGCTTTGTCTTCGTCATGGTGTCTCGATCGGGGTCTGCGCGTCTTTGCGGCTCTCTCGTGTGTGAAGGGTGGTCGAGCACCAGGATCGTGGCTCGTGATTTCGGTTCGTGGTTGCGAGTCCCACCGTGGTGGGTTTGATCGTTGGTGACGCACGAGCGAAATTACCGCCGGCTCTGTCCCCCAGCTAAACTATGCTCCTCGCGAAACCAATAAAGACCCCACGGGGTCCAATTTCTTTGGTGTTGTGATGTGTGTGTGTGTGTGTGTGGTGTGTGTTGTGTGTGTGTGTGTGTGGTTGTGGTCTGAGTGGGCCTGCTTTAAGTAGAATTGCTAAGTGTTTTCTTTCATTTACATTGCATTTTATTCTGATTAATCTGCTCTTGTCTCCCTCCCTATAAATAAACCCTCTTGTTAAAATGTCCAGTTCGTTGCCCGTTTTTTATTACCAGACGCAACGTGCGGGCTGAGAATAGGAGGCTGTCGTGCGTAGTTGTCATGGGGTCCGACGACTTGTAATGCCCTCAGTTACACCGACCGAGGTCGCTAGAGCGAACCGGTCACAAGAGTCCCGTCAGGTTGACTTCCCCGGTAATTTTGACGACTGTACTTAGGTATAATTAATTTGCTATTAACCCTACCCCACCCTGTCAGAGAATTGCGAACACACGTCCTAAGTGACTCATGACCTTCAGGATGTTATCCGAATCACAACCTAAATTCCGGGTGTTCGGTGGGAACGGCCTACATGCTCCACCCTGGCAGCCGTTCCTCGCCACCGACCCGCCGGCCCACAACAATATATATATATATATAATAAACCGGCGTAGTAGGTGCGCCTGTAATCCGCTACTTAGGCTTGGTTGGGAGGATGCTGAGGACGGACTCTGCTCCTGCGCGGCCTTCCTATGAGAGGGTGTAGGGCAGCCTGGAATCAATGGCGAAACCAATCCCTTATCCCTGTGGTCGTAAGAGGCGACCAGGGTTGGCGTCAAAGGGGCATCGAGTAAAACCTATGCCAAATCAAGTCTGCAGATCAATACGGATGATCCCCGTGCACCCCAATGGGCACCGAAAAAGAAGATATTATACTATATATGTGAATATTATATTATATATATATATACACAGAATATATATTATATATATATTATATACACAATATACCTCCATGCTTACATATGACGGATTCAGGCAAAACCCTTTTGTGGACAGATGGTGTGTGACAAGACAAATCGATCGAATGTTGTGAGATTCTGAATCTGGATCCCAATTTTTTTTTGAATGCAGATTCTCATCATTGAAGAGAAAGGGCCAAAAATGAATTTTCAGTATGGTACAGCACAATATCTCAAAATGGTGGGAGAATTCGAAAACAAAAACCTTGTGGGCGGTGAAGTTGCGTAGCGACAAGTAACAGCACGAGTTGATTTTGGAGTCCGGATCCAGATCCGACCTGTCAGTGGGATGCGAAAAGTAAACTTCAGCGCTACAGAGTATGCACTCCACCGAATACCGTCTGTTGAGGCCTGTTGTTTTTTGGCTCTGTGCTGGCTCTTGTGAGTCCTTCATCACAAATTAAAGTAAAATTCAAAAGCAATACATGGCATATGTTTTTACAATTGGCCCGATCGTCTGTGCCGCATGCAAGCAGTGCACTCGATGGAAGAGTCTGTATGGTGAATCAGTGATAGACCAAAACCCTGTCTCCCTACCCTATTGACTGCTTACCCACCCATAACCATCCCATTGCCTGGGACACTGCGATTCATTCGGCAGGGCACTCGTATCGACTTCCCTATCAGAGCATCCCGTAGTAAATAGAATACACCAGCTTGCTGTGCGCCAGTTAAAAGCCGCATGTTGGCGTCGCCCTATAACTCAGAAGGCCAGAGGCAGCGGAAAGAGCATTGCTCTATGGCGACTCCCATTCCCTCAAACCTCTTCCACCACACCTCTGACAGCTCTCCACCCTCCTCCTGCATCCGTCTGTGACAGTCAATTCCTCAGCAGCAGCGCGTTGGCGCGGAAAACAATCACTTTTCTGTATCAGTAACTGGGCGGGCCGGGAACTGCCTACTGCTGGCCACGGAGCTATGAAGACCGACAGAGCAAAGGCGCGAACACGTGTGCTCAGGCCAAAGGGAGAGAGAAGCCTGCAGGAGCAAGTGTATGATCGCGTTAATCGCTCTCTCCGCGGACTGCTGAAGCTCACTGGTGCGGCTCGCTTCTCGTCTCTTAATTGAGTGCCTTCCAAAGCACCAAATAAAAGCTTGCGGTGTATGTATCTGCCATCCGTATTCTGAAATAACCCGGGTTGAATACGGGCTTTCACAGTACGCGAAGCCTCATATTGACAGTGGTTTTGTTGGTTAAAAAAAAAGTGTTATGTCTACAAATGTAAATACTTGGACGGTGTAATAGAGAGAAAAAAAGATACTCGGACGTTTTCGGCAAGTACAGTTCCCTCGTCCTCCTTTCTGCGGGATTTTAACCCATTGCTTCCGACGCTTCCCGCTGAGGAGTGAAGTGAGTTAGAGGACACCAAATAGCTACATAAAAATGCGAAGAAATGAAAAAACGTGTGTATGCAACAGAACGTTAAATAGGAACAGGGAAAGTAAAATGCATATAACCCAACATAATGTGCACTCCAGGAAGTCAGTGCCTGAAAATTAGTCAAATACCACAATTACAATGAACAACGGAAAGCCTCAGTAGCTCTCATACCTCTGCCAGGCTTGAACGGTTATTTTTGTAATCCATGATGGGCGCAATCTGCATCCGATCTGAACCAAAATCGATCGGCTTGTTCTTGTCACCTACGCAACTCAGCCAACAACGCTTTTTGAGCATATAATGCTCACAGATCGAAGATCTTTTTTTTCACTTAAACATTAAACAGCATTTTCTTGTTTGACTTATTTTTGGTGGTTGGGCTGGTAGGATGGCCAAGAGGTAAGCACACTCACCGTCCAAAGCTGTCTAGCCTGATAATGGTTGACCTATAAAACTCCCGTGCCGGTGGTTTTGGCAGGACGGGGCGAAACATCAATGTGTGTTCTGCGTCCCTTGATGGACGTAAACCGGGCATCCTATCTGCAGGCTCGGTTGGGTGACGTTAAAGATCCAAAAAGTAGGCGAGCTATCACCAGCACTTTGACCAAATCCAAATTACTCGCTGATTCCTGTTTTGAGTGGCAACCCATAGGATTGTAACCCCAGCCATAGGAAATGCTTCGGCAGCACCGACACTCTGTACAGAGCATGCTTCATTATCTGATCTTTGTGGCCAGAATTGTGTATCAACGCTTTTAATGTGTATTGTATTTTTCTTCAATGGTTCGTCTATATTTAGTGTTACTCAAAGTCCCAGATGCCACAATAATAAAAACTTCTGCACAAGAAAGGAGATGAAAACACCTTGGGATTTCAGCCCAATTACCTTGCTGCCTGTAATCTACAAATTTTTCCAAAGTAGTGGTAAACAGACTACAAGTTAAAAATGCACTGCCAGCCAAAATAACTATCAGCATCCATAGCATGGACCATCTATAAGTAAGAAGACAGATAATTCAAACTTGCAATGAACACGAGAGTTCATGATTACGAGAAAGCATTGGACTCCATTGTTACAAAATTTATCTTCGATGCATTAAGGACATTGAGAAAACCTAATCAGTACCATTTACAAAAAGGCGATATCGATCAAAAAGTCTCCACAAAGACAGCAGAAATTAACGAGAACGCAACTCAGTGGAGCGCATATCTCCGCGAGGCTGAACAGTTTACGCTCGTTTTGTAACCCACTGATAGTTCAATCGCCATCCAGATCCAGCCTAAGATCTAATCAACTTGCTCTTGTCATCATACCAACTCATCCACCAAACTTTGGCCAAATCCGTCCATAAGTGTTTGAGAATATCTTGCACACAAACAGACAGACAATAGACAAAAAAACAGGGGTGAATACATAACCTCCGTCCACCTTGTGATCGAAGTAATAATCCACATTTCCTAAACTTCCCACTCTCCCCTATCCAGTCTCTCCTCCACAAGCCTTTTTAACCTCATGATTTCTTCCTGATCATCTTCACCCTCAACCTCTTGTATAATCAGTGAAACAAACGGAACTGGAGAAAACAAACAACAGATGAACGTCCAACAGACGCTGTAATTGCCTGGGTGAGACATGTTCCTCAAGTGAAAATAATAATCTGGAATGTGGTAAGAGGTGGGGTGAGAAGAAGCAGAGGAGATCTGGACGAATGACGGACGTGTTTGCATTTCCCCTTGTTGGCGAAATTGGGGTCGCGGCATCAAGTCGGGCCGCTCTTAGTTTTGAACACAAATACACCTTTAGTTGAATAGAAATCTGTGACCCCAAAAGGTGACATTCCTTAAACAAACAGAGCAAATGGCAGAAGATGCAACTTCACTGTGCAGTTATATTCACTTTAATTCGTTCTAGCTCAAGGCAATGCAGAATCCAATAGAGAAGAATGTCCTAATAAAGTAGTGCAGCAATAATACATTATGCATGACATCACAATGCACCATGACCCAGCTATGCGCTTCTTACAATACAACGCTGAGCGACATATTTCAAAGGGATCTTCTAATTTAAGTAGAGTTCAAACTGCACACCAAACTCGAGTGAGGCAAAAGACTTTGAGCTAAACCGCCGAGAAGTAACAAGTTGGGACTCAATATAACAGACAACGCAAATACAGTACAACCATTTCAGTCTCTTGCCAGAACCCCCACGGTCTGACAGAAATCGTACTCGATGCCGCGCGCGTGCCTATGAATTCAATCCTCCATTTCTGTTGGCTCCAACTTTATGCCGCAAAAACCATTTCTTCCTCCCCTCAGCAGGGCACCATATTTCAGGTGTTATGCAGCTGTAATACCATTTTAAGGGTTGTATCTACAGAATATAACATTCCAACATAGCCACAGGCAGCCTTAAAATCTCAACATTGGCTTTCGTTATGTGTCATTTGCTGGCACACCAGTTATGAGTCTTTTGTGTCAAAGAAAAGTTTTCAATTCAAAACTAACTCGATCTCAACCACTGGCATATCCTGAGCACCTATCCTGAGGACACTTTCCCAATCTGCCCATTGTGGTGTGCCCAAGTATAGGTTCGTTACGGACTACAGTACTGCCAAGGCAGTCTCTTGAAAAACATTATGCTGGTTGGCCTGACAATCGAAAGGAGATATTTGAGCAGCAATTTGTAATTTATCTAAAGCAGCAGTGATACCTCGCCTTACTCCTCACGAAAGCACCGTGGGAAATGGCAAATGGACACCTGGCTGCTACGATAACCTAGTGAGGGTAAAGTTCCCACGTTGTCTTTAATCCTTCCAAGGGATGGTGCACTTTATGATGCAAACACCTGCCTGCGAACAGCAATCCAACAGTTTATAGTCGGTGAGAAGAATCGAACCCAGACTTGACAGCTCAAGGTAATTGTGCTACATCTGCACCATCCTGTCAGGCCATGGATATCGGAAGACAAGAACCAAATTTAACGTCCTATCTGACAGATGGTATACCATGCCAACAAAACACGCAGGTGACAGTTTGTTGCTGGGTCAGAAATCAAACCCAGACCGGACACAAGCTCAAAGGTGAGTAGACTACCTTTTGACAGGGACCCAAAACCCAGTTGACATAGAAAGCAAAAGGCTCATGAACAGAACAGTTAAAAGACAATGACAGCACAAAAAACTGCAAGTTCTTCCAATGAGCACGGCTGGCAAGCACATTTTCAAATAAAAGCGCATTCAGGACGATCGCTTGTCCGCCAGTCACTTCATTAACCCCGTGCTCGCTCTCATAATGAAGAAGGATGTGTGTGTGTGCCAGGGAAGGAAAAGCTTATGAACCATGAGGCCTCGAGGCAAGCAGCCAAGCATCCTGGCATTGCCGGCAGTGTTATCGAGTGTTTATCGACTACGATTCGGTCGCGCATCTTGAAACTGAAGATGACCGATTTAATGCGGAAAACATGCACGAATTGGTTCTGATGTCAAGGTTGCTGGACTGCTTTTGTTGAGTGCACATTACCTAATTCACACATTTACTTTTCTCCAAGGTCACCTATTGAGGAAAAGTCAATCATTTACCTTGTAAATTAAGCTTAAACTTGTATTGTATATACAATTCATTTAAAAAACAAAACTTCAAAATATGGAGAACACTCTAAAAGTCTAAACAATCAGGAGATAAATCAGCAACAATCAGATCTTCCATAAAAGAATCTTTATCCATATGGTGCCTATAATAATTATGACCTTTGATATAATTATCGTTTTTGCCTTGACCTTGACCTGCAAATTGGAAGACATGGTCAAAACAAATTGTAATCGATATTTGAAAACCTATTCATTGGCATTTTTTTTTCTGTGTTACCTGAGATTTGATTTGTGCGCTCAGATTCAATCCTGTGCGTCGGCCTGTGCATGCGCGTAAGGAGGAAATACAAACAGCGGTTGGATTATTGATACTGGAGCAGCATTCTTGTATTTTTACAGTGATTCTTTATCCTCCTGTCGAGGTGTGAGCAGGGATACTATACCTCGTACGACAATGTTCAGAAGTGAAGAAGCAATTAATGCCTGAGTGAACAAGAAGGAAATGCAACACAGCAGAAATTCCTTTCATTTGCTCCTCCAACTAACCTCTGTCCAGTGTTTTAGGCTCCTTGGCCTTCGTACCTGATCTTTTTCTTTCACAAGACAGAGGTGGATTGCAACAAATTTTTAAAATTGACGTCAATTTTCGATAATAATCATTCGACGGCTTCAGGAGTATCCTCATGAATGCTCTTTAAATCGCCTTTGAAGGAAGGATATAATTGGGCATTCGAGGATGATGTGTGTACGTGTTGACTGCTTGTGCCATCTTACCACATCAGACTGTCGTTGATCTTACATTTGTCGGAAAATGTGACTACATCTTCCAAGGGTGTCTGGATTCAGTTGAAAGAAACCAGATCTTCCTTGAGAGCAAAAATCTTGTTGGGGTGGTGATGAAGGATTTCAATGGCATGTCGGTGTTTCACCGCATCTCTTTCCAGCGCCTTCTGTGGTGTTGGCTCGATCATGGAGGGATTTTTGCTTGGGTCCAGAATGACTTCCTGGAATTTCAACCTGTTCATTGTTGTATTAGTGTCACAGTTTATTGGAGGTTAGGATGTTGCCACGCCTTTCGATATCCGAGCACATTTACCCCATATCAGCATATGTGTGGCGGTGCTATATCAGCTAAGACCAGAAGCCAAAGTTGCGTTGTGGCTCTGCAGAATCTAGAGATCGTCCGCATTTATGTGTTCAATTGGATGTCCACCAGTTACGCATGTTTCCTTCTGGCCAGACCAGGGTGCAATATTCTGCTGCGGAGAAGACCGCACTATTGAGACTGGGTGAAGATGGCAGCATTTCCCCCCGCATTGTTCTCGCAGACTTGTGCATGAGGTTAACCCATGACTTTTGTCTTCAACGTGACATTCAGAAGTGTATTGTGGAAAGCAGGCTTCTGTCGAAAGTTACCCCTAGATATTTGGTAACTTCTCGTATTGCATTGTATGCCACAGAAATGATGGTATGCTGGGCACCTATGCTATTATTCAAGTAGAACGATGTTAAGGCTTTCTATTTTGCATTTTGGGGGGCGGGGGAGGGGGGGAGGTGCGGTGAGGTAGGAGTCCCAATATTTGAGTCACCTCTTCGAGCTTGCTTGGTTCCTTCGTAAGGTCACCTTAGACCTTGATTTTGTGCAGGCTTGAGTGGCTAGCACTAGATTGTCAGCATACCCGAATTTTCTACTGATGGTGGCAGGTAATTCACTGATATATGTATAATAGCAATGACCATTTCAGAAGGCCATTATTTATTTGACGAGGTATACTGTACTGACTACGTTTTCAAAGTGCATGAGGTATCGTCGTCACCATTATGAAGAAAGGAGCCGTAGAGTCCACGGCATCTTTGACTTTTAAACAAGCACGGCAACAGGTCAATACATGCAACTCAGTCGTGTTTCGCACTGCTATCACACTTCATTGTGTGTGTCAGTGTCAGAGCCTGGTCACATGATTACAATCAGGCCAAAGCCCAGCTTGTTCTGTTGTACCTGCTTAGAAACTGGCAATATTAGAGGTTATGTATCCGATATGTTGTTCGTACTTAACTTGAGCTATCCTATAGGTAGACCCATTTCAAATAGTTCTGCAAAGCCAGATAATACTTTCGAGCTCCTTACATCTTGCAAGATCTTTGCACAAAGTGCAATATAGTTATGGCTCTCCTTTGTTACCTCGGGTTCCTGTGTCTTAACTGTACTCTTGGAAATAGTTACTCCAGGCGAGTGGCCTCTTTTGGAAAATGCCGAAGCACAGAGCCTGTTCCTTCGCGTATTTTTCCTCGACGTGCACCATATAAATAATTTCCATACGAAGCACATCCCATGATTTTCAGTACAACTATTTCCCATCTTAGGAATACAGCCTTTAATTGTGTTTGCATTAACCTGTATCAAAACAACCATAATTTTTGCATGTCTTTAATGAATCTTTTTTCACGCGATGGCAATCAGAAATTAGTAGCATAATTAATAAATGTCAAAAAAAAAAAAACATGCATATGGAATAAAGAAATGATAATGGGTGAATAATGTTGTATAAATCTAACATGGCGATCAAACATGAAACAGAGATTAAAGTTGTAGGGAGGTTCCAATGAAAAAAGGGAGGAAAAAAAATTTAAAACCTTGTCGAGCGATGGTATTTCTCCTTTCTATCTTCATTCCACAGTGAAAACAATATCATCGTTTCAGAGAATTGGCAAGATATACAAGAACACCACAATAGAGCAGGAAGGATTACCATTGATTGAAAAGCCATGAGTTGCATCTCCACAAATAGCATATGATCAAGGAGTGATTCCTTCGGTCGCATGAGGACCCCGGCCTTGCCAGAGCTGATAAGTTGCTCCAACAGTCCGAGCAAGCCAGGAGCACGCACCTACTGCGATCAGAGGAAAATCGCTTCACGCAGTTGCCAACTCGTTGCTGGGCAGCTTCAGCAAGCAATGTCAAAAGAACAACCCACAGCACGAAATGACGGCACAACCATCTTAGCCACCGATGTAGGCAAGGGCCTCATAAAAACCATCAGAGTAACAACACAGTCATGACAGGATGGTGCGTCATACGCACTTACTTTGAGTTGTCTATCCTCTGAGTTTGACTCCTGGCCTTACAATAATCTGCCACATGGGTTTCAAGGCAGGGCATTGCATCACCATGCAGCATCCCTTCAGATCGATGTTAGGTTGTTGCCTCATCTGCTAGCGTTAGTTACCCCACGCATGCGATGTGAAAATCGTTTTTTGTTGATTTCTTAAGTATATGATGACTTCCGTCGTGTGTGTGTGTGTGTTGTGTGTGTGTGTGCGTGTGTGTGTGTGTGTGTGTGTGTGTGTGTGTGTTGTGTGTGTGTGTTGTGTGTGTGTGTGTGTGTGTGTGTGTTGTGTGTGTGTGTGTGTGTGTGTGTGTGTGTGTGTGTGTGTGTGTGTGTGTGTGTGTGTGTGTGGTGGAAAGTAGTGTTGTGTGTGTGTGAGCACGATAACTCGAGAACGAAGAACTACCAATGTCAATACCACTTGATTCAGGAGGGTGATGGCTAGCGGCTGATTAGATTTTGTTCAAAATCGGTCAAAGGTCAAGGTCACAGTGAGGTCAAACATAATTCCGTAAATTCAGTGAGAAATGGAGATTTTTGCTTCGGTCGACGTTACGAGTTCGTTTTAACTCGATATTTATTTGTCTTCGTTTTTTGCGATCGCTTAGACGCTTAACACTGGTTGTCGAAAATCTGTAAAAATCGGATGTTTTGGAGACGTTTTAAGATGTATATAAAAATTTCACTCGCGCGTCCCGGCTCGTCACGTGGTGCAGCCGCCTCGAGCAGAGCGTCGTTGAGTCACGTAAAGTTTTTCCGTGTGCGTGCTGATGGTGTTTTCGATAAAGATGGTGTTTAAAAGTCATTTTTATCCCAATAAAGGGTATCGTCGCATTCCTGACTCGCTAAGCCGTCGGATTATGTAAAGATTGTTGGGATGCCGAATATTACGTTTTGTGACTTTGATAAAATAATATTAAATAATTGCGTGGAGAAATGAGATTTTTTGCTTCGGTCGACGTATTGATTTTTGATGTTTGGTACAGAATCATCGTAGAAACTTCTGGTTTGTGTCGCTACCTTCTCGGAGAGACAGCTTTATTAGACAAGTCAGAGGTCAAGTTGACGATTTCGTAAATACCAGTCTATGACTGCTGTTTGTTCGTTTTGTTTTTTGTATACCTTGTCGAGGCTCGTATGAGAGCTAACACATAACGCACATCAAGGGGGGTGTGAGACAAGAGGGGCGGAAGTGGGAAGGACAAACAGTGGGTACATCGACTTAGGAGATCTGTGAAGGGAGAGGGATAGGGCGGGAACACGGGGAATACAAGATGACATTACAGGACTTTCAGAAGAAAGGAGGGAATTTGAAGGAGTGGTTTAGGGTGAGTTTAACGGGTAGAAAGATCGAGGATTTGGAGGGGGACGATAACAGGTGTGTGAACACGTGTTTGAAGGCCTGGAGGAGAATGGATTGAACAGAGTGAGGAGTTTGTTCCAAAGTGTGGAAAAAAAAGAGATGAACGAGTGAGGTGAGCAGTGATTTTGATTTGGTAGTTTTACCAGAAGGGGTAGTTGGCGGACCTTGAGCGACCTGCGAAAATATGTGGGGACAAATCGCAGACAGTGCGTGGGGGGGCAAGACCGGAGAGGAGATGGTAGAAGACAGAAAGACCACCGACCTGCCTGTGGTGAGAGAGTGAGAGGCCCAAAGACAGCCTCATCGTGGGAGATACCAATGTTCCGACATGCTTAGTTCCACAGCGTGAACCGAGAAAGGTGAGAGGCAGGAGCACCAGCCAGAGAGGAGAGCAGTACTCCGTCAGGCTGTGGATGAAAGCTTTTATGTGGTCAGGAGCTCAGGTGAGCGAGGAAGGCTGTTGCACAATGGAGGGTTCCCAGTCGGCGACTGGCTTTGGAGCCAGGTTGAAATGTGCTTCCCAGAAATCATGGCAGATAGAGACACGAGAAGCTTGAAAGAAAGACTTCTTCCAAGGATTGTTGAGAAAGATGGAGGAGGGCGGGGGGGGGTTCCAATACGGTCCTTTTCGGAGAGACATTGTGAGAGTGTGAGATTTGTCAGGATTGAAAGACATGTTCCACGTGTTGGACCAGTTTGTAATTTTACCAAGATCTGCAGAGAGCGAATAAGCTGCTGCTTGCCGGTCTGAGTGATGACAGATGGTACGGCAGAGGGTGGAGTCATCAGCAAAGAGATA
>CM068961.1:16431321-16443925 GCA_035128595.1 Eptatretus atami | reverse complement strand
TTACATTACAGTATCATCCAACATGTGTGTGCCGTTAAACGGAACACCCCCCGCCCCTCTCTTCTCCGCCCTCTTCTAAACGTTAAAAGAGTTTAACACTACACTCCCCCTCGGTGACGACAAACTGGTGTTTAAAAGCATCTTGAATAAAACTCGAAATCCTCATCGCTCTCCCTTTCCCTTTCCGATGCAATCTATCCCGGGCAAGGTAAACCCCCATAAATCAAACTCCCTTCCCATACCACATGCCTTTTTGAATTCTTCAATTATATACTGAATTATGTATATATGTATATACTAATGTATGTTATATCAGTAGATACTTGAATGTAGTATGATATTTAATTATACTGAATGTATTATATATAATAAAAATATTATATATATATATATATATATAATATATATATATATATATATTTAATCACACCCACACGCACATATATATATATATATATATATAATATATATATAATATATATATATAATTCTATATATATTCGAATCTGCATCATTTGCACACAAACAGACACAGTCCCCGCAGTTCGTTATCGATAATATGTTTAGAGCAGTCCCGTCCTTCTGCTAATGGGTTAATTATGATGTGCGCTGCAGTTCTTTATAGTCATTTTTTGTTTTACATTAATCCTCCCTTCGCTCCATATCCCATTAGCACCTTTCGGGCCACGGCATAAACGGTGAGCTCACTCCCCCACGAGATGGGGTTGCATTGCAACCAATAAGGGATAGGATACCGTCAGAAGCCCCCACGCCAATCAAAAGACGAGTACAGCTCAGGGCGGCCACCGCCCACCAAGATGGGATGTTCGCCCCCGAGCAATCCAGAGACGAGTTACTCAGGGTGGCCCGCCCAGCCAGTGGATGTTCGCACCGTCCAATCAGGAGACGAGTGAGGAAAGTAATCCCGTGGACCTCGCAAAGGGAAGAGTAGAGTGGTCGTCAAGAGGGAAGTGGCATCATCTCGTGGCCATGCTTTGTCTGTCTCATGTGTCTCGATCGTGGTCTGCGCGTCCTTTGCGGCTCTCTCGTTGGTGAGCGTGGTCGAGCAGCCAGATCGTGGGCTCGTGGATTTCGGTGTCGTGGTTGCGAGTCCCCACCGTGGTGTTGAGTCGTTGTGTGACGCACGAGGCGAAATGGTACCGCCGGCTCTGTTCCCGCAGCTGAAACTATCTCCTCGCGAAAACCAATAAGACGCGACGGGTCCATTTCTTTGGTGTTTGTTGTGTGTGTGGTGTGTGGTGTGTGTTGTGTGTGTTGTGTGTGTGTGGGAGTGGGCCCTGTCTTTAAGTAGAATTGCTAAGTGTTTCTTTTCATTTACATTGCATTTTATTCGTATTAAGTCTCTCTTGTCTCCCTCCCTTAAATAAACCCTCTTGTTAAAAGTGTCCAGTTCGCTTGCCCGTGTTTCTTTATTACCTAGCAACGGTCGGGCTGAAGAATAGTGGGCTGTCGTCCGTAGTTGTCATTGGGTCCGACGGACTTTGTAATACTCCCTCAGTTACAACCGGACGCGAGTCGCTAGAGCACTGGTCCAGAGGTCCGTTCAGGTGTGACTTCCCCGGTAATTTTGACGACGTGTACTTAGTATAATTATTTGCTATTAACCCTACCCACCGCTCGTCAGAAATTGGCAACACGCGTCCTTAAGTGACCTTCATGACCTTCAGGAGTTATCCGAACACAACCTAAATCCGGGTGTTCGGTGGGAACGCTCTACATGCTCCACCTGGCAGCCTTCCTCGCACACCACCCGCCGCCCACAACAATATATATATATATTAAATAAACCCGGGCGTAGTAGGTGCGCCTGTAACCCTACTTGGAGGCTGGTTTGGGAGGATCGCTTGAGACGGAGCTCTGCTCCGCGCGGCCCGTTCTATGAGAGGGTGTAGTCAGCCTGAATCAATGGGACAACCCAATCCCTTATCCCTGTTCGTAGAGGCGACCAGGTTGGCTCAGAAGGGCATCCGAGTAAAACCTATGCAAATCAGTCTGCAGATCATACGGATGATCCCGCTTGGCACCCCAATGGGGCACCGAAAAAGAAAGATATTATATATATATGTGAATATATATTATTATAATATAATATACACAGACATATATATATTATATATTAATATACACAATATACCTCCATGCTTACATATGACGGATTCAGGCAAAACCTGGTGACAGATTGGTGTGTGACAGACAAATCGATTCGATGTTGTAGATTCTGAATCTGGATCCCAAATTTTTGTTTGTGAAGCAGATTCTCATCATTGAGAAAGGGCCAAAAAGAATTTTCAGTATGGTACAGCACAATATCTCAAATGGTGTGGAAATTCGAAAACAAAAACTTGTTTGGTGCGGTTGAGTGCGTACGCGCGACAAGAAACAAGCACGAGTGATTTGGAGGTCCAGGATCCAGACCGACACTGTCAGTGGGATGCGAAAAAGTAAACTTCAGCCTGACAAGAGGTATGCACTCGCACCGAATACCTTCTCGTAGCCCTGTTTTTTTGGCTCTGTGCTGGCTCGTTGTGAGTCCTTCAATTCACAAATTAAATAAAATTCAAAAAGCAAATGACATGGCATATGTGTTTTTACATTCGCCCGATCGTCTGTGCCGCATGCAAGCAGTCCACTGCGATGGAAGGTCTGTATGTGAATCAGTGAAGACCCTAAAACCCTGTCTCCCTACCCTATTGACATGCTTCCCAACCATAACCATCTCCATGCCTGGGACACCTGGGCGGATTCATCGGCAGGGCACTCGTATCGACTTCCCTATGCAGAGCATCCGCGTAGGTAAATAGAATACACCAGCTTGCGTGCGCCAGGTTAAAGCCGCATTTGGCGTCGCCCTATAACTCAGAAGCCAGAGCAGCGGAAAGACATTGCTCTATGCGACTCCCATTCCCTCAACCTCTTCCCCACACACTCTGACACATCTCCACCGCTCCTCCTTGCATCCGTCGTGACAGTCAATTCCTCACAGCAGCGCGTTGGCGCAGAAAACAATCACTTTTCTGTAAATCAGTAACTGGGCGGGCCGGGAAGCGCATACTGCGCCACGGAGCTGAGAGACCGACAGAGCAAAGCGCGAAGCACGTTGCTGCAGGCCAAGGGGAGGAAGCCTGCAGGAGCAGAGTGTAATGAGCGTTAATCGCTCTCTCCGCGGACTGCTGAAGCTCACTGTGCGCGCTTCTCGTCTCCTTAATTGAGTCCTTCCAAAGCACCAAATAAAAGCTTGCGGTGTAGTGTATCTCCATCCGTATTCTGAAATAACCCGGGTGAATACGGGCTTTTCACATGTACGCGAACCTGCATATTGGAAGGGTTTGTTGGGGTTTTAAAAAAAATAAGTGTTATGCTACAAAGTTAGAATTACTTGACGAGTGAATGAGAGAGAAAAAAAGATACTCGCGAACGTTTTCTGCAAGTACAGTTCCCGTCGTCCATCCTTTCATGCGGGGATTTTAACCCATTGCTTTCCGACGCTTCCCGCTGAGGAGTGAAGTGAGTAGGAGGACACCAAATAGCTACATAAAAATGCGAAGAAATGAAAAAACGTGGTATGCAACAGAACGTTTAAATGTAGGAACAGGGAAAGTAAAATGCATTATACCCAACATAATGGCACTCAGGAAAGTCAGTGGCCTGAAAATTAGTCAAATACCACAATTACATGAACAACTGGAAAGGCCTCAGTACTCTCAATACCTCTGCCAGCTGAACGTGTTATGTTTTGTATCCCATGATGGGCGCAATCGCATCCGATCTGAACCAAAATCGAATCGGCTTGTTCTTGTCAGCCTACGCAACTCATCCAACAACGTTTTTGAGATATAATGCTCACAGATCGAAGATTCTTTTTTTTCACTTAAACATTAATAACAGCATTTTCTGTTTGACTTATTTTTGTGTTGGGCTGGTAGGATGGCCAAGAGGTAAGCACACTCACCGTCAATACTGTCTAGCCTGATAATGAGTTGAACGCCTATAAACTCCGTGCCGGTGTTTTGCAGACGGGGCGAAACAATCAATGTGTGTTCTGCGTCCCTTGATGGACGTAAACCGGGCATCCTATCTGCAGGCTCGGTTGGGTGACGTTAAAGATCCAAAAAGTAGGCGAGCTATCACCAGCACTTTGACCAAATCCAAATTACTCGCTGATTCCTGTTTTGAGTGGCAACCCATAGGATTGTAACCCCAGCCATAGGAAATGCTTCGGCAGCACCGACACTCTGTACAGAGCATGCTTCATTATCTGATCTCTTGTGGCCAGAATGTGTATCAACGCTTTTAATGTGTATTGTATTTTTCTTCAATGGTTCGTCTATATTTAGTGTTACTCAAAGTCCCAGATGCCACAATAATAAAAACTTCTGCACAAGAAAGGAGATGAAAACACCTTGGGATTTCAGCCCAATTACCTTGCTGCCTGTAATCTACAAATTTTTCCAAAGTAGTGGTAAACAGACTACAAGTTAAAAATGCACTGCCAGCCAAAATAACTATCAGCATCCATAGCATGGACCATCTATAAGTAAGAAGACAATAATTCAAACTTGCAATGAACACGAGAGTTCATGATTACGAGAAAGCATTGGACTCCATTGTTACAAAATTTATCTTCGATGCATTAAGGACATTGAGAAAACCTAATCAGTACCATTTACAAAAAGGCGATATCGATCAAAAAGTCTCCACAAAGACAGCAGAAATTAACGAGAACGCAACTCAGTGGAGCGCATATCTCCGCGAGGCTGAACAGTTTACGCTCGTTTTGTAACCCACTGATAGTTCAATCGCCATCCAGATCCAGCCTAAGATCTAATCAACTTGCTCTTGTCATCATACCAACTCATCCACCAAACTTTGGCCAAATCCGTCCATAAGTGTTTGAGAATATCTTGCACACAAACAGACAGACAATAGACAAAAAAACAGGGGTGAATACATAACCTCCGTCCACCTTGTGATCGAAGTAATAATCCACATTTCCTAAACTTCCCACTCTCCCCTATCCAGTCTCTCCTCCACAAGCCTTTTTAACCTCATGATTTCTTCCTGATCATCTTCACCCTCAACCTCTTGTATAATCAGTGAAACAAACGGAACTGGAGAAAACAAACAACAGATGAACGTCCAACAGACGCTGTAATTGCCTGGGTGAGACATGTTCCTCAAGTGAAAATAATAATCTGGAATGTGGTAAGAGGTGGGGTGAGAAGAAGCAGAGGAGATCTGGACGAATGACGGACGTGTTTGCATTTCCCCTTGTTGGCGAAATTGGGGTCGCGGCATCAAGTCGGGCCGCTCTTAGTTTTGAACACAAATACACCTTTATTGAATAGAAATCTGTGACCCCTAAAGGTGACATTCCTTAAACAAACAGAGCAAATGGCAGAAGATGCAACTTCACTGTGCAGTTATATTCACTTTAATTCGTTCTAGCTCAAGGCAATGCAGAATCCAATAGAGAAGAATGTCCTAATAAAGTAGTGCAGCAATAATACATTATGCATGACATCACAATGCACCATGACCCAGCTATGCGCTTCTTACAATACAACGCTGAGCGACATATTTCAAAGGGATCTTCTAATTTAAGTAGAGTTCAAACTGCACACCAAACTCGAGTGAGGCAAAAGACTTTGAGCTAAACCGCCGAGAAGTAACAAGTTGGGACTCAATATAACAGACAACGCAAATACAGTACAACCATTTCAGTCTCTTGCCAGAACCCCCACGGTCTGACAGAAATCGTACTCGATGCCGCGCGCGTGCCTATGAATTCAATCCTCCATTTCTGTTGGCTCCAACTTTATCGCCGCAAAAACCATTTCATTCCTCCCCTCAGCAGGGCACCATATTTCAGGTGTTATGCAGCTGTAATACCATTTTAAGGGTTGTATCTACAGAATATAACATTCCAACATAGCCACAGGCAGCCTTAAAATCTCAACATTGGCTTTCGTTATGTGTCATTTGCTGGCACACCAGTTATGAGTCTTTTGTGTCAAAGAAAAGTTTTCAATTCAAAACTAACTCGATCTCAACCACTGGCATATCCTGAGCACCTATCCTGAGGACACTTTCCCAATCTGCCCATTGTGGTGTGCCCAAGTATAGGTTCGTTACGGACTACAGTACTGCCAAGGCAGTCTCTTGAAAAACATTATGCTGGTTGGCCTGACAATCGAAAGGAGATATTTGAGCAGCAATTTGTAATTTATCTAAAGCACCAGTGATACCTCGCCTTACTCCTCACGAAAGCACCGTGGGAAATGGCAAATGGACACCTGGCTGCTACGATAACCTAGTGAGGGTAAAGTTCCCACGTTGTCTTTAATCCTTCCAAGGGATGGTGCACTTTATGATGCAAACACCTGCCTGCGAACAGCAATCCGACAGTTTATAGTCGGTGAGAAGAATCGAACCCAGACTTGACAGCTCAAGGTAATTGTGCTACATCTGCACCATCCTGTCAGGCCATGGATATCGGAAGACAAGAACCAAATTTAACGTCCTATCTGACACATGGTATACCATGCCAACAAAACACGAGGTGACAGTTTGTTGCTGGGTCAGAAATCAAACCCAGACCGGACACAAGCTCAAAGGTGAGTAGACTACCTTTTGACAGGGACCCAAAACCCAGTTGACATAGAAAGCAAAAGGCTCATGAACAGAACAGTTAAAAGACAATGACAGCACAAAAAACTGCAAGTTCTTCCAATGAGCACGGCTGGCAAGCACATTTTCAAATAAAAGCGCATTCAGGACGATCGCTTGTCCGCCAGTCACTTCATTAACCCCGTGCTCGCTCTCATAATGAAGAAGGATGTGTGTGTGTGCCAGGGAAGGAAAAGCTTATGAACCATGAGGCCTCGAGGCAAGCAGCCAAGCATCCTGGCATTGCCGGCAGTGTTATCGAGTGTTTATCGACTACGATTCGGTCGCGCATCTTGAAACTGAAGATGACCGATTTAATGCGGAAAACATGCACGAATTGGTTCTGATGTCAAGGTTGCTGGACTGCTTTTGTTGAGTGCACATTACCTAATTCACACATTTACTTTTCTCCAAGGTCACCTATTGAGGAAAAGTCAATCATTTACCTTGTAAATTAAGCTTAAACTTGTATTGTATATACAATTCATTTAAAAAACAAAACTTCAAAATATGGAGAACACTCTAAAAGTCTAAACAATCAGGAGATAAATCAGCAACAATCAGATCTTCCATAAAAGAATCTTTATCCATATGGTGCCTATAATAATTATGACCTTTGATATAATTATCGTTTTTGCCTTGACCTTGACCTGCAAATTGGAAGACATGGTCAAAACAAATTGTAATCGATATTTGAAAACCTATTCATTGGCATTTTTTTTTCTGTGTTACCTGAGATTTGATTTGTGCGCTCAGATTCAATCCTGTGCGTCGGCCTGTGCATGCGCGTAAGGAGGAAATACAAACAGCGGTTGGATTATTGATACTGGAGCAGCATTCTTGTATTTTTACAGTGATTCTTTATCCTCCTGTCGAGGTGTGAGCAGGGATACTATACCTCGTACGACAATGTTCAGAAGTGAAGAAGCAATTAATGCCTGAGTGAACAAGTAAGGAAATGCAACACAGCAGAAATTCCTTTCATTTGCTCCTGCAACTAACCTCTGTCCAGTGTTTTAGGCTCCTTGGCCTTCGTACCTGATCTTTTTCTTTCACAAGACAGAGGTGGATTGCAACAAATTTTTAAAATTGACGTCAATTTTCGATAATAATCATTCGACGGCTTCAGGAGTATCCTCATGAATGCTCTTTAAATCGCCTTTGAAGGAAGGATATAATTGGGCATTCGAGGATGATGTGTGTACGTGTTGACTGCTTGTGCCATCTTACCACATCAGACTGTCGTTGATCTTACATTTGTGGGAAAATGTGACTACATCTTCCAAGGGTGTCTGGATTCAGTTGAAAGAAACCAGATCTTCCTTGAGAGCAAAAATCTTGTTGGGGTGGTGATGAAGGATTTCAATGGCATGTCGGTGTTTCACCGCATCTCTTTCCAGCGCCTTCTGTGGTGTTGGCTCGATCATGGAGGGATTTTTGCTTGGGTCCAGAATGACTTCCTGGAATTTCAACCTGTTCATTGTTGGTATTAGTGTCACAGTTTATTGGAGGTTAGGATGTTGCCACGCCTTTCGATATCCGAGCACATTTACCCCATATCAGCATATGTGTGGCGGTGCTATATCAGCTAAGACCAGAAGCCAAAGTTGCGTTGTGGCTCTGCAGAATCTAGAGATCGTCCGCATTTATGTGTTCAATTGGATGTCCACCAGTTACGCATGTTTCCTTCTGGCCAGACCAGGGTGCAATATTCTGCTGCGGAGAAGACCGCACTATTGAGACTGGGTGAAGATGGCAGCATTTCCCCCCGCATTGTTCTCGCAGACTTGTGCATGAGGTTAACCCATGACTTTTGTCTTCAACGTGACATTCAGAAGTGTATTGTGGAAAGCAGGCTTCTGTCGAAAGTTACCCCTAGATATTTGGTAACTTCTCGTATTGCATTGTATGCCACAGAAATGATGGTATGCTGGGCACCTATGCTATTATTCAAGTAGAACGATGTTAAGGCTTTCTATTTTGGCATTTTGGGGGGCGGGGGAGGGGGGGAGGTGCGGTGAGGTAGGAGTCCCAATATTTGAGTCACCTCTTCGAGCTTGCTTGGTTCCTTCGTAAGGTCACCTTAGACCTTGATTTTGTGCAGGCTTGAGTGGCTAGCATAGATTGTCAGCATACCCGAATTTTCTACTGATGGTGGCAGGTAATTCACTGATATATGTATAATAGCAATGACCATTTCAGAAGGCCATTATTTATTTGACGAGGTATACTGTACTGACTACGTTTTCAAAGTGCATGAGGTATCGTCGTCACCATTATGAAGAAAGGAGCCGTAGAGTCCACGGCATCTTTGACTTTTAAACAACACGGCAACAGGTCAATACATGCAACTCAGTCGTGTTTCGCACTGCTATCACACTTCATTGTGTGTGTCAGTGTCAGAGCCTGGTCACATGATTACAATCAGGCCAAAGCCCAGCTTGTTCTGTTGTACCTGCTTAGAAACTGGCAATATTAGAGGTTATGTATCCGATATGTTGTTCGTACTTAACTTGAGCTATCCTATAGGTAGACCCATTTCAAATAGTTCTGCAAAGCCAGATAATACTTTCGAGCTCCTTACATCTTGCAAGATCTTTGCACAAAGTGCAATATAGTTATGGCTCTCCTTTGTTACCTCGGGTTCCTGTGTCTTAACTGTACTCTTGGAAATAGTTACTCCAGGCGAGTGGCCTCTTTTGGAAAATGCCGAAGCACAGAGCCTGTTCCTTCGCGTATTTTTCCTCGACGTGCACCATATAAATAATTTCCATACGAAGCACATCCCATGATTTTCAGTACAACTATTTCCCATCTTAGGAATACAGCCTTTAATTGTATTTGCATTAACCTGTATCAAAACAACCATAATTTTTGCATGTCTTTAATGAATCTTTTTTCACGCGATGGCAATCAGAAATTAGTAGCATAATTAATAAATGTCAAAAAAAAAAAAACATGCATATGGAATAAAGAAATGATAATGGGTGAATAATGTTGTATAAATCTAACATGGTGATCAAACATGAAACAGAGATTAAAGTTGTAGGGAGGTTCCAATGAAAAAAGGGAGGAAAAAAAATTTAAAACCTTGTCGAGCGATGGTATTTCTCCTTTCTATCTTCATTCCACAGTGAAAACAATATCATCGTTTCAGAGAATTGGCAAGATATACAAGAACACCACAATAGAGCAGGAAGGATTGCCATTGATTGAAAAGCCATGAGTTGCATCTCCACAAATAGCATATGATCAAGGATTGATTCCTTCGGTCGCATGAGGACCCCGGCCTTGCCAGAGCTGATAAGTTGCTCCAACAGTCCGAGCAAGCCAGGAGCACGCACCTACTGCGATCAGAGGAAAATCGCTTCACGCAGTTGCCAACTCGTTGCTGGGCAGCTTCAGCAAGCAATGTCAAAAGAACAATCCACAGCACGAAATGACGGCACAACCATCTTAGCCACCGATGTAGGCAAGGGCCTCATAAAAACCATCAGAGTAACAACACAGTCATGACAGGATGGTGCGTCATACGCACTTACTTTGAGTTGTCTATCCTCTGAGTTTGACTCCTGGCCTTACAATAATCTGCCACATGGGTTTCAAGGCAGGGCATTGCATCACCATGCAGCATCCCTTCAGATCGATGTTAGGTTGTTGCCTCATCTGCTAGCGTTAGTTACCCCACGCATGCGATGTGAAAATCGTTTTTTGTTGATTTCTGTAAGTATATGATGACTTCCGTCGTGTGTGTGTGTGTGTTGTGTGTGTGTGTGTGTGTGTGTGTGTGTGTGTGTGTGTGTGTGTGTGTTGTGTGTGTGTGTTGTGTGTGTGTGTGTGTGTGTGTGTGTTGTGTGTGTGTGTGTGTGTGTGTGTGTGTGTGTGTGTGTGTGTGTGTGTGTGTGTGTGTGTGTGGTGGAAAGTAGTGTTGTGTGTGTGTGAGCACGATAACTCGAGAACGAAGAACTACCAATGTCAATCACCACTTGATTCAGGAGGGTGATGGCTAGCGGCTGATTAGATTTTGTTCAAAATCGGTCAAAGGTCAAGGTCACAGTGAGGTCAAACATAATTCCGTAAATTCAGTGAGAAATGGAGATTTTTGCTTCGGTCGACGTTACGAGTTCGTTTTAACTCGATATTTATTTGTCTTCTTTTTTGCGATCGCTTAGACGCTTAACACTGGTTGTCGAAAATCTGTAAAAATCGGATGTTTTGGAGACGTTTTAAGATGTATATAAAAATTTCACTCGCGCGTCCCGGCTCGTCACGTGGTGCAGCCGCCTCGACCAGAGCGTCGTTGAGTCACGTAAAGTTTTTCCGTGTGCGTGCTGATGGTGTTTTCGATAAAGATGGTGTTTAAAAGTCATTTTTATCCCAATAAAGGGTATCGTCGCATTCCTGACTCGCTAAGCCGTCGGATTATGTAAAGATTGTTGGGATGCCGAATATTACGTTTTGTGACTTTGATAAAATAATATTAAATAATTGCGTGGAGAAATAGAGATTTTTTGCTTCGGTCGACGTATTGATTTTTGATGTTTGGTACAGAATCATCGTAGAAACTTCTGGTTTGTGTCGCTACCTTCTCGGAGAGACAGCTTTATTAGACAAGGTCAGAGGTCAAGTTGACGATTTCGTAAATACCAGTCTATGACTGCTGTTTGTTCGTTTTGTTTTTTGTATACCTTGTCGAGGCTCGTATGAGAGCTAACACATAACGCACATCAAGGGGGGTGTGAGACAAGAGGGGCGGAAGTGGGAAGGACAAACAGTGGGTACATCGACTTAGGAGATCTGTGAAGGGAGAGGGATAGGGCGGGAACACGGGGAATACAAGATGACATTACAGGACTTTCAGAAGAAAGGAGGGAATTTGAAGGAGTGGTTTAGGGTGAGTTTAACGGGTAGAAAGATCGAGGATTTGGAGGGGGACGATAACAGGTGTGTGAACACGTGTTTGAAGGCCTGGAGGAGAATGGATTGAACAGAGTGAGGAGTTTGTTCCAAAGTGTGGAAAAAAAAGAGATGAACGAGTGAGGTAAGCAGTGATTTTGATTTGGTAGTTTTACCAGAAGGGGTAGTTGGCGGACCTTGAGCGACCTGCGAAAATATGTGGGGACAAATCGCAGACAGTGCGTGGGGGGGCAAGACCGGAGAGGAGATCGTAGAAGACAGAAAGACCACCGACCTGCCTGTGGTGAGAGAGTGAGAGGCCCAAAGACAGCCTCATCGTGGGAGATACCAATGTTCCGACATGCTTAGTTCCACAGCGTGAACCGAGAAAGGTGAGAGGCAGGAGCACCAGCCAGAGAGGAGAGCAGTACTCCGTCAGGCTGTGGATGAAAGCTTTTATGTGGTCAGGAGCTCAGGTGAGCGAGGAAGGCTGTTGCACAATGGAGGGTTCCCAGTCGGCGACTGGCTTTGGAGCCAGGTTGAAATGTGCTTCCCAGAAATCATGGCAGATAGAGAGACGAGAAGCTTGAAAGAAAGACTTCTTCCAAGGATTGTTGAGAAAGAGGAGGAGGCGGGGGGGGGTTCCAAACGGTCCTTTTCGGAGAGACATTGTGAGAGTGTGAGATTTGTCAGATTGAAAGACATGTTCCACGTGTTGGACCAGTTTGTAATTTACCAAAATGGCAGAGAGCGAATAAGCTGCTGCTTGCCGGTCTAGTGATGACAGATGGTAGCCAGAGTGGAGTCATCAGCAAAGATGATAAAGAGGATTTTACAGAGATGGGAAAGATCATTGATTGAAACCAGAAAAAGAACAGGGCCCAGAACGCTACCTTGAGGAACTCCAGCCTGGACAGGAAGAGGGGATTGAAGAACTCCCTTTAGGGCCACACGTTGACTGTGACAGGAGAGGAGGTCTGCGAGCCATAAGTGGAGATGGCCTTGGATACCATAGGAAGAG
>CM068961.1:16417333-16430902 GCA_035128595.1 Eptatretus atami | reverse complement strand
TTACATTACAGTATCATCCAACATGTGTGTGCCGTTAAACGGAACACCCCCCGCCCCTCTCTTCTCCGCCCTCTTCTAAACGTTAAAAGAGTTTAACACTACACTCCCCCTCGGTGACGACAAACTGGTGTTTAAAAGCATCTTGAATAAAACTCGAAATCCTCATCGCTCTCCCTTTCCCTTTCCGATGCAATCTATCCCGGGCAAGGTAAACCCCCATAAATCAAACTCCCTTCCCATACCACATGCCTTTTTGAATTCTTCAATTATATACTGAATTATGTATATATGTATATACTAATGTATGTTATATCAGTAGATACTTGAATGTAGTATGATATTTAATTATACTGAATGTATTATATATAATAAAAATATTATATATATATATATATATATAATATATATATATATATATATTTAATCACACCCACACGCACATATATATATATATATATATATAATATATATATAATATATATATATAATTCTATATATATTCGAATCTGCATCATTTGCACACAAACAGACACAGTCCCCGCAGTTCGTTATCGATAATATGTTTAGAGCAGTCCCGTCCTTCTGCTAATGGGTTAATTATGATGTGCGCTGCAGTTCTTTATAGTCATTTTTTGTTTTACATTAATCCTCCCTTCGCTCCATATCCCATTAGCACCTTTCGGGCCACGGCATAAACGGTGAGCTCACTCCCCCACGAGATGGGGTTGCCGCAACCAATGAAGGGATAGGATACCTCAGAGCCCCCACGCCAATCCAAAAGACATACCTCAGGGCGGCCCACCGCCCAGCCAAGATGGGATGTCCCCCCCAACAATCCAGAGACGAGTTACTCAGTGCCCCCCAGCCAATGGATTCGCCACCGTCCAATCAGGAGACGAGTGAGGAAAAATCCCGTGGACCCGCTAAAGAAGATAGAGTGTCGTCAAGAGGGAATGCTGGCATATCGTGCCATCTTGTCTTCTCAGTGTCTCGAATCGGGGTCTGCGCGTCTTGCCTCTTCGTTTGATGCGTGGTCGAGCACAGATCGTGCTCGTGATTTCGCGTTCGTGGTTCGAGTCCCACCGGGTGTTGATCGTTTTGACGCACGAGCGAAATTACCCGCCGCTCTGTCCCCAGCTAACTATCCTCCTCAGCGAAACCAATAAGACCACGGTCCAATTTCTTTGGTGTTTGATTGTGTGTGTGGTGTGTGGTGTGTGTTTGGTGTTGTGTGTCTGGGGAGTGGCCTGCTTTAAGTAGAATTGCTAAGTGTTTCTTTCATTTACATTGCATTTATTCTATTAATCTCTCTTGTCTCCCTCCCTATAAATAAACCCTCGTAAAAAGTTCCAGTTCGCTTGCCCGTTTTCTTATTACCAGCACGTGGCTGAAGAAATAGGGGCTGTCGTCGTATTGTCATGGGGTCCGACACTTGTAATACGCCCTCATTACACCGACCGAGTCGCTAAGCACCCGGGTGCCAGAGTCCGTCAGGTTGACTTCCCCGTAATTGACGACTGTACTTAGTATATTAAATTTGCTATTAACCCACCCACCCTAGCAGAAATTGCAACACGCGTCCTAAGTGACCATTCATGACCTTCAGAGTTATCAACACAACCTAAAATCCGGTGTCGGGGAACGCCTACATGCTTCCACCTGGCAGCCTTCCTCGCCACCACCCGCCCCCACAACAATATATATATTAATTAAAAACCGGCTATAGCGTGCGCCTGTAACCCTACTTAGGCTGTTGGAGGATCGCTTGAGACGGACTCTGCTCGACGCGCCTTCCTATGAGAGGTGTAGTCAGCCTAATCAATGGGACAACCAATCCCTTAATCCCTGTCTCGTAAGAGGCGACCAGGTGCTCAAAGGCATCGAGTAAAACCTATGCCAAATCAGTCTGCAGATCATACGGATGATCCCCTGCACCCCAATGGAGCACCGAAAGAAGAAGATATATATACTATATATGTGAATATTATATATATAAATATACACAGAATATATATTATTATATATTATATACACAAATATACCATCCATGCTTACATATGACGGATTCGCAAACCTGGTGACAGATGGTGTGTGACAGACAAATCGATCGAATGTTGGTAGATTCTGAATCTGATCCCAATTTTTGTTTGTGAAGCAGATTCTCATCATTAGAAAGGGCCAAAAAGATTTTCAGTATGTACAGCACAATATCTCAAAATGTGCGGAAATTCGAAAAACCAAAATAAAACCTTGTTTGGGCGGTTGAAGTGCCCGTACGCCGACAAGTACAGCACGAGTGATTTTTGGAGTCCGGATCCAGATCCGACCTGTCAGTGGATGCGAAAAAGTAAACTTCAGCGCTACAAGAGTATGCACTCCACCGAATACCTCTGTAGCTGTTGTTTATGCTCGTGCTGGCTCTTGTGAGTCCTTCATCACAAATTAAATAAAATCAAAAGCAAATACATGGCATATGTTTTTACATTGCCCGATCGTCTGTGCCGCATGCAAAGCAGTCCACATCGATGGAAAGTCTGTATGTAATCAGTGAAGACCCAAAACCCTGTCTCCCTACCCTATTGACTGCTTACCCACCATAACCATCCCAGCCTGGACACTGCGATCATCGCAGGCACTCGTATCGACTTCCTATCAGAGCATCCCTAGTAATAGAATACACCAGCTTGCTGTGCGCCAGTTAAAGCCGCATTTGGCTCGCCCTATAACTCAGAAGCCAGAGCAGCGGAAAGACATTGCTCTTGCGACTCCCATTCCCTCAAACCTCTTCCCCACACACTCGACAGCCTCCACCCTCCTCTGCATCCGTCGTGACAGTCAATTCCTCACAGCAGCGCGTCTGGCGCGAAAACAATCACTTTCTGTAAATCAGTAACTGGCGGCGGGAACTTACTGCTGCCACGAGCTAGAAGACCACAGAGCAAAAGCGCGAACACGTTGCTCACCCAAAGGGAGAGGAAGCCTGCAGAGCAAGTGTAATGATTCGCGTTAAGTCGCTCTCTCCGCGGGGAAACTGCTGAAGCTCACTGTGCGCTCTTCTCGTCTCTTAATGAGTCCTTCCAAAGCACCAAATAAAAGCTTGCGTGTATGTATCTCCATCCGTATTCTGAAATAACCCGGGTGAATACGGGCTTCACAGTACGCGCAACCTCATATTGAAGGGTTGTTGAAAGGTATGCTACAAAGTTAATACTTGACGAGTGATAATAGAGAAAAAAAAGATACTCGGAACGTTTTCGCAAGTACAGTTCCCTCGTCCATCCTTCATGCGGGGATTTTAACCCATTGCTTCCGACGCTTCCCGCTGAGATGAAGTGAGTTAGGGGACACCAATAGCACATAAAAATGCGAAAGAATGAAAACGTGGTATGCAACAGAACGTTAAATGAGAACAAGGAAAGTAAAATGCATTATACCCAACATAATTGCACTCCAGGGAAAGTCAGTGCCTGAAAATTAGTCAAATACCACAATTACATGAACAACTGGAAAGCACTCAGTACTCTCATACCTCTGCCAGCGAACGGTATTTTTGTATCCATGATGGGCCAATCGCATCCGATCTGAACCAAAATCGAATCGCTTGTTCTTGTCACCTAACCAACTCAGCCACAACGTTTTTGAGCATATTAATGCTCACAGACGAGATTCTTTTTTTTCACTTAAACATTAAAACGCATTTTCTGTTTGACTTATCTTTTGTGTTGGGCTGGTAGGATGGCCAAGAGGTAAGCACACTCACCGTCCAAACTGTCTAGCCATGATAAATGTTGAACCCCTATAAAAACTCCGTGCCGGTGTTTTGCAGCACGCGAAACATCAATGTGTGTTCTCGTCCCTTGATGGACGTAAACCGGGCAATTCCTATCTGCAGGCTCGGTTGGGTGACGTTAAAGATCCAAAAAGTAGGCGAGCTATCACCAGCATTTGACCAAATTGCCAAATTACTGCGCTGATTTCCTTGTTTTGAGTGGCAACCCTATAGGATTGTAACCCAGCCATAGAAATGCTTTCGCAGCACCGACACTCTGTACAGAAGCTGCTTCATTATCTGACTCTATTGTGCCAGAGATTGTATCAACCTTTTAAGTGTTATTATTTTTCTTCAAATGGTGTCGTCTTAGTTTAGTGTTACTCAAAGTCCCAAGAGCCACAATAATAAAACTTCTGCACAAGAAAGGAGAATGTAAAACACCTTGGATTTCAGCCAATTACCTTGCTGCCTGTAATCTACAATTATTTTTCCAAATAGTGGTAAACCAGACTACAAGTATGAAAAATGCACTGCCAGCCAAAATAACTATCAGCATCCATAGCTGACCATCTATAAGTAAGTAAGACAATAATTTCAAACTTGCAATGAACACGAGAGGCTTCATATTACGAGAAGCATTGCGACTCCATTTGTTACAAAATTTTATCTTCGAATGCATTAGAGGGGACATTGGAGAAAACCTAATCATACCATTTAACAAAAAGCGATATCGATCAAAAAAGTCTCCACAAAGACAGCAGAAATTAACGAGAACGCACTCAGTGGCGCATATCTCGCGAGGCTGAAACATTACGCTCGTTTGTAACCCACTGATAGTTCAGTTCGCCATCCAATCCAGCCTAAGATCTAATCAACTTGCTCTTGTCATCTATACCAACTCATCCACCAAACTTTGGCCAAATCCCGTCCATAGTGTTTGAAGAATATCTTGCACACAAACAGGACAGACAATAGACAAACAAACAGGGGTGAACATAACCTCGTCCACCTTGTGATCGAAGTATAATCCACATTCCTAAACTTCCCACTCTCCCCTATCCAGTCTCTCCTCCACCAAGCCTTTTTATACCTCATGATTTCTTCCTGATCATCTTTCACCCTCAACCTCTTAATCAGTGAAACAAACGGAACTTGAGAAAACAAACAACAAGTGATGAACGTCTCCAACAGACGCTTGGAATTGCCTGTGAGACATGTTCCTCAAGTGAAAATAATAATCTGGAATGTGGTAAGAGGTGGGTGAGAAAAGCAGAGGAAGATCTGGACGAATGACGGGACGTGTTGCATTTCCCTTGTGGCGAAATTGGGGTCGCGCATCAAGTCGGGCCGCGGTCTTAGTTTTGACACAAATACACCTTCAGTTGATAGAAATCTGTGACCCCAAAAGTACATTCCTTAAACAAACAGAGATGGCAGAAGATGCAACTTCACAATGTTGCAGTTATATTCACGTTTATTCGCTTCTAGCTAAGCAATGCAGAATCCAATAAGAGACAGACATGTCCTAATAAAGTAGCTGCAGCAATAATACATTAGTGCATGACATTCACAATGCACCATTGGGGGACCCAAGCTTTTATTGCGGGGGCTTTTTCCTTACAATACAACCGCTGAGCGACATATTTCAAAGGGATCTCAATTTAATGTAGAGTTCAAAACTGCAGTCACAAACTCGAGTGAGGCAAAAGACTTTGAGCTAAACCGCGAGAAGTAACAAGTTGGACTCAATATAACAGACCAACGCAAATACAGTACAACCATTTCAGTCTCTTGCCAGAACCCCCACCGGCTGACAGAAATCGTACTCAGATTGCCGCATGCAGCGGCCTATTGAATTCAATCCTCCATTTCTGTTGGCCTCCAACTTTATGGCCAGCAAAACCATTTCATCCTCCCCTCCAGCAGGGCACCATATTTCAGGTGTTATGCAGCTTAATTACCATTTTAAGCGATGTTGTTATCTACAGAATATTAACATTCCAACATAGCCACAGGCAGCCTTAAAATCTCAACATTGGCTTTCGTTATGTGTCATTTGCTGGCACACCCAAGTATGAGTCTTTTTGTCAAAGGAAAAGTTCAATCACAAACTAACTCGATTCTCAACCACTGCATATCCTGGCCACCTATCCTGAGGACACTTCCCAATCTGCCCATTTGTGGTTGCCCAAGTATAGGTTCGTTACGACTACAGTACTGCCAGGCAGTCTCTTGAAAAACATTATGCTGGGTTGGCCTGACATCGAAGGAGATTGATTCTGAGCAGCAATTGTAAATTTATTAAAGCACCAGTGATACCTCGCCTTACTCCTCACGAAAGCACGTGGGAAATGGCAAATGACACCTGGCTGCTACGATAACCTAGTGAGGGTAAAGTTCCCACGTTGTCTTTAATCTTCCAGGGATGGCGCACTTTATGATGCAAACCCTGCACATGCGAACAGCATCCACAGTTATAGTCGCGGCTTGAGAGAATCGAACCCAGACTTGACAGCTCAAGGTAGATTTGATGCGTACATCGTGCACCATCCTGTCAGGCCATGGATATCGGAAACAAGAACCAAAATTTAACGGTCCTATCTGACCAATTATACATAGCCAACAAAACACGGAGGTGACAGTTTGTTGCTGGGCAGAAATCAAACCAGACCGGACACAAGAGCTCAAAGGTGAGTAGACTACCTTCTTGACAGGACCCAAAACCCAGTTGACATAGAAAGCAAAAGGCTTCATGAACAGAACAGTTAAAGACTAATACAGCCACAAAAAACTGCAAGTTTTACCCAATGAGCACGGGCTGGCAAGCACATTTTCAAATAAAAGCGCATTCAGGACGATCGCTTGTCCGCCAGTCACTTCATTACCCCGTGCTCGCTCTCATAATGGAAGAAGAGTGTGTGTGGTGCCAGGAAGAAAAGCTTGATGAACCATGAGCCTCGAGGCAAGCAGCCAAGCATCCTGGCATTGCGGCAGTGGTTTATCGAGTGTTTATCGACGTACGATTCGTCGCGCATCTTGAAACTGAAGATGACCGATGTTAATGCGGGAAAAACATGCACGAATGGTTCTGATGTCCAAGGTGCTGGACTGCTTTTGTTGAGTGCACATACCTAATTTCACACATTTACTTTTCTCCAAGGTCACTATTGAGGAAAGTCAATCATTTACCTGTAAATTAAAGCGTTAAACTTGTATTGTATATACAATTCATTTAAAAAAACAAAACTTCAAAATATGGAAGAACACTCTAAAAGGTCTAAACAATCAGGAGATAAATCAGCAACAATCGATCTGTCCATAAAGAATCTTTATCCATATGGTGCCTATAATAATTATGACCTTTGATAAATTTATCGTTTTTGCCTTGGACCTTGACCTGCAAATTGGAAGACATGGTCAAAACAAATTGTAATCGATATTTTGAAAACCTATTCATTGGCGATCTTTTTTTTCTGTTACCTGAATTTGATTTGTCGCTCAGATCAATCCTGTGCGTCGGCGCTGTGCATGCGCGTAAGGAGAAATACAAACAGCGGTTGGATATTGATTACTGAGAGCACATCTTGTATTTTTACAGTGATTCTTTATCCTCCTGTCAGTGTGAGGCAGGATACATACATACCTCGTACGGACAATTGTCAGAAGTGAAGAAGCAATTAAGCCTGGAGTGAACAAGCAAGAAATGCAACACAGGCAGAAATTCCTTTCATTTGCTCCTCCAACTAACCTCTGTCCAGTGTTTTAGGCTCCTTGCCTTACGTACGCTGATTCTTTTTCTTTCACAGACAGAGTGGATTGCAACAAATTTTTAAAATTGACGTCAATTTTCGATAATAATCATTCGACGGCTTCAGGAGTTCCTCATGATGCTCTTTAAATCGCCTTTGAAGGAAGATATAATTGGCGCATTCGAGGATGATGTGTTGTACGTGTTGACTGCTTGTGCCACGTCTTACAACATCAGACTGTCGTTGAATCTTACATTTGTCGGAAATGTGACTACATCTTCCAAGGGTGTCTGATTCAGTTGAAGAAGACCAATCTTCCATTTAGAGCAAAAATCTTGTTGGGTGTGATGAAGGATTATTCAATGGCATGTCGTGTTTCACCGCATCTCTTTCCAGCGCTCTTCTGTGCGTGTTGGCTCGATCATGGAGGGATTTTTGCTTGGGATCCAGAATGACTCCGGAATTTCAACCTGTTCATTTGTTCGTATTAGTGTCACAGTTTATTGGGAGGTTAGGATTGCACCGCCTTTCGATATCCGAGCACATTCTTACCCCATACAGCATATGTGTGCGGTGCTATATCAGCTAAGACAAAGCCAAAGTTGCGTTTGCTCTGCAGAAGAATCTAGAGATCGTCCGATTTATGTGTTTCAATATGGATGTCCACCAGTTACGGCATGTGTTCCTTCTGGCCCAGACCAGTGCATTCTGCGCGAGAAGACCACGCATATTGAGATGTGGTGAAGAAGTGCAGCATTTGACCCCCCGCATTCTTCTCGCAGACTTGTGCATTGAGTTAACCCATACTCTTCTGTCTTCAACGTGACTTCAGAAGTATTGTGGAAAAGCAGGCCTTCTGTCGAAACGTTACCCCTAGATATTGCTGGTAACTTCTCGTATTGCATTGTATGCCACAGAAATATGGTATGCTGGGCACCTATGCTATTATTCAATAAACGATTTAAGGCTTTCTATTTGGCATTTGGGGGGCGGGGGAGGGGGGAGTGCGGTGAGGCTAGGAGTCCCAATATTTGAGTCACCTCTTCGAGCTTGCTTGAGCTTCCTTCGTAAGGTCACTTAGACCTTATTTTGTGCATGGCTTGGAGTGGCTAGCATAGATGTCAGCATTACCCGAATTTCTACTGATGTGCAGGTAATTCACTGATAATGTATTAATCAGCAATGACCATTTCAGCAAAGCCATTATTATTGAACGAGGTATACTTGTACTGACTACGTTTTCAAAGGCATGAGGTATCGTCGTCAGTCCCATTATGAATGAAAGGAGCCGTAGAGTCCACGGCATCTCTTGACTTTTAAACAACGGCAAAGTCAAATACATGCAACTCAGTCGTGTTCTGCACTGCTATCACACTTCATTGTGTGCGTCAGTGTCAGAGCCTGGTCACATGACTTCAATCAGGCCAAAGCCCAGCTTGTTCTTGTTGTACCTCCTTTAAAAACTGGCAATATTAGAGGTTTGTACCGATATGTTGTTCTAACTTAACTGAGCTATCCTTAGGTAGACCCATTTCAAATAGTTCTGCAAAGCCAGATAATACTTTCGAGCTCCTTACATCTTGCAAGATCTTTGCACAAAGTGCAATATAGTATGCTCTCCTTTGTTACCTCGGGTTCCTGTGTCTTAACTGTCTTTGAAATAGTTACTTCCAGAGCGAGTGCCTCTTTGGAAAATTGCCGAACACAGAGCCTGTTCCTTCGGTATTTTCTCCTTCGACGTGCACCAAATAAATAACTTCCATACGAAGCACATCCCTGATTTCAGTACAATATTTCCCATCTCAGGAATTGTACAGCCTTTAATTTGTTTGCATTAACTGTATCAAAACAACCATAATTTTGCATGTCTTTAATGAATCTGTTTTTCACGCGATGCAATCAGATAATTTAGCCGCCGCGGTAGCATAATAAATAAATGCAAAAAAAAAAAAAACATGCATTATGCGAATAAGAGAAATGATAATGGGTGAATAATGTTGTATAAATCTAACATGGTATCAAACATAACAGAGATTAAAGTTAGTAGGAGTTCCAATGAAAAAGGGAGGAAAAAAAATTAAAACCTGTCGAGCGATGGTATTTCCCTTCTATCTCATTCCACATGAAAACATATCATCGTTTCAGAGAATTGGGCAGATATACAAGAACACCACAAATAGAGCAGGAAGATTACATTGATTGAAAAGCCCATTGATGCATCTCCAAAATAGCATATTGGATCAAGGAGTGATTTCCTTCGGTCGCATGAGGACCCCGGCTTGCCAGAGGTGTAAGTGTGCTCCACAGATCGAGCAAGCCAGGAGCAACGGACCTACTGCAACGAGGAAATGCTACACGCAGCTGCTCACTCCGTTCGTGCGGCAGCTCACAAGCAATGTCAAAAAGAAAACCACAGCACGAATGAGCGCACAACCTTTCTTACGCACCGATAGCAAAGGGCCTCTAAAAAAACCATCAGGTAACAACACATCATGAAGGATGTGCGTCATACGCACTTACATTGAGTTGTCTATCTCTGAGTTTGACTCCTGGCCTGTACAATAAATCTGCCACATTGGGTTTCAAGCAGGGCATTGCATCACCATGCAGCATCCCTCAGACGATGTTACGTTGTTGCCTCATCTGCTAGCGTTAGTTACCCACGCATGCGATGCTGAAAATCGTTTTTTGTTGATTTCTAAAGTATATTGTGACTTCGTCGGTGTGTGTGTGTGTGTTGTGTGTGTGTGTGTGTGTGTGTTGTGATTGTGATGTGTGTGTTGTGTGTGCTTGTTGTGTGTGTGTGTGTGTGTGTGTGTGTGTGTGTGTGTGTTGTGTGTGTGTGTGTGTGTGTGTGTGTGTGTGTGTGTGTGTGTGTGTGCAATGTGTGTGTGTGTGTGAGCATGTAGAACAGCTATGGTTGTGTGTGTGGTGAGCACGATAAGCTCGAGGAACGTAAGAAGTCTACCAATGTCAATACCACTTATTCAGGAGAGGTATGGCTACGCTGATTAGATTTGTGCTCAAATCGGTCAAAGCTCAAGGTCACAGTGAGGTCAAACATAATTCCGTAAATTCAGTTGGAAATGGCGGATTTTTGCTTCGGTCGACGTACGAGTTCGTTTTAACCCTCGATATTTATTTTGTCTTCTTTTTTTGCGATCGCTTGGACGCTTAACCATGGTTGTCCAGAAATATCTGTAAAATCGGATGTTTTGGAGACGTTTTAAATGTATAAAAAATTTCATCGCCGCGTCCCGGCTCGTCCGTCGGTGCAGCCCGCTCGACCAGAAGCGTCGTTGAGTCACTAAAGTTTTTCCGTGTGCAGTGCTGATGGTGTTTTCCGATAAAGATGGTGTTTAAAATCATTTTTATCCCAATAAAGGTTATCGTCGCATCCTGACTCGCTAAGCTCGGATTATGTAAAGATTAGTGGCGGATGCCGGAATATTACGGTTTTGTGACTTTGACTAAAATAATATTAAATAATTGCGTGGGAAATGGGAGATTTTGTTGCTTCGTGTCGACGCTATTGATTTTGAGTGTTTGGTACAGAATCATGTAGAAACTTCTGGTTTGTGTCGCGTACCTTCTCGAGGAGACAGCTTGTTATTAACAAGCGTCAGAGCGTCAAGTTGACGATTTCTAATACCAGTCTATGACTGTGTTTGTTCGTTTTGTTTTTGTGTATACCTTGTCGAGGCTCGTAGAGAGCTAACACAAACGCACATCAAGGGGGTGTGAGACAAGAGGGCGGGAATGGGAAGGACAAACAGTGGGGTACTCGACTTAGGAGATCTTGAAGGGAGAGGATAGGCGGGAACACGGGGAATACAAGCATGGCATTACAGGACTTTCAGAAGAAAGGAGGGAATTTGAAGAGTGGTTTTAGGTGAGTTTAACGGGTAGAAAGATCGAGGTTGGATGGGTGACGATAACAGGTGTTGAACAGCGTGTTTAAGGCCTGGAGCGAGAATGGGATGAACAGAGTGAGGTAGTTGTTCAAGTTGCCGGAAAAAAAAGGAATTGAACGAGTGAGGTAGCAGTGATTTTGATTTGGTAGTTTACCAGAAGGGGTAGTTGGCGGACCTTGAGCGACCTGCGGAAAATGAGTGGGGACAAATCGCAGACAGGCGTGGGGGGGCAAAGACCGGAGAGGAGATGGTAGAAGACAGAAAGACCACCGACCTGCCTGTGGTGAGAAGTGAGGCCCAAAAGACAGCTCATCGTGGGGAGATACCAATATTCGAACAATGCTTAGTTGCCACAGCGTGAGCCGAGAAAGCGTGAGATGCAGCGGCCACCGCCAGAGAGGAGACAGTACTCCGTCAGGCTGTGGTTGAAAGCTTTTTATGTCGGTCAGGAGCTCAGGTGAGCGAGGAAGGCTGTTGCACAATGGAGGGTTCCAGCGGCGACTGGCTTTTGGAGCCAGGTTGAAATGTGCTTCCGCAGAAATCATGGCAGATAATGAACCAGAGAAGCTTGAAAGAAAGACTTCTTCAATAGGATTGTTGAGAATAGAGAGGAGGCGGGGGGGGGTCCAACGGTCCTTTTCGGAGAGACATTGTGAGAGTGTGAGATTTGTCAGATTGAAAACATGTTCCACGTGTTGGACAGTTGTAATTTACCCAAGACTGCAGAGAGCGAATAAGCTGCTGCTTCCGGTCTGCAGTGATGACAGATGTACCAGGATGTGGAGTCATCAGCAAGATATAAAGAGGATTTTACAGAGATGGAAGATCATGATTGAAAAACCAGAAAAGAGAACAGGCCCAGAACGCTACCTTGAGCACTCCAGCTGGACAGGAAGGGGATTGAAGAACTCCCTTTAGAGGCCAGTTGACTGTGACAGGAGAGAGGTCTGCGCCATAAGTGGAGATGCCTTGCGATTACCATAGGGAAGAGAGTTTGGTGAGCAGGGCAGGATGCCAGGACCATATCAAAAGCGCACGAATGTCTAGGATATGGCTCTGATTTTCATGTCCGGAATGGGACCTCCATCATGTTGAAAGCGCAAGAAGCAGCATGTTCCAGGTGGTGGAGTGACTGGGCTGAAACCAAACTGTATGATCTGAAATCAAGCCATTGAGAGAGCAAGGATTTAATGTTTGAAGCGAGTTGGATTCCAAACCATTGCTGATGATGGGAGAACACTGATTGGTTTTATTGCAGGATCTGTTTTGCACCTTTTTGTGCAGGCGTAATGTTTGCTGATTTCCAAGCAGACGGCAGTAGACCTTGAACACAAGGGGTGAAAGAAACAGAGAGAGGGTGAGCAAGAGAGAAACCAGGTTTTGTAGACACGTGGCTGATCCCTTCTGACGGTTTGAAGAATCTGAGTTGAGGTTGACAGCAAGTCTCCCACTTTGTCAGAGGAAAAGGACACAGAGTCCAGCGACAGTTGGGCTGCGACTGGTAAGTGGTAAGGTGGGTACAGAAAGCGATGGGTTTTGGACACAAGATTTTGATGCAAACACCGAGTTTAGGCATTTAGCCTTTTTCACGTGCGGTATCAGCAGTGTGGCCATTTGAGGTAAGGGAGGGGATGGAGGGGGAACATACACCAGAAACAGATTTGATTAGATGTCACCAGGATTTGGAGGAGGGAGACAGGTTTGAGAGTTCAGACTTGAGATTAGAAAGAAGTTGTTTTCTGGCTCTCCTGAGGGTAGACACGCACTTGTTCTGAGCTTTGTGGAAGGAACTGAGATTGCCTTCAGTTGGATGAGCCTTTTCATGAGGTGAAGGCAAGTTGTTTCAGGACAACTGCCTCGCCACAAGCTTCAGTGAACCATGGGCGGGAGGAAGAGTAGGACAACTGAAGATGAGAGGGGATAAAAATCTGTGCATGAGAGAGATCAATTTTCTTTGAAAGAATTCCCAGGATGAGTTTTTGTTGGAGAAAGTAGCGATGGGAGACTGCTCGATAAGTTTGATGGCTGCCTGGAGACCCTGCCAGTCGGCTTGAGTGAAATGCCAGACTTGACGGCACTGAGGTGGTTCTCTGATAACCGCCAGAGAGATGTCCACTTTGTCAAGCACGTGGTC
>CM068961.1:16377509-16403744 GCA_035128595.1 Eptatretus atami | reverse complement strand
CCAGTTGTGACTGGGCATCCTCCGTCAAGCAAAGTCTTTTCTTGGCACACCTGAACTTTTATCTACCTCCAAGGCTTTCATCCACAGTTTGATGGAGTACTGCTCTCCTCTCCAGACTAGTGCCCCTGGATCACACCTTGCTCAGTCTGATGCCGTGGAAACCCTTGATGCTGTGAAAGGCCTTCAAAAGCATTGGAATCTCCTGCAATGAAGATGAGTTTCCGGGCCTTTCATTTTCACATTTCAGACAGGTCAATCGTCTCTGGGTCTTCCACCACCTTCTTTCTGGTCTTGCACACTCCGCCCTTTCCGTGCTTTGTCCCCCAACCCCCCAGGTTTCTGCATTGTGTAAGTGGTCTGCCAGTAACTCCCTTCTGGCGATACCCCCAAATACAGACTCACTGCTCTTACCTCTACTCATTCGTTTCTCTTTTTTCCTGCCAGTGGAATCAATTTTCTCAGTCAATTCAATATCATTCTTCCCTCCAAGGCCTGTAGACAGCTGTTTCACTCTATCTCAAAATACAGTCTCTATCCTCATTATATCACATCCACAAACATGATCTTTTTCTACCCACACTAACCCTACCTAAGCCCACCACTTTCTGAGTTTCCAATTTTTCCTTCGTCTTCTTTGATTGAGAATTTGCAGCTGTATCCATCTTGATCACCCCCCTCCCCCCTCCTCATGTGCCCCCTTCCCCACATACCATATTTCTCCAAGTCTCCCAATATTTTGTCCTTCAACCCTGCTGTTGGTGCCCCCCTCTCTTTCTACTCTTCTTTTTGTTCTGTTAGCTCTTCCACGAGCCTCGACACTGGATACAAAGATAAAGTTATTCTGAGTGACGTCCAATTCAAATCCAGTGTCCTGAATGTACTGGGTCATGAACCTACCAGCATCTGTTCAATGTACACTGTTCACTCACAATGTTTTGGGTCATTATCTCTCCAACTGATAACTGTCCATTGCTACATCCACCACCAAAGGTGGATGGAGGTTACGTATTCGCCACTGTTTGTCTGTTTGTTTGACTGTTTCTGAGTAGGATATCTCAAAAAGTTATGGATTGATTCAGACGAAACTTGGTGGACAGGTTGGGGGTATGACAAGGACGAATTGGTTAGATTTTGGTGAAGATCCGGATCTGGAGACGAGAATTTTTTTTTTTAATTGTTCAAGTGATTCTTCACCATTGAGAGATAGGGCCAAAAACGATATATAGCATGATATCTCAAAAAACAAAAACTTGGTGGATGAGTTAAGTAGGTGGCAAGAACAAGCCGATTAGATTTTGCTTAAGGTCCGGATGCAGATCCGGTCCATCAATGGGAGCCAAAACGTAGACTCGAGCTGCGTGGAGGATATGTGCTCCACCGAGTGTCGTTCTAGTTTTACTTTTGCATGCATATGTGAGCGCAAAATCTTGCCTCGTGTGTGAGTCAAGTGACAGAGGTTGGAAAGATGCACAGTGACAGTGGAGCAGTGGCACAACAAGTAGACACAATAAGCAAAGGACGGAACAAACAGAAAACGAGGAGAAAGAGTAGGGGAGGAAGCAGTACCCTGCAAGTGGGTTCAGTTAGGTAGGGTTAATGGTGTAATAAAGATTGTGGGAAAGGATGGGAGTAGCCAATGAGATGGCAATTTTAAGCCTCAGAAGGAACACTGGAATAGATTTTTGCCTGAAGAAGGTAGTTACACAAACAGGAGAAACAAGAAACAAGAGTTGAGGTGTGCAGTCATTCTGGATTTTGGAAGTTTAACCAGGAGAGGGTTACTGGAAGAATGTGTGCATCCTATAGTTGTTGCGGAGGGTTTGAGTGCTGAAAGAGCAGAGTGAACTCAACCAGACTGTAAAAGGATGTAAAAACAGAGAGACCACCGACCTGCTGGTGGTATGAATGGAACAGACCTTGTGCATCGGCCTCATCATGGGATATTGCAATAATACCGAGAGATTTCGATTCCACAGAAGCCAGGAGAGACAGATGTGATGCTGGGGCATCAGAACATAAGGGAGAACAGTATTCATTTGAGCTACGGTCAAATTCCTTGGCAGGTGATTTCTCAAGAAACTGACATTTGGCCCAAAAGCCATGGTATTACCCTGTTTCCTGGCTGAATTAGAGTTCAATTCCTATTGAATAACGTAAAAAGGGGGTTCACAGCGTGAGTTAAAAAAGATATATGACCGTGGAACGTACTCAAAATAGATTGACATGCCAAAAAAGAGTGATCTATAATTAAGTGCCTATTCTAAATACATATACAGGGTGATCTATAATTAAGTGGTGCCCATTTTAAATATAGGAATAATCTTTGTGTTATTACATGTTATACATTAATTTTTTGGGTTTGAAAGCTTGTTTAGGGCCCTTAATATTATTTTTTGTTTGCCTTTAGATTGATCTATTATGGTTGAGAGACTGTTGCTCAAATTGCACGAATTACTGCACGGTATGAGGTTTGGAAGTCTGTAATTGCAGTTCAAAGATGGTGGTGGCTAAAAATGGGAAAACAGGAAATACCACATTGTTAATGCAAATAAAACACCAAAATAATAACAACAACAGAGTATTTCAACATTTAAAATACAGAATTATCGATCACCCGACTGTATATTGTTACGAATCTGGCAGCCATTTGCACACAACAGCCAGAGTCCCCGCAGTTCAGTTATTTCAATAAGTATGTATTTATAGTTAGAACCCTCCTGATGTCTAAAGGGAATTACATGTGTGCGCTGCAAGTTTCTTTCTAGTTAGATTTTTGCAATACCCAACGCCAACAAATCAATCCTTCACTTCTTCGCACCATCGACGCCATTGCCCACGTGCGTTCGAGCACGGACCTGGGCGGAGGTTTCCTCACCTCAGAACACCGACTCTGCCCAGGAAAGGAGGGCGTTCCCCCCTGTCCAATCACGGATGGCCAGCACATCACCCCACGAGACCCTGTCCAATCAGGGCAAAGATTACCTCAGGGGACGGGTCACCCCACCCCGTCCGGGGGAGGGATAAGAATCGCTGGGCTCCCCTGAGTGTTCGCTGGAGTTAGGTTGGAATTGTCGGAGGAGAAAGGGGTCGCCATTGCTCTTGGTATGCGTCAGTAGTCGCCGTCGTCTGGGCTTTTTGCTCTTTGCCCATTGGTCTTTTAGGCTGCAGTCATCGTCGTCTGCGGTCTTGGTCTGCGGTCTTTCCCGGGGTTCCTCGTGGTGGTGGTGGCATGGCAAGCCAGGACCGTGGTGCTCGATCGTCATTCGTGGCAGCCAGGATCGTGGCTCGTTGGATTCCGGGTCGTGGGTTCGAGTCCCACCGTGGTGGGTTGAGTCGGTGTAACCACACGAGGCGGCCAGGTACTCGGCCAAACTCTGACCTCCAGCCTGTCTATCCCCTTGGGTGCGAGGGTCGAAATAAAGACCTGGTGGGGTCCATTTTATTTGGTGTGTGTGTGTGTGTGTGTGTGGTGTGTGTGTCTGTGGTGGTGCTGTCCTACAAGTAGGAATTGTTAAGTGCTTTTGCTCACTGTACATTGCCTGCATATTCGTGATTAAGTCTGCTCTGTGTCTCCCTTCCCGATTACTGTAAATAAACCCGTTATTTTACCAGCTCGTTGCCTGTCGTTTCTTTCATTGGCCCAGTATGGTTCGGGCTTGAGAACTAGGAAGGCCGTTGTGCCGTAAATTGTTCATTTGGTCCGGCGCGGCTTTGTAACTTCCGCTCGGTTACGCTGGATCCGAGTCGGTAACAGCGACTCAGTTCGGACACAGTCGGCCGAGGGTGTGGCTTCCGCGGTATTTAGACGGCGTGGGTACTTAGGTAAATTGGAATTAGACAAGTGGACCCTAACTCACGCCGTCGAAATATTGGCGACCACGGTCCTTTAAGCGACCCGTCGACTCCGGAGTTATCCAGGGTGACGACCTTGCAATTCCGGTGTTTAGTGGGAGACAGCCCGACTGCTCCATCTAGCGGTCGTCCTCGCCACCGACCCCCGACCCACAACAATATATACATTCATAGGTTTTCCTAATATACATATATATATATATATATATATATGAACTCTGACAGTTGGTCAGTCTGTCCATTTGAGGAGGGCTTCCCAGTTCAGAGAAGGGCTTCAAAATCAAAAAGCCACCATTGTTTTGCTCCATAGCGCCCCTTTTGTAAGACTCGCACTTTATTACACTCTCATGGCTTTATCTTAACTCTAATTCAATGTCTAATTTCCTTTTTCATGGTCACTTAGATGGTTTAAGACTCTGTTGAAAAAAAACAGCAAGAAAATTGGTGGAAAATTAACGTTTTTAGAAAAATGCATTTTAAGTGAAACGAGAAAGCAATTAAAATGCAAAGCCTGTCCGCGTCTGCTTTGCACTGAGCAAAACGACAGTTTTAAAAAAAACAACTATACATTGTATTCATTGTGTCCTCCACAATCTCATAAAAAAAAGGTTTGTTGAAGACTTGATGACAAAAGCTCAATTGGTAAAAATGTTACGGCCTGGACAGACACACTGAATCTCAATGGTAAACAAGGGTTTTGAGTCAAACATTTATGGCTGCTCTACCACTTCATTGATGACGTCATCCGTACAATCCTATATTTCACATTTGGAGTAGAATGAGATGTGCCAAGTTTAAAAAATTTCCGATCAGCGGTTTCAGAGATATAATGTTTTATTTTTTGCATTTAATCCAAGTTGGCGGCCATACCACGTGAGCTATGAAGTCACAATTATTGTTAAAATATTCTCCATGGGAGGGGGAGGGTTGCTCTTACCCTGAAAAATTTGTCAATCGGTCAAGAAAAAGTATGAAGGGGGGGGGGGGATGAGAGGAGAGGAGGGAGGGGGAATGAGGGGAGGAAAGAGGGAGGGAGGGGTTAGAAGAGCAGGTGTAGGGTTCTTGCTTGGGAGTTAGGTTTAATGGCCGTTTTAAATGTATCTGTCGATAGATGCAATGCGGGAGGGAGAGGAGAGAGAGAGGAAAGTAAGAGGGGATGGCGGATAGAGTGTAGGGGAGAGTAGAGAGAGACAGTGTGGGAGGGGGGAGCGAGTGGAGGAAGAGGAGATAGTGATGTGGGAGATGGAGGTGGGGGGGGGGTGGAGAGTTGAGGTCTTTAGGTCTCATTGTACATTTTCGAGGAATTGTACGTTTCACATTAAAAACGGTATTTCACATGTGCATGGGCATGTATTTGCATATTATGTGAAGGAAATAAATTGTGTAGATTACATCATTTCTGGATCTGATGAACTGCCAGTGCCAATTTTGTGAAACTCTATGTGCAGCATCAAACCCAAGATGTCCAAATGTCATACATGTCTATACCTATGGGCTCACCACGGGTGTACCTGCCAGTATCTATATGTTCATTTTAAAACGTTCACGTGTCTTCGACTATTGCCTCATTTGAAGAACCCTTTTGAATGCCCCCATCACATAGGGACGTAAGTGTTGATTGTTGTCAACTTTTTGCCCCGCGCACACGCAGCGAAAAGCATGGTTAAGCAATTGGTTCGCTTATGTCTGTCTGTTTGCCTGTCTCTCCTTTTGCCTACAAACATCAGTTTATGATCAAGGAACAACCTAATTTCAATTAAATGTTATATTTGACCACAAAACGGAACATGAATCAGAACAAGAACCTGTAGTTTAGCAGTACTTTCACTCTGAATTTATCCCAATTCCGCATGTGCAGAGAGGAGTGAAATAATTTATTTTCGTCTGTCTGGCAGTCAAACAAGATTGAAAATAATTCCAAACAGGAAACTTACTGTTTTGAAGGATGTCATAAAGGACACAAACAATAGACACGAAGAGCTAATATAACGTGTTAAAGAAGGTGGTGTAAAAGTCGCTGAGTCAATAGCGGTAAACTTCGGAAAAAAATTTTTTCCACAACCCTTAAAAAACATATTTTTATTTAAATTGAATTATAAACTTAAACACTGCAGAACACAAATCGCCTTATTGCCAATTTCCAAACCCTTCCGTTGCACAGAACTTGGACAAGATATGATGGAATTTTACATCATCACGACCAAACAAATTTGCCACTCACAGACCGCACCCATGTCATTGTTTCTCCTTCACATAATATGATCATGTGTTCTCTGAACTCTCTCGTTTGTGAATGTAGTATGAGCATGACTGCTTTCTGGACAACACTGAAGACCCCATCATAAGGACCTTTTAAATTTAGAACAAAACGAGTTCCTTCACAGGATCTTCAATGGAGGAGGAGGCCATTCGGACCATAAAAGCCTGTGCAATGGTTGCCAACTTATGGTTGTTTATTCATCCTCTTCTTTTGCTTTTTTAATGTGAAGCATCAAGCATTGAAGCAGCACATACCATTTTGAATTCTTTGGTATGACTGGGCTGGGGTTCGACCCGCCGATCTCTCAGACTCAGAGCAGACCCTCGAGTCATTACGCCACTGAGTATGGTCAAATAAATTGGCTTGTCACTATTCTAATTATTGTTCATCCGTAATATGTATCAGCAAAGCATTTAATGTTTTGGACACAGCAACAATGAAGAAGCATTGTATAACTTAATTGGATTGGAGCTGGACCTCGCAGCATTGGTGCCTGAGTGTTGGCGTCTCACTCTGCTGAACTGACATTTCCATTGGATGCATTTTTGGTAGATCAATTTAAAACGACTTTCTTTGATAAAATGAATTTTCATTGGATTCTTTGATACAGAATCTAATGCAATCCATAAAAAAAATAAAGCTGGACATGTTTTGCTATGTTCCATTTTTGCAAATCATCCAATGATCAAATCGGATGCATTGCTGCGCTTCAAGTAATGATGTAAACTGGCAACGATATGATACATACGAATGGATGAATGCCATAATAATTTTTGATGTGCTTACCATGACATAAGCATGTGCAATGCCTCTACATAAATACAGGGGTAGCTCACCTCACAGTGATGAGTTTCATCACTGAATTAATTTGCATCAACCTAAATCAACTTCCTAACCCAGACTTGTTGCCTAAGTTACCAAAACTCTCATTTGGTGTTAGTATGGCAATATTTATAAATTACTAGCAGGGTATACTTGCACATTGTAAGCAGCAACAACAAATAGTGCTTCCTCTGTATCGGGTCGCTCTTCTGCATTTGATTTTTCATTTATTTCTTTTCATTTATTTATATTTTCATTTACAGATGCTTTCCAACAGTTCTGTAATTTTTTTCCTGGGGTATAAGCTTCGATGTCCATCGGCATGCAAAAATTACCATGCTTCCCCATTGTCTCTGGTTGCTCACCTGCATTTATTTATTGGATTCGCTATATATGAGATATCCCTTATTGTCGGGTTTTGCCGGCTGTCTGTGTGTGTGGTGTGTGTGTGTGTGTGTTGTGTGTGTGTGGTGTGTGTGGTGTGTGTGTGTGTGGTGTGTTGTGTGTGTGTGTGTGTCTGCAACGCGAGGCTCCACAGCACGAACCAGCGAACCGATTTCGATGAAACTTTGCCAACAGGTGGAATATATACTGGGAATGTGCGCGTTTGAATTTCGTTGCCTAGCAACCACCCGTTGCTGTGCAGCGGCCGAAAAACGCGTACAGTATTTTCAATACTTGTCCTTCAGTTTTGAATGTAGAGAAACGAGACTTCGGAATTAAACACTTCGAGATATTTAGAAAATTTTACTCGAGCCGATTTTTGATTGAGGTTTTTTTTCAAATGGTAGTCCTTCAAAAATCGGGTGTCTATTTACCGTCATTTAAGGTGTGTATACAGTGTTTGTAAGGACTACACCGTTGTTCCACCTTCGATCTCCTCGATCCAAACGTTATTGACCAAAGTGAAAAGGATCCAAAATAAATGGAATCACCGGCATTTCTGTCTTTGTGGATTTCTAATAATATAATATGTTTATTTATTTACCGAAAACGATTCCACGACCCACACACCACCTTCAATTATTTATTTATTTACCGAAAACAATTCCACGATCCACACACCACCTTCAATTATTTATTTATTTACCGAAAACGATTCACGACCCACACACCACCTTCAATTATTTATTTATTACCGAAAACAATTCCACGATCCACACACACCTTCAATTATTTATTTATTTACGAAAACGATTCCACGACCCACACACCACCTCCAATTATTTATTTATTTACCGAACGATTCCACGACCCACACACCACCTTCAATTATTTATTTATTTACCGAAACAATTCCACGATCCACACACCACCTTCAATTAATTTATTTATTTACTGAAAACGATTCCACGACCCACACACCACCTCCAATTATTTATTTATTTACCGTTAACGATTCCACGACCCACACACCACCTTCAATTATTTATTTATTTACCGTTAACGATTCCACGACCCACACACCACCTTCAATTATTTATTTATTTACGAAAACGAATCCACGACCCACACACCACCTCCAATTATTTATTTATTTACCGAAAACGATTCCCACCCACACACACCTCCAATTATTTATTTATTTACCGAAAACGATTCCACGACCACACACCACCTCCAATTATTTATTTATTTACCGAAAACGATTCACGACCACACACCACCTCAATTATTTATTTATTTACCGAAAACGATTCACGACCCACACACCACCTCCAATTATTTATTTATTTACCGAAAACGATTCCACGACCACACACCACCTCCAATTATTTATTTATTTACGGAAAACGATTCCACGATCCACACACCACCTTCAATTATTTATTTATTTACCGAAAACGATTCCACGACCACACACCACCTCCAATTATTTATTTATTTACCGAAAACGATTCACGACCCACACACCACCTCCAATTATTTATTTATTTACCGAAAACGATTCCACGATCCACACACAACCTCCAATTATTACTTGACGAAATCTACGATTTTGTCAAGTATGTTGGTCGGTTCAGTTTGTGAGTTGTTTGTGTGTACGTCTCGCTCTACAGGTCGCATTTCGAGTCGGAATGTCATGGAACTTCACCAATGGACTTATTGCCACCAGAATAGAACCTATAACTTTTGGCATGTCAAGGTCAAAGTCAAGGTCACAGTGAGGTCAAACATCCAAAAAAGTTATACTCGAGAACGGAAGAAGCTACCAATGTCAAATTACACCACGTGATTCAGGAGGGTGATGGCTAGCGCTGATTAGATTTTTTGTTACTTGACGAAATCTACGATTTTGTTTGTTTGTTTGTTTGTGTGTACGTCTCGCTCTACAGGTCGCATTTCGAGTCGGAATGTCATGGAACTTCACAATGGACTTATTGGCCACCAGAATAGAACCCTATAACTTTTGGCATGTCAAGGTCAAAGGTCAAGGTCAGGAAAAATTCCTGAAAATCGCGAAAATCCGTATCTTTTAGCATGGGCCGATTTTCAAAAATTCAGGTCTCCGCCAAATCTTAACGGATTCCTTTCAAATTTGAAACACGGACGTAGGAGGGGAGTATCTTTGACTGGATGAATTTCGTCAAGTCCTGGCCCTATGGGCCCATTTTTATTTATGTATTTACCGAAAACGATTCCACGACCCCACACCCACCTCCAATTATTTATTATTTAAAGTGGGAGGCATAGGAAAGTGGGCGTGGCTTATGAAAAATATTGTGTGGCTCAGGAGGTGTGGTCAAACAGAAGCATTGAGAGAAGTTTATCGGATTTTCCGTGTGTGTGTGTGTGTGTGTGTGTGTGTGTGTGTGTGTGTGGTGTGTGTGTGTGTGTGTGTGTGTGTCTGCAACGCGAGGCTCCACAGCACAAACCAGCAATCCGATTATTTTTCAAATGGTAGTCCTTCAAAAATAGGGTGTCTATTTACCGTCATTTTTTATGAGGAGTGCCAGTTGGCAAAATACGCAATAGGAAACATCTTGCCAGGCAGAGGAACAATTGTATGTGAACCAATACGTCTTGGCAATGAATCTTCGTCGGTGGATCGGTCAGAATGAAAAGCATCGTATCCAGCGTTCGATCCTAGCGAATCCCTCGTCGCTACCGGCTTGTTTTCTTTTTTTTTTTCTTCATTTGTTTATATTTTCATTTACGGATGTTTTCCGACAGTTGTGTGATTTTTCGTGTATTGGCTTTGATGCCCATTGGCACACACAATTACCGTGCTTTCCCATTGTCTCGGGTCACTCACCTGAATTTTTTTCATTTATATTTTTTTGTTTACGGATGTTTTCCAATGGTTCTGTGATTTTTTCCTGGCGTATTGGCTTCGACGTCCATTGGCAGGCAAAATTTCAGCTTTCTACATCACCCGGAAGGTATCCATCTTTAATATCAGACGGCGAGTCAGTCAGTGCGAGTCAGTGGCTGGAATGAGCTTTATATATTAGACTAGGAGGGTCTGCTTACACATTGTAAGCAAGAACGAACGGTGCTTCCTCATTGTCTCGGGTCGCTCATCTGCATTTGATTTTTCATCTATTTCTTTTCATTTATTTATATTTTCATTTACGGATGCTTTCCAACAGTTGTGTAATTTTTCCCAGGGTATCAGCTTCGATGTCCATCGGCACGCAATATTTAAGCTTTCAACATCACCAGGAAGGTACCTATCTTTAATATCAGTCAGTAAGTCAGTGGTTAGAATGAGCTTTATATATTAGATACGATTGTAGAGGATTTCAAGATGGGGGTGTTTATTCACGAGAACATCTGTGACTAACATACCGGTGACAGTATGACTCACACAATATTTATGTTAACTCAGCAATGGACATTTGCTCTGAACCTAAAACGAAAGGTCACAGCATTCTCTCGAACCATATTCGATGCATCTGAGCCTGTCTGGCACCCTGCCATACTTGCTAAAGTATCTACAAATGAATGGCATTAAGGATCTCCTCAACCTTCGCTGACTGGTGTCATTGTGAACACAAGACACGTATTGTTCTTAATGACATTCTTCCTTTTCCTGGCAGCTGGTATCCTTCAGGCTACCATCTTGGGCATCACTTATCTTCCTTGTTGATATCAACAATCTATATATATATATATATATATATATACCCAGGTTTGTGTCAAATGGTACTCGACCCCATGAACAGAAATGAGGCAACAATCTCATTATCAGCTACAGAAACGCAAAAAGATCTAAGTGCTGAAATATTTTGCTCTCTTTCTACATGTAAAATATGTGGTGTCATTGGGTCATTATCATGAAATAAGTGTGAATTGGGCCTTAGTTATAAGGTATTTACTTATATTTATAAGGTATTATAGTTATATATTTATAAGGTAGTTATAATATTTATAAGGTAGTTATATTTATATTTATAAGGTATTTATAAGGTAGTTATAATAGTTATAATATAAATATATATATTTATACGGTAGTTATAAGGTATTTACTTATATTTACAGGCATGAGGTATTTACTTGTCCCTCTTTCTGATCAAGACCTTATCTCGTCTTACACTTTGCAGCGCCAAAAGCAGATGCTCCTTTAAGAAATGTAACTTAAATAACATGATGACAATGCTATCATAGTGATGCAACCACCTGTCCTGTTCATGGACATGCTCTTTCTTCTCAGTGCTACTTTGGGCTGCAATTCGTGATTTCATTTAAGCAGCAGCATACAATATGATCCTGTTTTTGAAAGGCTTTGTGGGGTATTTATCGTTTATCACAAATTGATAAAAGATGGACGTCTATGATGTAATGCCCTGACTGTGAACCACCAGGGTGACAGTTTATAGTTCGGTCAGGCACCAAACCCAGGTGAGAGCTCGGATGGGAGCAAGTACAGTAGTTCCGAGCTATGGATGAAATAAACAGAACTTTGATCAAGGTCTGCTAACTGCGGAGTTAGTTAGGAGAAGCTGACATTTTGGGGGTTAACCCTCCGCTGAAGGGTCAATGCCCGAAACATCAGCCTCTCCTTGCTTCCCACAGCAGTTAGCACACTTCAATTAACGTTCTGTTGGTTCCATCCATTTTTCTACCCGTAAGCCATCAGAGATCGACACGATATCCATCCATCCATTGGGACCATACTCTGTACAAAGCATCGGTGCTGCCGAAGCAGTCTCCTAAGCTATTGGGCACCATCTTGGATGGGTTGCCACTCCAACGCACGACACTAGATCCTTCATCAGTAAGACTACTTTGGTTGTTTGGGAATTCGCACTGGCCTTCACCACTTCATTCTATCTCTGAGCTATCCTGCCATCTTGATGTAGCCATAACGACATTCAAAATTCAGCCCAATGTGCAACTATTTTAGCCAAGAGGATTGTGAGTTTGCACTTGTATCCTCTGATAGGAGCTACACATAAAAAAAGAACAATCACAGGACACTTGGAAAGCGCACAGCTTGAATCAACTCATGAGCTATAAAGGAGCTCTTGAGATGACTTGTTCATAAATGTGCAGAATTCGAATTTTACTCTTGTTCAAAAAGGTCAAATCTACCAAGTAATTCACACTTTTTAAACATTTAATCTCATAACTTTTTATCCTGAGATGTGAACTACCTTTGGAACAAGACATCTTCCTTGATGTAGTTGGGTCATAGCAAACCAAGCCCGAATCCAAGATCTTAAGTTCAAGTTTGAGTCTGAATACTAATGTACGAGTCTGAATATACTCGCACCAGGTTGATGCATTTTAGTCGAGTCAGTATATCTCCACCAACAGTCAGTATATTCACCGAAATTGAATCAATTCTTCTTTGTCTCACACCCAACGTGTCCACCAAATTTCAGCCGAATCCGTTCACAACTTTTTCAGCTGTCGTGCTATATATCGTTTTTGGCCCTATCTCTCAATGGTGAAGAATCACTTAAAACATTCTAGTAATCGGATCCGGATCTTCACCAAAATCTAATCAATTCGTCCTTGTCACACACCGAACCTGCCCACCAAATTTCATCCAGATCCATCTATAACTTTTTGAGATATCCTGCACACAAACAGACAGAAAGAGGTGAAAACATAACCTCCTTCACCTTCAGTGGTGTAGGTAATTAAGTTGAACACGTGACGTGTGAAGATGACAGGATGATAAGTTTGTGGGAGACACACAATTGCATTTAGCCTGGCAGGAATTATAAAAGGAATATTACAAAAAGGCATTTTACAGAAACTTGAACAGTAAGGAAAGTTATCTCAAATGGTACCCTTTCTATTAAAGCCTTATTGTGCCTGATGTGATGTTGAGCTATATTTACTCATGATAACTAGAGATGCTTTTACCTTCTTTATTAATTGCACCATAGCATTGTGAAAGACTCGCCTCTAAGCTGTCTCGCCTGGGTTCTAATCCCGACCCAGCGATAAACTGTCATCCTGTTGTTTCACAGGCAGGGTGATTCATCAATGTGCGTGCCGTCCCTCGGATGGACATTAAAACTAGGCGTCCCATCTGCCAGCATAAGTTGGTGACCATTAAAGACCCCACAGTGTCCTTCGTAAAGAGTAGACGAGCTATCACCAGCACCATGAACAAATTACAACTTCCTGCCCTAACTACTGCTGGGAAGGCAGTGGCAAACCACACAGTATGTCTTGCCAAGAAACTGCTTCAGCAGAGCACCGACGCTCTGTAACAGAGTATGTTATATCAGAATTGTTGTTGTTCGTCTTTCGGCTGCTCCCTCGTTTTTTTTAGGGCGGGGGGGGTTTTTGCACAGCGGTCATCCGTTATGATCGCATATGATTTGCATAGGTTTTACGCCGGATGCCTTCCTACGCAACCCTGGTCCTCTTTACGACACAGGGATAAGATTGGGTTTCGCCATGATTCCGGGCTGCCCTACACCCTCTCATAGCACGGACCGGCGCAGAGCTCCGTCCTCAAGCGATCCTCCAACCCAAGCCTCCGAGTAGCCGGATTACAGGTGCACGCCACTATGCCCGGTATGTTATATCAGAATTAGAAATGTAAAAATTATTTTTGCATGTCTCGCAGGTTAAATGACAAATTGGTTCACGAGTCAGTAAGTGACCACTATATTCGTTATGGGTGTGTGTCTGTCTGTCTGTCTGTCCCGAGCATAGCTCTGTGGGTTTTGATCCGATCTTGATAAAATTAGGGTGCGAGGTTTGTATCATGATCTAGTTGTGTTTTCCTGAGAATGGGCGTGCTGCGCCCATTATGGGCGGAGCCACGCCCAAAAATTGTGTTTTTAAGGGGTAGCCGGTTTCAAGTTACATCTTCTCCGAGGGGGTTTGTCGAATCTGGCAGGGGTTTCGGTATTTGGTTAGCCCAATGGCACCTGCATAGCCCCACGGAGCTCGATATTTCATTTTCGTCCCAAGGTCAAGGTCACAAGGTCACGAACTTAGAAAATGTCAAAAACATCAATAAATTGGGCATCGAGCTCTAGGGTTTTCAACTGTTTCGAATGAAAGTTGGTATGCAAGTAGTGCTTTCGAGTACTACAACTTTCATCATTTACGTTTTTCCCGATTCCCGCCAGTTTGCCCGTGGCGTCCCCTCGAAGGTCAAAAAATAAACAAGTAGTCATAGACTGGTACTTACGAAATCGTCAACTTGACCTCTGACCTTGTCTAATAAAAGCTGTCTCTAGAGAAGGTAGCGACGCAAACCAGAAGTTTCTACGATGATTCTGTACCAAACCATCAAAAATAGAATGTTTGACCTCACTGTGACCTTGACCTTTGACCAAAATCTAATCAGCGCTAGCCATCACCCTCCTGAATCACGTGGTGTAATTTGACATTGGTAGCTTCTTCCATTCTTGAGTTATCGTGCCTACAAACAACACACAAACACACAAGCACACAAACACACAAACACACGACGGAAGTCATCAATATACTTACGAAATCTAAAAAAGGGAACCGCGTACATTGCTCGTGAACCATCGCAGTCTCCAGACTTGTATGTGTTACTTTTGATGTAATCATTCCTTTGAGAATGAAAGTGTGACATGATTGGGTGATGCCAGGTAAGTAGTAGATAGTCAGCAGGTGATATCATATATTTTACGGGTTCATTATAAATATATTCCAAATGAAACTTTTTAAAAAAGACACTTGAGTTTGGGTCTTGAACTCGTCTTACATAATCGTGCTCTAATTAATGCAAAAAGAACATATTTAAGCTTGTTACATCATAATATTTTAAAGTGAAAAATCAGATTTAAATATTCAACCATAAAATGTAGAAATAAATACTTTTTCAAACAGCAAACTATCCATTCCACTGCTCCGGACAGCCACTGGAAGAGGTGCAATCCCTGGAACTCCTTGAGCCCACGATCGGCTATAAACTTTCATGGAAGGATCATATCACCAAGCTGGCATCAAAGACTAGTCGCCGTCTGTGTATTCTCTATAGAGGTACTTGGCATTCCTGAGTCACACCAAACTCTTCAGGAACCCCACCAGCTACTCAAGTGAAAGTACAAAGTTTTTATGTGGAGCTCCATGGAGTATGGTACCCCACTCTGGGTGGTGCTGCTGCTTCCCACCTTTCTCCCCTTGAGGAAGTTGTAAACGAGGCCTTCCACACCATTGGTATCTCAAGATGGGAGGCAGATTCCCAAGGATTGTCATTCTCCTACTGGTGGAAACTTGGTGGGCTATTTTATACAAGCTTACATCTGGCCTTGCTCTTCCTACCCACTCCTACCTATGGCCTCCCCAAGCCAACCCAGGCCGCATGTGTTCCTCAAGAAACCCCGCATGTTCACTCTCCCAAAATCCAGACTTGCTGGCCACCTGCATTCGTTCATCCCCTTATTCTCCTGATTGTGGAATCATCTCCCTGTGTCCGTGGTTTCGTTCTCCTTGTTTCAATTTTTCAAATGCATTGCCCATCACTCTCTTACGCGCTCACCCATGCAGATTCATAATCACTTCTACACATGCCGATTCTTTCCCGTTCTGTTCCTCTCCGGGCCATTGCTACTCATGTTTGTGTTATTCCTCTTTTCCTTATTGTGTATGTCCATCCCCCTCTCCAACAACAGGTCGTATATAAACCTGCTTCCCTTCGTCATTTAGTTCCTCCATGAGCCGATTCTGATATAAAAGTAGTCTTTGTTGAATCACCATTATATCAAAGACCTCACCAGTTTAAAACAGACTTAAGCCTGCTTTTGGGCTGCTGAGTAGCCTCTCAGTTGTCCTGCCAGAGGAAGTTTTAACAGCTAAAACCAATTCACCAAAGCATCAGCACAAACACAGTGACCCAACAGGTATTGCGAATCAACTGATCTGGAGGTTTCGCCCTTGTTGGGGCATCGTCAGGATCAGTGAAGATCTGCGAGCCCAGCCAGGCAATAAGGCAAGATGGTTTGTGATACGTGCTGGGTCACTGTGTTTGTGCTGATACTTTCGTGAATTTGTTTCAGCTGTTAAAACTTCCTCTGGAAATACACTGTTGAAAGGCTGCTCAATAGCCCAAAAGCAGGTTTAGGTCTGTTTTCAACTGGTCAGGTCTTTTGTATTCTGTTCCCAGGTGCAAAACGGTTCTGGTTAATCAGTGGGAGTAAATGGTCGCACTTGCCCTCATGTGAGAGAGCTATGAATGGCATTAAGTTTTTTTTTTTAATCAGAAAGTGTATGGGTTCAAAACAAAACTTATATTGACTTTGATCCGTCAGTTGTGAAGCAATGAAAATGACTATTGAGGGGAATGGCAGATATGCCTCCACCCACATTATTACATCATTGTACATACTTGCACCAAGTTTGATTTAAATCCCTGAACCCAGATTTTAAAGATTAAATAATTCTGGCCGCCAGACCATGCGTTCGATCAGGATGAAATTCAAAACACGTATTCCCAATAACTACTGGATTGTAATTGTGAAGTTTCACATCGATTGATGAAGCAGTTCAAGAGAAGAATTTTTCAAAGATTTTTGTTCAATCCAATATTGCTGCCAGACCATGTGAGCTATTAATTATTCGTGACCACCCTGCTATCCCCAAGGCTTGGGGAACATGTGAGTGAAGTTTCCCTTCAATCTGTCAAGCTGTTCTGGAGAAGATTATCTTTTTTTAAGATTTGAGGGTAAATTCAACATGGCTGCCAAACCATGTGACCATTGACATCACGGATAACTTTTTAGTCCTCATGGGTAGGCGATCATACCTGTAAAGTTTTGCCTCGATCTGTTCAGCCATTTCAGAGAAGAAGACTTTTTTAAGGTTTGTATGTTAAAAACAACATGGCTGCCAAAGCACATAATCAATGAAGTCAATTTTTTTTTCCCCCCATACAATTGAGTCCTAGATGACCCTCAAAAATTTTCATGCTGATCTGACAAAGCGTTCGATATATGTAATTATGATGTCATAACAAAGCCACCTATGACATCATCAAAAAAAATCATACTTATTTCCCAAAGGGAGTACAGTACTTCATACGTGCCAAGTTTCAATTTTTTCCATGGAGCGATTTTGGAGATACAGAGGTCCAAAGTTTTTCCAACATGGCTGTCACACCATGTGACCTATGATGTCATAATTATCATAAAAACATTCTACATGAGCAGTTGCAGCTATGGTGAAAATTTTGTTTCAATCGGATAAGCGGTTGCAGAGAAAACAGGAAATTAGCTTGGACGCAAGGACATACGTACCGATGGATGGACAACCCAAAAGCATAATCCCACCTGCAACTTCGTCAGTGGAGGCATAAAAATAGGGGCAATACCACTGCGCACTCACCTGGTCATGGTTGGATAAGAAAACCAGGGAACTGCAAATTATTGTTACGGTTGTGGGGGTAGATGGAAGAATTTAATAGGGAATATAGCATTGTTTGGAGTTGCTTGGTCCGTAGATGTGTAGAAGGCATCTCGATGTAATAAAGCAGGGAACCTGTGAGCTTAAGTGTTATGTGTCACCACACGACGGGGTGGTGTCGTGTTAATTAGCTAGGGTTTAAGAATAAGCTTCCCCAGTATGTAATCGTCCCTCTGTGACTTTTTCCTATGTCTTTATAACCAAACCCATGAGGAGGAACAAGCAGGCTCGCTGAGCGGGCAGAAGCCCTGCCTTGCCGGGTTTCATGCGAGCAGGCCACGCCCCGGAGGTGGAGGATATAGGCGTGATCGAGAAGAAGGTTGCTTGCGCATTGTGGGAGGCTTCCGACTACTGTATAGGATGAGAGATCGGCAGAGCACACACACGAGGTCAGTGTGAGGAACGCATGAGGCAGAGTTGATTCGGAAGAGAATCAGAGGAGAGTGGAGTTCGGAGTTGGTTTGCGCATTTTGGGAGAGCCGTGATAAAAGGGTGGCTTGCACACTTTTGGTGGAGAGCCATGATCAGTAGGCTGGACATTTTGAGATTTTGAGAGGCATCGGAGGCATTTTGAGAGGCATCGGACTCAGTAGGGTTGTGCATTTTGTGGAGAGCCATGATCAGAGTGGAGGCACGAGGTGCATTGTTTGGAGAGGCAGTGTCAGAGGAGGGAGTGGAGGTTGACCACACGCCGAGGAGGACATGGCCATTGTATTTGGGTTGAGGCGGTTTGGCTCGTGTGGTGAAGCAAGGTGCTGACCTTCAGCTCTTGGTTGAGTCGAGTTGGTAAGGACGATCGGAGCACATGACGCCATTACACTGGGGCTCTGGGCCTTAGTGTTGAGTGCCGTTCGCAGATCGCCTGGCGTACGTTTGTCCTGCTACGAGAGAAGCGCCATCTTGCACGCGTATGCACATGCTGGTGAAAAACGCTTCAATTCCAAGTTCCAGAGGACCAGCTCTGGGCCAGGCTAAGTACAAGAATAGTTAAAAGGAGGGATTTTCTTTTCTTTTCTTTTGTGTGTCCCTTTGTCTGTATTTGAGTGTGTGGGGAGGCACCTCGACTGCAGGATTTTTTATTATATCATTATCCTTTGAATTATTGTCCTTGTAAATATTTATGTTCATTAAATGTGTTGATTTTAAGAAACTGTATTCGTGTATTTGTAGTGGGAATTGAGGATAACGCCCCCCGCCCACACCGTGGCCGGTTCTCTGTCCTCCTGTGATTCCCCTGTCTGATTGCCCCATGCCCTTCCAGCACATGTTAAAATCTCTGAGGATCAACGCGTCCACCTCCCATTAATAAGGAGCCGCTCGGCCGTCCGGGGGCTGTCGGTGTTAACTGCCCGGCACCACACATTTGGGTCGGGAGATTAACCTGGGCCGGCCACCCCTGCGACAATATGTAACGGAGAAGAACGTAAATACCTATGTTTTTTTAATTTAATGTCATGAACAAACTTTAGTACATCATGGGTGGTGAAGGTTGTGGTCAAGTTTAATCGCAATTGCATGCGCAGTTTCTGAGTTTCTTTCTCATCTGGAATGTAGTTCTGGGAAGCTTATGGGATGGCGCATCGTCCATCCGTCAGTCCGTCTATCCACAAATACTTGCAACTGCTTCTCTGAAACTACATATACGATTTCAATGAAACCACCACAACATTCATCACCGTGTATGTATCAAAGATTGTTCTCTCCTCCGGTGAGAGTAATAACAACACCAATGATAGAGCATAATATTAATGTTTTTACAAAACAATATTAATACCAATAATATCCCCCCTCCCCTACCACAAGGGGTTTTTGGTAAGGGGGACACTGCATCAGTGTCCCCCTTACCAGTACACTGGTGCTCATTTTGCCGACCTTGGAAGGATGACAGGCTGAGTCAACCTCCTGGTGTATTTTTAATTCAGCGGCCAACGGGGCTTGAACTCAGGACCCTCGGATCCCAAGCCACCACCCTAACCACTAAGCCAACAGCAGGCAGAAGAGGTACTACCATCATACAAAAATATATTGATTTAATAAACTCAGACACTTTGGTTGTATGAAATCTTTGAAATGTATTAAAATTGTGGAAGATGTCCAAAAGGAATAAAAAATAAATTTCAAGCAATAAAAGGAACAGACAATACTTAAGATATTCAGGTCAAGGTTTCGAGAGTTTCTGGGAATTTTAACATCTGTTGGAGCACAGTTCGTCCGCTAATGTATCTTCACAATAATAAATGGAGGTGACGAAAATGCGGGTTTTATAGCCCTCGCTTATATATTGGAACTCAAAAATGAAGGATATTTATTGTCGCATTCACAGTAATCAAAGGAACATTTGGATTTTGGGATTATGACAAAGTACTTACTGTGTGGGCTGAAAATGAGACAGAGGAGGAAAAAATCAAAATGAAAGTACTGTTTATTGGAGATGCTAATACTTTGATGGAGAAAGAAATGTTTGATATCTGTATGGAATGATATGTTCGATGAGTAAATAATAAACTAAATCGAAAGAGATGAGATGTTGAATAGAAGAAAACTCAAGAAATCTTCACAAGTATCATTCCTGAAAAAAAAAAGAAAAGATGACAACATGTAAAACTACAACGGCACTCGGTAGAGCGCATGCCTCCACCAGGCTGAACAGTTTATGTTTTGTATCCACTGATAGGTGGGATCTCCATCCGGTCCTTAACCAAAATCTAGTCGGCTTGTTCTTGTCACCTACCCAACTCATCCACCTAGTTTCGTCCAAATCCATCCATAAGTTTTTGAGATACCCTACTCACAGACAGACAAACAAGGGTGAAAACATACCCCTCTCCACGTTTGGTGGCGGAGGTAATCAAACAATGACAATTATACGTGGAATCTTGGAATGCTTGAGGAAATAAGCCACATTATTTTTGGCTGATTTTAAACAAATCAGATGGAGAGACTGATTTAAAAAAAACAACGTTAATGTCAAGTGGTAATGTGAGACAACACAGCCTCTCTGCATCTCTTACCTATGAGACACATTAGAAATAAAATCACATCAAAAATATTGCAACTCTACCTATCTTGCACTACAATACTTTAACCTAGCTTGTAAATGAAGAAGAAATAATGTGGAGCACAAATTGTCTGAATCCAAAATCATTTCAACGCTCAAGCACCACTCACGATCTATCACTTCATTATGGGATGTAAACGACTATGGGAGATTCCTTTCACTAGATTATAAACAGGGTGAGGGCTACACAACCAATACACAGTAAACAGGGTGTAGATGCTTATAACTCTTCTCAAAGTCTGTAACAGTACCAGTCATAGAGAACCTATTTTAGAAATAGCTAGGTTCAAAAAATTGGAAACACTGTCATTGATCCAGCAACCTGAGTGCCAAAAAGGAACATTAAAATGTAATACTGTATCGTCAAAACTTTTTGTGTATCAAAAGAGCAGTTCTACGCGTGTAAAAGATAGTGATGGAAGAGAGAAAGGAAACCTTGGGAGTGTAAACAAATCAAAGGAATCTTCAAAAACGGATTATTTTTTTTGTCATCCAAAACCAAGTGCAACTAGAGTGAAGTCGATGGCATACCATCGCAAATCCCCATGCTTCCCACCTAAAGCAAAGTTGGAAGATGGCATAAAGTTCCACCAGGAATGACTCAACATCACAGAGATTAGAAAAAACTTTTTCCCCATTTTGACCCCAAGTCCCCACACCCTGGGGGATAAACTGGAGGTCAAATCTAAAAACCCGTTCCATATTTCATGCGTCACCCAATGTTTATTGTATATACAAAGTTTCATTAAAAAATGTTTTAAAATGTGCCGGCAATTGCATTTTTTTTGTTTTTTACCTTTTCACCCTACTCCAGGGGTCGGGGCCAAAAACGATACTGCTCTTGCATCTTCGTACCACGTGGTGATCATAACTACCAAGTTTGGTGAATTTCTGCACAACCACTTAAAAAACTTTGACGTACGGATGGATGGATGGACATATCAAATATTGAAACAGCTACACTGCTTTAAAAAATGACCAACCATATGTGATAAAATTATGTAAGGCAAATAAGTGATGACCTTCATCCATTAATAATGCTTTGTTTGCAGGACAGTGCTGCTGGAGGGGTCTCAGCAGCACGAAAAGCCACAAATGAATGAAATGCCCAAAAACAAACCCAAGAGGAAATGGAAAGGCACAGTAAAACAAAATATTAAGTTCTGGTGTCTCTTTAACCAGGTTATTATTTTGTATGCCGCCTGTGGATGCTGGTTGCACCATTGCTCGGAGGACGGCTGTGCCACTGATGCAGTTCCCCCTGTTTCCAGTAAGCTGATACTCATTTGGCTGACCTCAGAAGGATGAATGCCTGGTGTTGGCTTCATGGTTAGGGTGGTGGGCTTAGGATCCTTGGATCCTGAGTTCAAATCCCACTTGGCTGTTGAATTAATACCAGGTGGGGTTGACTCTGCCTGTCATCCTTCTGAGGTCAGCAAAATGAGTATCAGCTTGCTGGTATACTGTGTCGGAGTGGTGACCCGTCCAGGATTGTGCCCAATAGCCAAGGAGACTGCTTAAGCAGCACCAATGCTCTGCACAGAGTATCGTCCCAATGGATGGATGGATGGATGGATGGATGACAGACTGAGTCAACCCACCTGGTGTTATTTAACGGCTTTACAGGGACTCTAAATCAAGACCCTAAGATATTAAGCCAGCTACCTTAACCGTTAAGCCAACAGGAGGCTTTTTAACCAGGTAAATACATTTCATTTCGGCGTTATTGTACATTTTGCACAGATGCTTGCAGATATCCCTGATTGAACATAAACGATAGTTGAAGACATGTTTATTTCTGTAAATTGAAGCAGGTGGGAAAATGTATGTAGTTTGTATCCTTTTCCAAGATAAATATCAATTCAGAAACGGGTTAAGGAATACAACATCAAGTTTAGAGCTTGAAAAGATCTTTAACATGCTGAACTTGGAAGAGAATATTGTTTGTATGAAAGATGAACGACGTGAAATCCAAAGAAGTAATAAAAAAATATTATTATGAGGACAAATGGATCACAGTGAGTGACAATGGAATGAAATCGCTCTCGTTGGATTGTTTCTATAACGATTCTGTGAATGATAAGGATAACAGGTATATCTTGATGGAATGGAATTCCGACATTTGTGGAAAATTATTTCGTTCTTCTTCGAAGATAGATGTTGATTAGGCATTCCAATTGCAAGATCCGAATTCCAAATGTTGCACACAATTAAGTCTGTATTTTTGCATTTCATCTCAATCAACAAATTGTCATTGTAAGATATTGTTTTTAATCTACTTTCTGCAAATGACTTCATTTGGACAATATGGTTCCACCTTTGGAAAATGCAGTGAATTATGCTTCAATATGTGTATCTCTCATCCTTACCTCTCAATACTTCATCCCAAACTCCTATATTATATGTGTGGGTACATTTGCTCAAATTATATATGTAAACTATGAAGTTTTGTTCATATGGTGATACCACCTTGGTTGTACGATTTTACACGATTTGGGTTCCAACAGGTCTTTCGCAATAAATTTTCACAACCGAGAACAACTGAATAAGTCTCACGCATAAGGATAATATTATGTGCTTGGAAATAATGGCGATACATGAACAAATTCCCAGAATAAAAAGTTACAATGACGGTTTTGGGATGACAGGATGGCCGAGAGGTACGCACGCACATTCACCTTGGAGCTGTCTAGCCTGGGTTTGAATGCCGACACAGTTATATGCTGTCATCCTGGTGTGTCAGAGGCAGGGTGACTCATAAATGCGTGTGCCATCCCTCGGATGGATGTTTAACGGATGTCCTGTCTGCCAGCATTAGTTGGTAGATGTTAAAGATCTTACAGTGTCCTTCACCAAGAGGAGGTGAGCTATTGCCGGCAGGCTCGGCACCCTGAACAACTTCCAAATTCCTGTCCGAACCTACAGAGGACCACCTCAGCTGATGGTGCTACCCTGCAGCCTTGAGCTGCACACAAATGAAGAAAGAGAATAAGTTTTGCTGGAATATCTCTGATAAGGACTGATATAAGACCGATCTTGACTAATAAATGTCAGGGTGTGTGTGTGTATGTGTGCGTGTGCGTGTGCGTGTGCCCATGCGAGCGTGCATGCGTCTACCATAACTCCAAAATCATAAACTTCGCAGCCTGAAACTTTGCATGCACACTAAGACTCCAAGGAAGTGCAAGAGTGAAAATTTGGTGTTTAAGTTAATTAAAACACCCTTTTGAAGATAATGAAAGGCCTTAATTAATTATATACTTTATCAGGCAATCCTTGGCCACCTCGCTCTCTTGGGTCTTAAGGCATATCCTGGGTTACCTTGCTGGGGACTGAAGCAACCATGTTTTTGGCCTGCCACTCGCCTGTGATGGCCCCGTGTTGTTCTGCAGTAACTTCGACAGTCAAATACCAATAAATTAAAAAAACATGAACTATATATAATATATATAATATATATGTGTGTGATATATATATATATATATATATTTCTGTATATATATATATATATATATTATACATATATATCTATTATAATACCAAGCTTGCACACTAAAAACTCAGCTCGCTGTCACACGATCCCTATGAAATTGCTGTGGCACTTAGCGGACATGCCGACAATGTTTGGCAAGTCTTGGCGTTCCATAGTACCACTTGCATTTTTGCACAATGCATATTTTTGTCATTCCCCGTGTACGGGTCTGTCGTCTGCTACCAGCTATGTTGTACTGCTATTCCGTGCATGTGCACGGATATCGCTAGTATATATATATATATATATATATATATATATATATATATACACACAGAAATTTTATATATACAGTGGGGAGAACAAGTATTTGATACACTGCCGATTTTGCAGGTTTTCCCACTTCAAAGCACGTGGAGGTCTGTAATTTTTATCATAGGTACACTTCAACTGTGAAAGACGGAATCTAAAACAAAAATCCTGAAAATCACATTGTATGATTTTTAAATAATTAATTTGCATTTTATTGCATGAAATAAGTATTTGATACATCAGAAAAACAGAACTTAATATTTGGTACAGAAACCTTTGTTTGCAATTACAGAGATCAGAGTTTCCTGTAGTTCTTAACCAGGTTTGCACAGACTGCAGCAGGGATTTTGGCCCACTCCTCCATACAGATCTTCTCCAGATCCTTCAGGTTTCGGGGCTGTCGCTGGGCAACACAGACTTTCAGCTCCCTCCAAAGATTTTCTATTGGGTTCAAGTCTGGAGACTGCTGGGCCACTCCAGGACCTTGAGATGCTTCTTACGGAGCCACTCCTTAGTTGCCCTGGCTGTGTGTTTCGGGTCGTGTCATGCTGGAAGACCCAGCCACGCCCCATCTTCAATGCTTCTGTTGAGGGAAGGAGGTTGTTGGCCAAGATCTCCGATACATGGCCCCATCCATCCTCCCTCAATACGGTGCAGTCGTCCTGTCCCCTTTGCAGAAAAGCATCCCCAAAGAATGATGTTTCCACCTCCATGCTTCATGGTTGGGATGGTGTTGTTGGGATTGTACTCATCCTTCTTCTTCCTCCAAACACGGCGAGTGGAGTTTAAACCAAAAAGCTCTATTTTGGTCTCATCAGACCACATGACCTTCTCCCATTACTCCTCTGGATCATCCAGATGGTCATTGGCAAACTTCAGACAGGCCTGGACATGCGCTGGCTTGAGCAGAGGGACCTTGCGTGCGCTGCAGGATTTTATTCCATGACGGCGTAGTGTGTTACTTATGGTTTTCTTTGATACTGTGGTCCCAGCTCTCTTCAGGTCATTGACCAGGTCCTGCCGTGTAGTTCTGGGCTGATCCCTCACCTTTCTCATGATCATTGAGGCTCCACGAGGTGAGATCTTGCATGGAGCCCCAGACCAAGGGAGATGACTGTTATCTTGAACTTCTTCCATTTTCTAATAATTGGCCAACAGTTGTTGCCTTCTCACCAAGCTGCTTGCCTATTGTCCTGTAGCCCATCCCAGCCTTTGCAAGCTCTACAATTTTGTCCCTGATGTCCTTAGACAGCTCTCTGGTCTTGCCCATTGGGAGAGGTTGGAGTCTGATTGATTGAGTGTGGACAGCTGTTTTATGCAGATAACGAGTTCAAACAGGTGCAGTTAATACAGGTAATGAGTGGAGAATGGGAGGGCTTCTTAAGACAAAACTAACAGGTCTGTGAGAGCCGGAATTCTACTGGTTGGTAGGTGATCAAATACTTATTTCATGCAATAAAATGCAAATTAATTATTTAAAAATCATACAATGGGTAATTCCACGTAATAATGGACATGAAGCATAAAATTTGAAAACCTATTTTTCAAAAGGATTTCTGTTGGACGGTGTTTAGTTAGGTCTGAATTTTCATAATTTATGCGATATTT
>CM068961.1:16347633-16363067 GCA_035128595.1 Eptatretus atami | reverse complement strand
CTGAGCTAATCCTATATTTAGTAGTCCAATAAGGGCCATTTCTGTAACAGTATTTTCATATTGGGTTTCCTTGAGGCCTACCCTTCTTCCCGTTTGTGTGTACGATCGTGTTTATTCTATTTTCTCCTTATTGGTTCACGAGCGCCAGCCAGAGTGACCGTGTTCGTCGTGGTACACGCTGTTGTGAGCTGCATGAAACGGATTGTTATGTGAAATTCTTGCTTTTTCTATTTTTTGGGGGGGAGGGTTCTTAACAGTTGTTATCTTACGCAAAGATAAGTGGTTATTGAGTTGCATGATATCATGTATGCTGATGCCGGCACTGACGAGCCGCAGACGGAAGCACGTGCACGGGCGTGTCGAGGGTGGAGGAGGTGAGAAAACCTCGCCTTAAGCGATTGAGCACAGGCTTTCGTGTTGAGAAGTGATTTTACGACACATCAGGACATAAGGTTCTATATACTTTTATTTATTTTCATGGCAGTATGTAAATGAACATTTTTTACTGATACGTTGTAATTGCTCCTGCTATTGCATTTATTTGTTTTCTGTTTGTGTCTGTTTGTTTTGAATAGTTTCTGTACAACTTCACGAACCGAGCGGTGAAAGTCACCAGTTCCAATTTCCAAAGAAGGTGTAATTATTCACTGAAAATTTTTGAGTTTTTTTTCTTAATCCTGAACAAAATAGCCGAGTGAACTGGACGTCGTGTTAAATAGATCTGGGCTTAATTTTAACAATCTCCTTTTGAAGAAGGGAACGGAATAGCACCATTCACATTGTGCTATTTTATGGTAGAAATGACGAATTAATTCTCGTCCGTTTGTCATTCATAAGTATACGGAAGACACTGATTCGTGAAAGATTGTGTACTGTTTTTGTTATAATTAATGTTGTATTTTGATAATGGAGACTATATTTAATTTAGATCATTTATAACCAATTAGGCCATTCACATCACTGAGAGAGGCAATTCCTGTGAATTGGCACGGTTGTCTATGTCGATCTAGTGACGTCAACCAGACATATGCATTGCATGTAGATCGATGGAGACCAGCCGTAATAAGAGAGGGACATCGGGTAGTCTGATATGGAGGTCTGGGTGATTGTGTGTTAATTTGAGGAGGACACGCTGTCAGAACAAAGGTATCGTGCTGACTGCTGCAATTTTTCTCAATCAATTTTCTGTCTTCATGGACTATTGAGTTTCTTTACCCAGAAGCATCTTACGTTGCTAGTTTCAGTGTTTCTAACTCCTGCTTCTTTCTGTTTTGTTTCATTCTTGATGTTGTTCTCCACATTAGATTACGCTTTGCGTGCTCATCCTGTTGCGGTAATAAGAGTGGGTCGTCAAAGCCCAATGCTCGCTGTTCATACATTTTATCGTTTTACACTTCGTCCTAATATAATTTTTTATAAGCATGCAGTAGTTACGTGATCAAATAATTAAAGCAATATTATGGATATTATGTATATCTTGAATATAATAGAGCGCATGAGAATAATCTGGATAAAGAAGTTAATAGTACAGAAGTGTGATACTAAGTGAAAAGCATCTGGTTGACATGGCAACACTTTGATGAGACGAAGTCAGACAAACCGTCTCCCAAGCTCTGTATCCTAGTCGTTAAGAGGGTATAGGTGGGAAGGACGTGAATGTTGAAACTTTGGAGTTAGAGTACGGCACCAGGATGATGGACGGAAGAAAGAAGACAGACGACGACAGAAGGAGACGGACGACGGTAATCATTTACGCCATCGACGTAGTTATCGGGGAGTATACCTACATTATATAAAATTTATATTATTTATTCGGCGGTATAAAATAGTGGGTGATAAACAATATAGAAAGAAAAAATATACTTGCACAAAAAATTTAACATTTCAACGCTCGACTGCTGAGTCACGCCGGGCGGTATTGCTATACGCTCTGTTCTTTCGAACAGGCTAGCTTAAGAACGAATGCAGGCTGGAAAAACTGCTCTAGATTTGGAGGGTGAGTGGGTGGATGTGGGGGAAGCAGAGTAGATAGTGGGAAGAGGATAAGTCCAGGGCATGTTCCGTTAGCAGTGGCTTGCAATCGCCAAGCAACCGATACAATATCACACCGTTTGCAGCCGCTTGTAAGCCGTTGGCAAGCGAGCACGATTAGCGAGCTGCTTGCGATGGAACCTCACGTTAGTAAAATGGCCGCTGTATGTCAAACTCAAAACGTTGGTGGCTATTTCTTAATTTGCAAATCACAGGAAGATATTGAACGTGCATTATATATGTCGTAATGTTATTTTATACTTTTCTATCCGAATTCTTAAATTACCAACTGCAAGACCTTCACACTCTCCAATGCGAGCGCAGGTGGGCGGGCCGTGGCTCCATCTTCTGATTCTCCATTTATTTCTTTCGTTGTACTCGCTAAAACTGCTGCAAGAGCAAAATTTTTGGGAAGTCGTCAAAGAGGATCGGTACGAGAGATGGCCGGACAGCATTTGCTCGAATACACAATAGCATTGTTTTCATGGAGCCGGCACTTGTTAAGCATGTCGAGCACGGTTTCTGTTCAGTGAGCTGGCCTTTGATAAGCGAGCTGTTAGGGAAAGAGTAGAGCTGCTTGTAACGGTACACCTGAATGTAAGCTTGAAACAAAACACAATGTGTCGATTGGGAGAGTGGTATCTTGGAAGAACTCCTGTTTGAGATACCAATAGGTGTAAGGTCTTGTAATGTAATAGTTGTAGTAAAGTGTATGCTGATAGTTAGTGTACATAGTACTGTAGTAACACTAATCCTATGTATTATTTTTTTGTGCCTCGTCCCAATTTTTTATTTCAAGGTTTATTTTAAGTTGCCGAATAATTGAGAACACTCGCAAAAGTACACGAGATGCATGGGGTGACAAGATGGATAGAGATAGGAACTCTCAGGGAAGGAAACTAGGAATTTGGAAGGAGGAGGAATTGGGTGTGGGTTTATGAGAGAAGAAATGCAATGGTTTTGGATTGGGGGACGCTCTGAGATGGTGGTGAACGCTGTTTGAAGACGAGGGAAGAAATGAGATTGAAGGGAAGTGTAAGGTTGGTTCACAGTTGGGGAAAATTGAGGAATGTGTGGGAGGTGAGCTTCTATGTTCTCACTCTCCACGAAGCTTCGACATTGTATCCAAAAAACATCCTGCATTTGTGAGTTTAACCACAGAGGGTGACTGGAAGCGATATGCATCCGAAGAAGAGTGGGGATGCATGGCGGCTGAGAGAGTAGAGGAAGGAGAATGCACCGGATTGAGGTGTGCGTCAGCTGGATTTTGGGAAGATTAAACAGTGGGGTTTACGAAGCATTAAATATGGAGTTGTTTGGAATCCTGGAGTTTTAGAGACACGAGAGTCAGATTTGAGCGATAAAGCGAGAGAGGTAGTGAGAAATAGCACCAACTTAGTCTGTTGATACTGAGAGCACCTCTCATTGGAAATAATAAAATTGGGATCTACATAATGCAGGGGCAGTGCTTGAAACGTGTGACACAGGAGAGGATCTGGGGGTGGTAATTAGATGATGGGGGGGGGTGGTTAAGCAGATCAGCACAGTGCAGGCAGCTATTCGGTGAGCAATAGGGTTTGTTCGTTGTATTCATTGGTAATAATTAAATCAAAAGAGGTGTGTTAACACTGTTGAATTTAGTGGAGTTCATCTAGATTTTGTGTCAGTTTTGGTTACACAACTCAGGAAGGATTAAATGCTTTGAGGGTTCAGGTAGGTACACATGATTCGGGGCCGACTAGACAAAATATAGAAGAGTGGGGAAGGAGAAGGGCTTTATACACTAAGATAGGAAGGTGATCATGGGGTGATCTGATATAGATAATAAATAATAAAGGAGGGTATAGGAAATAAAATGCAGAGAGGGTTTTTGCAGAATTGACAGAGATAGGACAGGGTCACAGAATGAGAGCACGAGGAGATTTAAGACGAATTTATATGCATGGAATGGTCTCCTTGATGGTGGTGGAGCAGGAGGGGAGTTGTTCCGACTAGAATGATAGTTAGTATCTTAGAAGCACTGACGATGGAGGGGTTTCATGATATTGGCAGGAATTGCACAGGTGATTGCCTAATGCTGGCTCCTCCTCTTTGAGGTCCTTGTGTGATTTCCAACGTCTCATCGTCTAAGTCCGGTGTGTTCATATTGCAGGTCCCTGTGTCTCTGCATTTAGAAATGAGGTATGCTTGTTATTTCTGTTGTACATCCGACCGTTGGGAATATGGACTAGAACTGAAGCTCAATGGCTACATGCTACAAGCATCAGCGATCTGCCAGTCCATATAATAATGTTGTTCGATTTATTTTTGCATCATGTTTAATATTATTCAGGCTGCCATTGGCTGTATTCCTTTCATCGTGGTAGACATCAAGCCTGTGGCTTCCAGAAATGCATGCTTGTTGAAATATATTTACATCTCTTATAATATATTCTACTGAACTCATCTAATCATTCCAATTATATTTGACTCAACCTAACGATCACACCTCAACTTTTGACTCGGCCTTAAACTTTTAGCTCCACTCCAAACGATGCAGTGACCTGGGTTTTACTACATGTACGGTGGTATGGTGTGGATGGAGGTTTAGTTTACAACCTACGTCTGTCTGTTTGTTGTCTATGAGTCCAGGATATTCAAAAGTTGTGAAGGATTCAGACAAAATTTGGTGGAGGGTTGGGTGTGTGTGACAAGGACAGAATTATGAGATTTTGGTGAAGAGAAGAATTTGGATCGGATATAAAAATTAAGTAATTCTTTAACATTGAATGATAGACAAAACTTATTAGCATGATTTTTTCAAAAAGTTGGTGGACAGGTTTGCACAAACTAGGTGTGATGAGGTGGGTATCGTGACAAGATATGCCGATTACGTTTTGGTTGAGGTTGAAGCTATTGAATGAAAAAGGCAATGAGCCAACCACTGCTCGTGGATTGAAGCAGTTGATCGGCAATCTCAGGAGATAGGGATGAAGCCAGGCATCTGCCTGGAGGTGGCAGACAGAGGCCACCTGGAAACGTACAGGCCGGAAAGGGCATCAACGCGTTTCTCTCTCTCGCGCGCATGCTCCCATATTCTGACTGAACATATCTGATCCAGATCAGGCTATCAGTGGGATATCAAAACAGTAAGCTTGTTTCAGCTGGCCGGAGGTACTGTGCTCTACCAGTGACAGTTCTGGTTGTTGTGTTTATATTTTCACATAATCAAATCATAAATTGCTCTGAAGCCAGTGTGTACAACTATCTATTGGGTTACAATTATGTTCATGGATGAAGGAGCAGTGCCAGTTTGCATACAGTGGCAGGTATTTAAAAAAAAATTTTTCAACCAGCTTGCTTACATTTGTCAAGGTTTATAGATTAACCAGATAGGTTATATTGGAGGTGTCTCAGGCATGCTTCTCAACAGCCATGAGGAATCTGAGGTGCAGTGGGTGTTGAGGTGGGTTGTGGGTTGGGGTGGGTTTTTTTTTTGGTGGGAAGAGTTGTTTTCTACTGTGCATTACACATGCAGAGCAGCAAGTGATTGTGTTAGATTTTTCGTTCATAAAACAAGTGGAAGCAAATTTATTGAAAAAAAGAAAAAAAAGAGCATCGGCATGCATACAACTGATGAAGCAATTATTCTTGAATTCAAATTAGCGGAATATGATTGATAATTGAAAATTCCCAACAAATGCGTAGATTATGCAGGCAATTATTGCATGAAAAAACAGCTTACATTACCATTACAAATGACCGTGGCTTCATCATAGTTGGGAGATTTCTATTTGCTTCTAAATGAAGACAACATGGTGCGGAATAATTTATGCAAGGTTTGAAGCTCGAGGTATATGAGTATCACTGAGATATCACTTCATATGATTCACCATGCATCACTGTTGCACAAGAGTGTTGGTCAGTCATTTATGTTTCTTTCACTGTCAGAAGTGAACTCTACCTTCCCTACATAAGACGTAAAGGGTAAATCAAGGTCAGGTCAGATATGGAGCAGCGCCGGGCAAGCGTTGATGCCTCCCTTGCCTTTACTCGGGCCTCATCTGGCAACCTCTAGGCAGATGTTGGTCTCCCATCTCTTGAGATGCGATCAACTGCTGCAACAGAGGATGGTTTGGCCTTGGCTCTCCATTCAATGAGGTCCTCGCTGAAAGAATTGGTGAGCGATTAGGTTAAATCCCACTCCCATTTCTCGCAAAATATTCCATTTACACATAAATTCATCTCTCCAGCCTCCCCTCCTCCTCTCGTCCGAAGGAATGTCTGCTGGGCATGACAGCATCAATGTAGACGCTATCGTGTGTAGGAGGGAGTGTCTTTGAGGGTCTTGAGCGCAGCATGGAATGAATCTGTAGCTTAATTATTTATGAAGATTGGTGATGGAGCGGAAGGCATGTTGGAGCCGACATCAGAACTCCAGAAATCCGCAGCGTTTTCTTCGGAGTTGGGCGGTGCATACAGGAGCATGTGACAGTGAGTGGCTGTTCGAAGGACAATTTGGGCGTAGCAGTCTGTGGCACTGGACGAGGCGTGGCTCTTGTAATTGGTCATATGTGGATATCTTAAACATGTTTCGCCTGGAAGTTGCTGTAAACACACTGGTGATAGATTGTATATTGCAAAGTTGCTTCACTACAATCGCAAGGCATGGACGGTTGACATAACATGATGCAATATAAATGAGAGTTTTTGGTGTGAAAGCGAAGGAAATGTGGACGTAAAAGAATGGGAATGTGGGGTTGGGTCGGATTTGGGGTTTGGTGGGAGTAGGTGGGAGGGAAGGTTAAATGGACTGCTGTGTGAACATTTGCATTTCCAAGTGAAAGGTGAACTACTATGAAAACAATTTACCGTACATTTGAAGATCGTGTAGGTGATTCTTTATTCCTTTCGATAAGTTCCCAGAGATCTTTCCATGTTGACATAGGAAGTGCTTCTGTTCAACTGCCTTGGGTGCAAGCTTTTCCTGCAAAAGCAGAGCCAGCTATGGGAAAGAACTGGTGATTGGCTGTTTTATTGCATGTTACTCCAGTTGAAATACATTGAGTACGAGTACTTGAATGCCAAAATGTCAGTCAATTTTGTTGTTTATTCTTCATAAACTGGAATTAAAAAAAAATCTTTGCGAGTGATCAAATAAGTGCCAGAGAAGTCTACAACCCCTTTAACATTTTCACCTTTTGTTGCCTTATTGTGGAATTAAATTTCATTGAATCGAATTTTTCCTTTTATTTACATTGAACCACAACTTCAAGTGAAAAAGAAAGTTTACAAATTCAGAAAATTAATTAAAATAACAAAAGCAACAATATCTTGGTTGGATAAGTGTCCAATCCCCTTATTATAGCAATTGTAAATTAGCTCAGGTGTAACCCATCACCTTCAAACCAACATAAGGTATCTTGGCCTCCGACTCTGGTTAATTGTTTTGTGATTTGATTATTTCGAAGAAAATCAGCTGTTCTTGGAGGTTCCTTCTGCGTGGTAGTGCTTTCACAGAAAGGATTCAACAGAGCACCACTTTGTAAAGGTACAGGCTTTATGGTAAAGATTGTCATGTGTGCATGTGACACAAATCCGAGCACTCCACAAGTCTGGCCTGCACGGTAGGGTGGAGAGGAAGCCATAATCGAAAAAAGCCTGAGTCCGTTGGGTATGCCACAAGCACTCCCGGAGATTCTGGCCAGTGGAAAAAAGTTTTGTGGTCTGACGAATCAGATGAACTTTTGTCGCTAATGGCCAAAAGTTTACGTTTGGTGCAAATCCATGCAATCCAAAGAACACATCCTACTTGAAGGCAGCCGTTGGCAGCATCATGTTATGGGATGTTTCATATAGGAAAGGGATTGTCAGGATCGAAGGAAAATGGATGGGGAAACCTGTGCCTCTGTTAGAGCTGAAATTGAGACGGAAGTTCGCTTTCAGCATGACAATGCCCGAAGCACAGAAGCTACACTGGGAGTGGCTAAGGGACAAAAGAGATAAATTTGAGTGGCCCAGTCAGAGCCCGAACAATAATTCAATCGGAGAATCTGTGCATGACTTGTAAGATTGCTGTCAGTCAACACTCCACAGAACTTGAATGAGCTGAACAGGTTGTACAGAAGAACTGGGCAATTTTCAATCAAGGTGTGAAAGTTGGTGGAGCCTATCCAACAGAATCACAGCTTGAATGTGCTATAGGTGGCTTCGAAGTTAACTCAGGTGGTGGACACCCTCCAACAAAGATATTCTAGTTTGTGTCGATTTTAATAATTTCTGGTTTTTGATTGTTTCATTTGGAGTTGTGGTTAATTGATGTGTATAAAGTGGAAAAAAGTCTGATTTACTGCAATTTAATTCAGCAGGAAAGGCAACAAAAGGTGAAAATGTTGAAAGGGGGTTGTACACTTTACGCATCTCGGGAAATGACGATATTGATTCTACTCGTAATGCGTAATAAACAAAACAGTTTGCCAATCATGTATGTGAAGTTTCCAAGAAAGTTTCAGATCTTTATCATCTTGAAGAGAGGACTGGCAGCAGAAGACTGAGAAGGTTGCACATCACCGTCTAGCTGTCTACCTGATTCTGAATCCCAACAATACCATAAAACTGCGTCACGGTGTTTCCAGGCAGAGCGATTCATCAATGCGTGTCGTTCCTCGATGGAACATTAACAGGAATTCTCCATCTGCCAGAATTACGTTGGTGGGCATTAAAGATCTCCATGGTTTTCGCGGATAGACTAGCTAATCCAAACCCTGAACAGTTAAAATCCTGCATAACCAGTAGAGGGCATTGTAGACATGACAGCACAGTCATGATCTCGGCCAATGTGCTACACCCGCCTTATGCTGCATCAAATCGAAGAAGATGTTGAAGAGAACCTGGCCGTGTCAGAGCGGTACCTCATAATGTTGAACTTGCATTGACGACCAAACCTGTGACAAAAAAAGAAGAAGAAAAAACACTTTTACCTGCCTCAAATTATTTAAAATGTTAATTAATCTTAAAATTAAAAAAAAAAGGGTACATGAGTTCTATAAATGCAACAACCAGTCTCGTGAAAAAGGCACTGACCCTATTGACCTTGTGAACTGACATTTATCAGCTGTAAATCTCATATTTTCATTTTGGTGCATGTACAGCGGAGCAGTCTCTGCCCCGAAGGGAATGTGGAGACTATTGTCAGTGCGTAGCTGCGTGCGTGCGTCGGCGTATATCGATCTTAATATTTTCACTTTAAAATGGTACTTGCAAGTGCTTTGTCCGAATCGAATGCAAACATTTAACAATAGGAGGGAAATGAATCCCCATGGAGAATATTTATTGTTATCGCATCATTGGCCCACACTGTGTGGAGCTATATTGGATTAGAAGGATAACATTTGGACATCATTTTTTAGGAAACCAGCAACAAAAAAGTGTTGAACTTGGCAAACGTACACATCCCCACGGGGTATAATATTAATCTATATATAGTATCTATATAAATAAATTATATATATAGTATTTATTTATATATGGTGATAACGATGACTCAGTGGAGAAAAGATGGTTGAATTGAAGAATCTATTATCTCGAAACATCAGTATTCAGATTGTGAATAATAATTTATGACATCATAAAACCAAGACAAATGTCAAGAAACTATGTCATAATCGGGGTGCTGGATGATACGGGAATTTGTGCATAAAATATGGTAAGCAGCATGTTTTATTTTGTTGTTTTTTTTTGTTAATTGTCGAGGCTCTGTAGGGAGTCCACAGCAACGCAAACATGGGGAGCAGGAGACAAAGTGTAAGGGAAGGGAAGCGAAAAAACAGTGTGGAACAGAGCATGAGGAGTTCTGGAAGGGAGGGGATGGGGTGGGGTACACAGGTAAACAGAATGGACACGACAGGACTTTAGGAAGGAAGCAAGGATTTTGAAGGAGGTGGTTTGGGTGGATTAGCAGGGGTAGAAAATCATGTGTTTTGATGGGGGAAGAGTAAGGTGGTGGTGAAAGCTGTTGTCAAAGACCTGGAGGCGAAGGTGGGATTGAAGAAAAGTGTGGGAGTTTTGTTTCCAAAGGTGGAAAAATAAAAGAAGAATAAAGAGTGAAGGGAGCAGTGACTTCTAGATTTGATGTTACACAAGGGGGCTGCTGGCGACATATTGACCCCGCTGGAATGTGGGGGTTGGGGGTTGTGGGAGGGGCATAAGTCTAGACAGAGCTCGGGTTGGGGCGAGGCGGCAGGAGAGGAAAAAGACAGAAATGACCACAACCTGCCTGTGGTGACAGATGAAGACCCAAAGAACTCAGCTCATCAAGAAGATAATGATGATCCTAAATAGCCTTGGTTTCCAACAGCGTGACGCCGAGAGGTGAGAGGCAGGCCGAGCCCGAGAGGAGATGCCGTCTCGTCAGCTGTGGATGAGGCTTGTATGTGGTCAAGAGCTTCAGAGGGCCGAGGAGGACTTGCACAACGAGCGTTCCCAGTTGGCGACTTGGCTTTGGAGGCCAGGTTGGAACTGTTGGCTTTCCCAGCGAACGATATGGCAGATCGTGAGAAACCCAGAAGCTGAAGAAGGGACTTCTTCCAGAGGATTGTTGAGAAAGTGGATGGAAGGGCGGGGGGGGGGTCTAAACAGTCCTTTCGAGAGACTATTGTGAGAGTGTGACATTTGTCAGGTTGAAATACATGTTCCCACGTGTTGGACAGCTTGTGATTTATATCGAGATTGCAGAGAAGTGAAAGTGGCTGCTGCTTGCTGATCTGAGGGATGAAGATGGTACGGCAGAGGGTGAAGTCATCAAAAAGAGATAAAGAGGATTTTTCCAAGAGAGTAGAGAGTTATGTGATGAAAAACCGAAAACATAACACGACTGAACCTGCTTGAGGAACATCCAGCCTGGATTAAGGAAGAAAGGATGCAGAGAACACATTTAGGGCAACGTTGGCTGCACCAGGAAGGAAGTCTGAGAGCCTTGAGTGAGAAGTCTGGTACAAAGGAAGAGAGTTTGGTGAGCCAAGTGGCGGGTTGCCAGACGTATGAAGGCACGCGATATGTCTTGGGAGATTGGGCTCTGATTTCATGTCTGGTTGAGGACTCATCCTTTGTTGGGAAGAGCAGAAGAGCATATCCAGGTAGAGTGACCTCTCTGAAAAATTGGAGATGGAAAATCAAGCCATTGGAGAAGAGGAAAGGATTTAAAAATTCTGAAGCGGTGATGGACTTCGTAACCTTGCTGATAGATGGGTAGACAGGTGATTGGATCTGTAGTTGGAGGGATTGTTTTTTGCACATTTTTATATCAAGAGCGGTAATGTTTGCTGGATTTCCAAGGCGAATGGCAGATGACCTTGAGCAGAGTGAGAGGGTGATAGAACAGAGAGAGGGTGAGCAAGATACAGAAAGGTTTTCTAGGACACGTGGGCTGATGCCCTGGACTGGTTGCAGATGGGTCATGGTACTTGAACACTCTCTACCTTGTCAAGGAGAAAAGAGGAACAAGAGTCCAGGAAGCTGGGTAGCAACTGGGAAAGTGGGTGCAGGAAAAGCGATGGTTTGGGACCAGATTGAGAAGCAAACATGCGTTTTATGCATTCGCCTTATGCACGTGCATGGTCAGTTGTGCAGCCATTTGAGGTGAGGGAAGGGGAGGGAGGGGAACATACGTAATCAGAAATGACTTAATAAACTCACCAGGATTTGGAGGAGGGAGACACAGCGTTTGAGAAGTTCAGACTTGAATGAAGAATGAAGTTGTTTTCTGGCTATTCCTGAGGTTTAACACACACTTGTTCTGAGCTTTGTGAGAAGGAGATAGAGATGCCTTCAGTGGATTAGCTTTATCATGAGTGAATGGCAAGTTGTCTTCAGGACAACTGCCTCGTCAAACCACAAGTAGTGTACCATGAGCAGGAGGAAGGGTAGGCAAACTGAGAGAGTCGGATAAATCTGTAGCATGAGAGAACGCAATTTCTTTGAGATTCCAGGACAAGTTGATGGCGGGAAAGTGAGAAGCGAGACAGTCTCGGTCTCTGTTGTGTATTACAAGTATGTGCTGCTGTATACAGTTTGATGGCTGTTGAAGTCCCTGCCAGCGGCGAGTGAAATGCCGAGATTTGACGTGGCTGAGGTGGTTTCTATGTAACAGCCCGAGAGGATGCTACTTCATTGACACATTGGTCAGATGAACTGGTTGGAGCGAGGAGAACTGCACAATTTTAGGGAAATTGGTCGAACATAGAATCCAGACAGATGAGATGGAGTAGCATCGGTTTTGAGAATCTGGTCGGATGTTGAACAATTTTCGTCCAATGATCAGAGAAGTCTTTTGCTGAAGTGCCATAGAGAATGAGAGGTACCCCAGAACTGGCGTGATGACAATTGAAGAGTCAACATTGAAGAAGAGAGAGTTGGCGAAAATGAGAGATAGAAGTTGGTCATGTTTTAGGAGAGCGAAGTGTAAATTGATCATCATGCTTGGATGGAAACCGATATAAACTGTGGTGGGAGTGGAGGGAAGCGAGCCAGAGGTAATTCCTGGGGTGTGGGGAGAGGGAGTTTATGGTGAATGAGGATAGAGTTTTTTGTTAGAAGTGCAACTCTCCGCATGACCGAGGTCAGCTCTGTCTACAGAGGAGGGAGTAACCAGGAGTAGAACGATCTTGAAGGAGGAAAGTTTCTGTTAAGAAAATTAGGTCTGCTTTGTCAGTGGCAACCTATATGGAAGATTGTTCAGTTTTGAGCGAAGGCCGAATGTTTAGGTACACTTAAGGAAGAGGGAGGGGAGGATTGGACGAGGGGGGAGGGTTTGGTCGAGGGAGTGGAGGGTTGGAAACCCCCCGAGGAAAAAAAGAAAAAAAGGAGGTGGGTGGGGAGGTAAGGAGAGTTTATTGAAAGAGTGTGGTGGATTTTCAGAAAGTTGAAGGGGAGAGGGCTGAGTGAGGAGAAGAAAAAGGCGGTGGTGATGGTTGAGGTCGTGGGGAATAATAGAGAGGGGCAGAGGGCGTTGGAAGATGAGGCGGTGGAGTGATGAGGTGAAAGGAGAGAGGGTGAGGGGAAAGGAGGACACCTTTGGTGGATGTGAGGAGGGGGGGGAATTTGGAAGGGGGAGTGAGTGCGGAAGTTGGAGGAGAAGGGAGGAGTTGAGGGGAAGCTTGAGAAGGGAGGGAGATGAATGAGAGCAGGCCGGCAAGGTGCAGAGGGGATGGGGAGAGAGGAAGGATGAGACTGGTAAGGTAAGGTTGAAGAAGGGAGGGCAGGGGGAGGCGACAAGATTTGAGGGTTGGGAAGAGGGGGAGGTGTGGCTCAGAGGAAAGGAAGGAGCATGTTGTGGTGATGAGTGTTCTGATTGAGTGTAGAGATAGGGCTGTTAGGTTAGAATGGACGACACAGATGCTTAGAACCACACCATTTTGGGACAACGAGGAGGGTAGACTGATACTGAAGCAGACAGACGTGAAGAGGTGCCAAGACAGAGGAAGGATGAGGGCAAGATGGGACTGTAAGGAGAGGAGATAACAGGTCGAGGATTAGGAGAGGTGATTTTAAAGGAGTGGGGTGATTGGCACTAGAAGTTGGAAAAAAGGATGATTGGTGGAAATGAAATGAATTGCAAACTGGGATTTAAAATGTTAAGTTTTTATTTAATTTGAATTTAATTTTTTTTAAGGAGTTATTAAAGTCATTACGTGAGGGATACATAAGGTGAATTAGAGAATGGAGAAAAGAAAGGTTGTAACAGTGGACTTTTGGACACTGGATGAAGGAAAGGTCGAATTGAAAACGCCTTTTGAAAGAAGAAGAGAAGAGTATCAAATCATGATGCAACCAAGAACCACACGTTGTGAAAGAGGAAGTTGAACTATAATAAGAGACTGTTTTTTATTTTTTTTTTGATAAGATTACGTCAGATTAGGAGGAAAGGTTGAAGAAAAATGTGCAGGTGTTTGATGAATTTGGATCGGTAAACGCAGAAGGAAGCTGAAGTTCGAGATAGTTACAGGAAGAAGAGAAGAGGGGTAGAGAACCGTGTTACAGGAGGTGTAAGTGAGAGGTTAAAAGAATAGGTGTTTTTTGTTTAAAAAAAAGAAAGAGGTTAAAGAAAAGGAAAAGGAAGGTTGAAGAAAAATCGTGAAGGTGTCTGTGATATGTGGGTTGACAAAATGGATGGTGGACGGCAGGAGGAGGAAGAAGAGTCGGTACAGAAGTCACGTGGTCACGTGTAGAAATCGTGAGGAGAAAGGTATTTTTTTTTTTGTATTTTTAATATTTTAAGACATGAATAGAAGGTATAGTTGAGAGGGATAAAGGAGGGTGGAGGGAGAAAGTGGAGAAAATAAAATTACAAGTCTGAAGACGACGATGGTTAGCGGTATTGGCGATGTAGATTGTTTCACAAGTCAAGGATGAGACAATGTGATAATGTTTGACCAAGTTATAAAATGATCAACATGATGTGGTACGAGTGCAGGTATTAGCTGCAAAATGTCGAAAACCCGGTTTCGTTCACACAATTAAAATTTGACCTTTGCATAACCTTTAAAGGTCACAAAACAATGTTGTGGACATTAAAATAAGGAAACAGGATACGTGCTATAGTTATTGGAGTTGTCGTCGAAGAAGGTCGAAAACCCGGTTCGATTCCCAAACTTACAAAATGGCCTTTAAAGGTCAAAGGTCAAGGATTATGACCTTTGGTGCAAAACTTCCTGGAACATTCCAGGAACAATATAACGTCATATAGGCTATATGGCATTTCGGACTCCTCGGATTTATCCATACTTTGATGAAATCAGCGTAAAACAAACTTGAAGGGGGCGCACGGGCAAGGTGTTCGAGATAGAGCAAAATGGTTTCAAGACTTTAGGTGGGGAATGATCTCAAGATTATGCATAAAAAAATATTGTCATCCTAGCTCTCAAAGTTTGGGCGGTCGTATGATTTTTATGTCAAAATTCGCATTTTCTAAGTTTTTGACTTGTGACCTTGACCTTGGGACGAAAATGAAAAATTGGACAACGACAAGTTAGATAATTCATTTTGCTATTCAAATACGAAGAACCCATTCCATTCAGTCAATTCCCGCGGAGAAGATAGATTTTTAATCCGACTACCCCTAAAAAAGTCTATTTTGGGGCGTGGCTCCGCCCACAATGGGCGTAGCACGCCCTCATCCAGGAAAACCAACACTAGACATTGATATCGAACACATAACAAGTTTCATCAAGATCGATCAAAGTCCAGGAGTTATGCTCTGGAAGACAGACACCAGACTGAACACAGACAGACACAGAAGACACACAGACGACACACAGATGCACGACTGACACAGACTGACACACAGACTGACACACAGACTGACACACAGACTGACACACAGACTGACACACAGACTGAACAACAGACTGACACACAGACTGACTTTT
>CM068961.1:16330277-16347608 GCA_035128595.1 Eptatretus atami | reverse complement strand
ACAGGATGACACAACAGACTGACAGTGGTCACTCTGGCTGGCGCTCGTGAACCATAAGGAGAAAATAGATAAACACGATCGTACCAACAAACGGGAAGAAGGGTAGGCTCAAGGAAACCCAATATGAAAATACTGTTACAGAAATGGCCCTTATGGACTACTAAATATAGGATTAGCTCAGACCCCATTAAATGCCTGTTTAGCTAGGTTGTGTGGTAAAAGGGACGTTATATGTGTGTTGGGAGGTTGTTGTTTTATTGTTTTTGCGGTGGTGGAGGACCGAGAGATCCCTCTTATTCCTACCCATCCCGGGATGGCCCTCCCAATCGCTGAGGGGGTGTGGCCTGGAGAGAGGGTGTGGCTAGAGGGAGGAAGTGACGCGAAGGGGAGGGGCGTTGGTCGGAGTCGCCGAGAGAGGGTGCGAAGCGAGCAAACGAGAGAAGAAACGAAGGCTTCGTAAAAAGGGTCCAGTGTGTGGAAATAGTCGTCTTCTCGAAGCGTGCTCATGATTCAAAACGAGCGAACGAAGGAGTTGAGTTTTGGAAACGGCAGTGGGCTTTTGAGAGGCTGCCTGCCGTCGGATTCTGCGTGAGAGGGACGGCAGCCGGCTTCTAGGCGAGGAGAAAAGAAAAGGCAGTGGTGAATTGGCCGGGAGAGAACGCTGACTGAGGGTCGAGTCTGCATCGGCCGAGAAGAAAAGGTGATTCGACAGAGAGAGGAACTGAGAGGATGAAGCGGAAGTCGGGCTTCGAGGTGGAAAGGCAGGAGAGAGACGCCGGAGCCTCTGACGGTCCTTATTCACCTCACGGCTGGACACGTTGTCAATCCGCCTGCGGGGCTCGGCACCTCGACTTGGGCCTTGTCTGGTGAATGGGCCAGGCCTGGATTTGTATGCTGAAACCTGGAGAGAGATCGGGCTGAGGCCCATCGTTGATCTGGCGGACTTGTGCCGTCGACATTGCGTGGGGCCAGAGCGCGCGGAGACCACGTGCGTGAGGTCTGCGACAAAGGACAAGCGCCATTTTTCACGCGGCGTGGTTCGAGCTGGGAGTTCGAATCCGTGGACATCCGCTTGTGCGAGCGACATTCGTGTTTTGACACTTTCCTCTCGTCCATGAAACTTCACCAAGTACTCTGTCTTGTCTTGCATGCATGCTGTTTACTTTGTCTGCACGTGTTGTATAAGGCATATTTCGGTAGCGACTCCCTTGAAACTGTAGACCGTGGTTCCCTAGTTGAGGATTGTTATAAAACCATTGTCGTGAATTTTGCTTGTGTTGTGATCCTCCGATGCTCCCCAATAAATCTGGTTATTTCGTATGAAGTTGCCGCTATGGATTAATTGTGTCGCGTCGAGGAACGATCCGTTCGATTGGCATATAAAACCAAAATGGTTACAGACTGGCAGAAAACGCTCGGCATCTGACACAACCAGTCTGTAACCAGTGGTTCTATTTCCCAACTGGCAAGGTACAAGGATTACGTTGGTTATCGCAATTGAAGACGCGTGACCCGAGGCCTGTGCTGAGCGGCCGGCGTTATAGATCCCGGAGACGGCCGGAGTGGGTTGAGAATCCCTCCGTCGCTGAATCCTTAACAATACGATGAAAACTCAACAATTAACACAAGACCAAACTAGAAACACAGAGATAACAAATGACAGTAAAAACATGACAAAAACGACCGGAAACTTATCTTTGAGAAGTCGGCGGAGACCCTGAAGAGGAACTGCCACCGTCGCTCAAGAACCGGAAGTGAACGATGTTCAGCTCTCTCTATGGAGTGCAGCCTATGGCTGCTGGTTGCATCATTGGCTGGGACGCGCTATGCCGCTGATGCAGTGTCCCCATTACCAGTACACTGGTACTCATTTTGCCACCTCGGAAGGATGACAGGCTGAGTCAACCTCCTGGTGTATTAATTCAGCGGCCAACGGGGCTTGAACTCAGGACCGAGGATCCCAAGCCGTCACCCTATCCACTAAGCCAACACCAGGCTTGATGTTCAGTTAATGATGGTATTTTTGTTCAGAATGAATGCATGAGGTGAGACTAGCAGCTCTACCAGTACCATTGTAGTTGCACTTGTAATCTTCTTTCAAAACGAATTTAAACCCATCAATTATTTTATTGTTGTTTTTCAATTCGTTGATAAATTGAAACTCAAAACTCAAGTTGTTTGTTTCTTATTGCTGATTTGATTTAACAAAACCCTCATTCCCTCTGCTTGATCCCCAAGCAACCAAAACAATGGAAACAGCAACCCTACAATTGCATGCTAGATAACCTATTTTTAAGAAACTCTCGTAAAATGAATAAGGCAGACAATCTTTTTAAGAAAAATTAACTCATAAAATAGGGGAAATTTGTTCTCGAAAGTATAAAAAAATCTTTCTATTTGAGGTCTGAGACGAAGAAATTTCATTAAGAAGCAAAATTGAAATTGATCAATTCTTTCAATTTTAATTAAACATGTAACGGTGAGCACAATTAAATCGAACATAATGGAAATGAATTTGGGACTAAAGATCAATATTGCTTTTAATGCTTATTTAGTTTGGTCGTGTGTGGTTTGAATAGCAAAAGACAATAGAAATGGGCTTTTTCAACTAGCCACGGATTAGTAAGTACTGTACTGTAATATAAGTCTGGTGTTGGCTTGTGTTAAGTTGGCTGGTTTAGGATCTTGTCTTGAGTTTGAGTCCCTGTTGTGACGTTAAATAACACCAGGTTAGTTATTCAGCCTGTCATCCTTCCGAGGTTGTAAAAATGAGTGCCAGCTTACTGGAAAGGGGCACTGCATCAGCGGCACAGCTAGGCTCCATATGAAATGAAAAGTAAGTAATGTTGGAGGGGTTTGGAAATGTCTGCTGTTTAAATTTAGATCTGAAAGAATGATTCACTTCAAATGGAAGAGTAGTTTAACTTTATAAACAATTCATTTTTTCGACTGATTTAAAGGATCAAGTTAGTAATATGTTGATTTGTGAAACTATTTTAAAAATACAGCTGTTGACGTCGTTCGTGTGCCAGCATGTGGATGCGGGTCTGCGTCATTGCTGGGAGCATGTTGATGGACTACCCTCCTGTAGGTTCGAGCAGAATTTGTAATTTGTTTAGGCTGTCGGTGATAACTATTCACGAAGTACCTACAGTGGAATATTTAACGTCCACCAGCTAATGTTAGCAAACGAGACACCAAGTTTTAACCCTATTTGAGAGAACTGCACACACATTGATTCCTCGCCCTGCAGAGCGAAACACCGTGGTAACAGTTTATAGCTGGGTTGAGATTAAAACTCAGGCTGGACAGATCAGAGGTGAGTGGACTACCTCAAGGTTATCCAGCCACCCATGTCTTGTCTTAGAAACCAAACGACTTCCGAACGACTAAAGACTAGTTAAAGGGAAATATAATGACTGAATTTATATATTGTTGTGAGATGTACATATTCAGGGTAAATTATATATGTAATGCAATGGCAACTAAGAGGTCATAGAACACCTTACCCCATGCAGTCTTGAAAAAAAGGACATGGGCGGGTCTGCAAGCAGCAAATTTGATTGGTCAACATGATGTCAAAATCCGTAATATTTTGTCCAAGTACTGCAAAACGAAAGGTTTTTGAAAGTGCTAATACGGCGATTTGTGTTCGACTTTGTTGAAGTATATAAAATAATTCAAATAAAATAAAGATTTCAAAGTTGTAGAAAAAGTTTTTTCCAGAAGATTTACCGCTGTTGATGCACCATTATTTAACACATATATATTAGTTCTTCGTACCGGTTGTTTGTGCCCTTTATGACATCATGCCTGGTTGGCTTAATGGTTAGGGTGGTGGGCTTGGATCCCAGGGTACTGAGTTGAAATCCTGCTTGGCTGTTAAATTAATACCAGGTGGGGTTGACTCAGCCTGTCATCCATCTGAGGTTGGCAAAATGAGTACCGGCTTGCTAGGGTGATTGGAGCCATTCGAGTATCCTATGTTGGAGTGGTGACCATCCAGGATTGTGCCAATCACCGAGGAGACTGCTTTGGCAGCGCCAAACATGCTGTACAGAGTATGGATCAATGGATTGGGTTTTGGATTATGACTTCCTCAAAACGGTGAAAGTTTCCTGTTTGGAATGATTTTTGTTTTGCTTGGTACCCAGACAGGCAGACAGGCAGACAGACAGACTAAAAAAAATTATCTCACTCCTCTCTGCACATGTGCAATAGGACAAATTCAGAGCCAAAGTACTGATAAACTACAGCTTCTTCGGGTTCAGATGAACGGACGTTAAACTGGGCATCCTGCTGGCATTAGTTGATGAACGTTAAAGATCAAACGGTGTCCTTCACGAAGAGTAGGCAAGTATTCACCAGCACCATGAACAAATTACAAATTTCTGCCCGAACTAGCAGTGGAACTAAATCGGTGGCACAGCCATGCTCCAGAAATGATGTGAACCAGCAGCTGCAGGCTGCACACAAAATGATGATGATGACCATTGCGCGATCGCGGTAAAAACGACATGCTGTATAGCATGGTATTTCAATGAGTTGGGTGGGTGACAAGAAACAAGCAATTCGATTTTGGTTCGGGTCCGGATTCAGATGCAGTCTATCAGTGGCTACTCTGCTCTGATGCACACACCAATGACTCACTCCGACGTTGAATTAACCATTGCCCTTATCCCGGCTCCCTCTTTTGCTCTGACGAAGGGTTAATGCCCCAAAACGTCAGTTTCTCCTTTCTTCCCGTGGCGGATCGTATACCTTGATCAATGTTCTATTGTTTCCTCCTTTGTTCTACCCCGTCCGCCGAAGCAGATCAACATCATTTCATGAGCAAGACTAGTTCTTCATTCTTGACTCGTAAAGCATAATTGTAGCCAAGTATATCATTTGCAAAAATCAATTCCAGTCACTTCGATATGATCAACCACTCCAGAATAAACTTTCCTCCTTGTAGATTTTGTCTGATGGGCCTGTGTAATTTCAGAGCTGATTGTCCTTTCATCACCTCTTTAGCCCGAACATCATCAGAGGTTGAGTGATTTTGATGTGTGATTACCAGCCTGCAGTTTCAACTTAATACCCATTCGCTTTTTAGAGTACACTACCACCTTTTCTCTTTACGTCGAGTCCCGAGTAAGGAATAAATGAAACAGCATTCTGTCATCTTCATATTTTTACTTGGCATTGTATGACAAGCGAACTCGATGTCTGCTTCATATAAAACTTGATCAATCTCGTGTTTAGGTCTGTTTCAGTACTTAGGATTCTATCTTTCATATAATCTCTTTTATAAGTATGTTCCAGACTCAATAAAAGAATCCATCCATCCATTGGGACCATACTCTGCACAGGGCATCGGTACTGCCGAGCAGTCTCCTGGACTATTGGGCACAATCCTGGATGGGTCACCACTCTGACACAGGATACTCGAATGGCTCAATCATTCCAAGCAAGCCGGTACTCAGTTTACCGACCTCAGAAGGATGACAGGCTGAGTGAACCCCACTGGTATTGATTCAATGGCCAAGCAGGATTTGAACTTCAGGACCCGAGGATCGCAAGCACACCATCCTAAATATTATAGGATCCCAAGCCCACACCTAACCTTCTAGGATTCCAAGCCACCACCCTAATCATTCTCAGATCCCAAGCCCACCACCCTCACATTCTATGATCCCAAGCCCACCACAAGCCATTCTATGATCCCAAGCCACCACCCAAGGCATTCTAGGATCTCCAAGCCCACCACCCTAACCATTCTAGGATCCAAGCCACCACCTAACCATTCTAGGATCCCAAGCCCACCACCCAAGGCATTCTAGGATCCCAAGCCCACCACCCTAACTCTCTAGGATCCCAAGCCACCACCCTAACATTCTAGGATCCCAAGCCCACCACCCAACCATTCTAGATCCCAAGCCCACCACCCAAGGCATTCTAGAATCCCAAGCCCACCACCTAACCTTCGAGGATCCCAGCCACCACAAATCATCTATGATCCCAAGCCCACCACCCTCACCATTCTATGATCCCAATATATTTTGAAAATATAAACAAAAAAGAGCAGAGCACCCCTTCAATTATGTGATTTGAGATTGTTTGTTTTGCTTTTGCATACATAAAAAAGCACTCCTCCATTTGACCTCAGAGCACCAGCATGTGACCGAATGAGCGGTCATATGAAATTATAAACCGGACACGTGCCGAGGCCCAGGGTCTATGTTGCCTGATGAAGCCGAATGTGAAGTCGGCGAAACGTTGCCCTGAGACCGGGTCTGCTCTCGCTTTTCTTCTCAAATTAGCGGAGTCGATCGAGTTTTTACTTTTGGTTGGAAGCGCCTTCTATAAAAATGTGGAATCCCAACCGCCCCAATCTTAAATATTATGTATGTAATATATACAGCTCTGAAAAAAATAAGAGACCACTCCAAAAAAATTTTAAATCAGCATCTCCACATGTATGGCAGCCATTCTTCCAGTGTCTGTTGAATTCCAACACGGCCACACCTCATTCTACTTAGTTCATTCTAACTCAGTTCTACAGGTTACTGATTAGGTGATCACCTGAGCCGAATCTTATTTAACAAGGAAAAGTATAAAAAACCACTGCTGTGGTCATCACTATCCTCTTGCAATAGGACCAGCTGGATGGCAAAACAGTGCTAGTAGTACCTAAAAGTAATTTGAATCAAAAAATAACTATTGACCATGCCAAAGAGTTGAAAAGAAAGTTTGAGTGAGGAAAAGAAGGGTTCATCTGGCTTAATGCAGAGGGATACAGTGAGCGTCACGTTGCTTCCATACTTAAAATTTCAAGACGGCGGTTCATAAGAACAAGGTCAAGCAGCACACATTGGGACAACAAAGCTACAGACTGGCAGAGGCGAAAACGACTTTTCACTGACCGGGATGACCGCCAACCATTCGAATGTCACTCAACAACTGGAGGATGACATCAAGTGACCTCAAAAAGAATGGCAGCTGGGTGAAGTGCACGGCGAGGACAGTTCGAAACAGGCTCCTCGGGGCAGGGCTGAGGTCGTGCAAAGCTAAAAAAAGCCTTCATCAATGAGAAACAAAGAAGAGCCAGGCTGAGGTTGCAAAAGACCATAAGGATTGGACCTAGAGGATGGAGTAAGGTCATCTTCTCTGATGAGTCCAATTTTCAGCTTTGCCAACACCTGGTCGTCTAATGGTTAGACGGAGACCTGGAGAGGCCTACAAGCCACAGTGTCTCGCACCCACTGTGAATTTGGTGGAGGATCGGTGATGATCTGGGGGTGCTTCAGCAAGGCTGGAATCGGGCAGATTGTCTTTGTGAAGGACTCATGAATCAAGCCACGTACAAGGTTGTCCTGGAAGAACACTTGCTTCCTTCTGCTCTGACATTGTTCCCCAACTCTGAGGATTGTTTTTTTCCAGCAGACATGCTCCATGCCACACAGCCAGGTCAATCAAGGTGTGGATGGAGGACCATCAGATCAAGACGCCTGTCATGGCAGCCAATCTCCAGACCTGAACCCCATTGAAACCTCTGGAATGTGATCAAGAGGAAGATGGATGGTCACAAGCCATCAAACAAAGCCGAGTGCTTGAATTTTTGTGCCAGGAGTGGCATAAAGTCACCAACAGCAATGTGAAAGAATGGTGGAGAGCATGCCAAGACGCATGAAAGCTGTGATTGAAAATTAGGTTATTCCACAAAATATTGATTTCTGAACTCTTCTCAGTTAAAACATATAGATTGTGTTGTTTAAAAATGAATATGAACTTGTTTTGTTTGTATTATTTGAGGTCTGAAAACACTGAATCTTTGTTGTTATTTTGACCAGTTGTCATTTTATGCAAAAAATGCTCTAAATGACTATTTTTATTTGAAATTTTGGGAGAATGTTGTCAATAGTTTATAGAATAAAATAAAAATGTTCATTTTAATTCAAAAACAATACCTATAAATAGTAAAACCAGAAAAACTGATAATTTTGCAGTGGTCTCTTAATTTTTTCCAGAGCTGTATATACACACAGTAAGAAAAAAAATATTATAAATATATATATATATATACATACAGTGGGGGAGAACAAGATTTGATACACTGCCGATTTTGCGGTTTTCCACTTACAAGCACGTCGAGGTCCTGTAAATTTTATCATCGGTACAATTCAACTGTGAAAGACGGAATCTAAAACAAAAATCCTGAAAATCACATTGTGGTAATTCCAGCGATACGGACGTAACCTTCAGACAAAAATTGCATCACTAATGTTGAAATTTTGAAAAGGTTGGCCATATTACAGAGAGTTTCTTTATTACATATCGTAATTAGTCTCTGGCTTTCTGATATTGGTAAAACCCAATGTGTAGTCTACTACTAAAGCAAAAATCAACATTAAGAGGCTTAACGGACGTATCATCGAAATTGACACAACTAAAACTGGCCATAGCACAATTCTTAAATCCTGCGAAATAACGAATTTGTGGGTATACCTTTCATTCACGGTAAGACAAACTAAGCATTAGTAGATACTTTCTATATTCCAACGATACGATCTGTCTGTGTTTGTTAAATATTTTGAAAAGTATACTGTAACGGACGTAACCCATGCGATCACATATTGGATAATTAATCAATGCTAGGGCGGCATTTTATGATATCTATACAATCTCTTACATACATCAAGCGAACATTTGGTTGTCTAACAGCTTGTATAAGCTCATTGCTGCATATGCTTGTTGATGTTGATCTATAGGCACAGAGAGAAATGGACAAATATGTTGATGAGTAGTTACAGCCTGATCCTATATCAGTAATATTCATCAGCGAATACTACTTCGGATTAAAACATTCATCAAATAGCCATATTTTTCGACAAAATGATAACAGACAGAATGACTTACCGTTGGAAGACATTGAGGCAGTTCTCTTCATGATGGCCGCCAAATCACGTGACATCATCCACGGAGTAATATCGCATAAATTATGAAAATTCAGACCTAACTAAACACCGTCCAACAGAAATCCTTTTGAAAAATAGGTTTTCAAATTTATGCTTCATGTCCATTATTACGTGGTATTACCCATTGTATGATTTTTAATAATTAATTTGCATTTTATTGCATGAAATAAGTATTTGAATCACCTACCAACCCAGTAAGAATTCCAGCTCTCACAGACCTGTTAGTTTTGTCTTTAAGAAGCCTCCATTCTCCACTCATTACCTGTATTAACTGCACCTGTTTGAACTCGTTATCTGCATAAAAGACAGCTGTCCACTCAATCAATCAGACTCCAACCTCTCCACAATGGGCAAGACCAGAGAGCTGTCTAAGGACATCAGGACAAAATTTTAGACTTGCACAAGGCTTGGGATGGGCTACAGGACAATAGGCAAGCAGCTTGGTGAGAAGGCAACAACTGTTGGCACAATTATTAGAAATGGAAGAAGTTCAAGATAACAGTCAATCTCCTTGGTCTGGGGCTCCATGCAAGATCTCACCTCGTGGAGCCTCAATGATCATGAGAAAGGTGAGGGATCAGCCCAGAACTACACGGCAGGACCTGGTCAATGCTGAAGAGAGCTGGACCACGTATCAAAGAAAACCATAAGTAACACACTACGCCGTCATGGAATAAAATCCTGCAGCGCACGCAGGTCCTCTGCTCAAGCCAGCGCATGTCCAGGCCTGTCTGAATTTGCCAATGACCATCTGGATGATTCCGAGGAGTAATGGGAAGGTCATGTGGTCTGATGAGACCAAATAGAGCTTTTTGGTTTAAACTCCACTCGCCGTGTTTGGAGGAAGAAGAGGATGAGTACAATCCAACAACACCATCCAACATGAAGCATGGAGTGGAAACATCATTCTTTGGGGATGCTTTTCTGCAAAGGGGACAGGACGACTGCACCGTATTGAGGGGAGGATGGATGGGGCCATGTATCGCGAGATCTTGGCCAACAACCTCCTTCGTCACAAGAGCATTGAAGATGGGGCGTGGCTGGGTCTTCCAGCATGACAACGACCCGAAACACACAGCCAGGGCAACTAAGGAGTGGCTCCGTAAAGAAGCATCTCAGGTCCTGGAGTGGCCCAGCCAGTCTCCAGACTTGACCCAATAGAAAATCTTTGGAGGGAGCTGAAGTCTGTGTTGCCCAGCGAAGCCCCGAAACCTGAAGGATCTGGAGAAGATCTGTATGGAGGAGTGGGCCAAAATCCCTGCTGCAGTCTGTGCAAACTGTGTTAAGAACTACAGAAACGTCTGATCTCTGTAATTGCAAAACAAAGGTTTCTGTACCAAATATTAAGTTCTGTTTTTCTGATGTATCAAATACTTAATTTCATGCAATAAAATGCAATTAATTATTTAAAAATCATACAATGTGATTTTAGGATTTTTTGTTTTAGATTCGTCTTTCACAGTTGAAGTGTACCTATGTAAAAAATTACAGACCTCCACGTGCTTTGTAAGTGGAAAACCTGCAAAATCGGCAGTGTATCAAATACTTGTTCTCCCCACTGTATATATAAAATTTCTGTGTATATATATATAATACTAGCGATATCCGTGCACATGCACGGGATAGCAGTACAACATAGCTGGTAGCAGACGACAGACCGTACACGGGGAATGACAAAAATATGCATTGTGCAAAAATGCAAGTGGTACTATGGAACGCCAAGACTTGCCAAACATTGTCGGCATGTCCGCTAAGTGCCACAGCAATTTCATAGGGATCGTGTGACAGCGAGCTGAGTTTTTAGTGTGCAAGCTTGGTATTATAATAGATATATATTACACACACATATATATAGTTCATGTTTTTTTAATTTATTTGGTATTTGACTGTCGAAGTTACTGCAGAACAACACGGGGCCATCACAGGCGAGTGGCAGGCCAAAAACATGGTTGCTTCAGTCCCCCAGCAAGGAACCCAGGATATGCCTTAGACCCAAGAGAGCGAGGTGGCCAAGGATTGCCTGATAAAGTATATAATTTAAATAAGCCTTTCATTATCTTCAAAAAGGGGTGTTTTAATTAACTTAACACCCAATTTTCACTCTTGCACTTCCTTGGAGTCTTAGTGTGGCATGCAAGTTTCAGGCTGCGAAGTTTATGATTTTGGAGTTATGGAGGACGCATGCACGCTCGCATGGACACACGACACGCACACGCACACATACACACACACACCCTGACATTTATTAGTCAAGATCGGTCTTATATCAGTCTTATCAGAGATATTCCAGCAAAATTATTCTCTTTCTTCATTTGTGTGCAGCTCAAAGGCTGCAGAGGTAGCACCATCAGCTGAGGTGGTCCTCTGTAGGTTCGGACAGGAATTTGGAAGTTGTTCAGGGTGCCGAGCCTGCGGCCAATAGCTCACCTCCTCTTGGTGAAGGACACTGTAAGATTTTAACATCTACCACTAATGGCAGACAGGACATCCGTTAAACATCCATCCGAGGATGGACAACGCATTTATGAGTCACCCTGCTCTGACACACCAGGATGACAGCATATAACTGTGTCGGCATTCAAACCCAGGCTAGACAGCTCCAAGGTGAATGTGCGTGCGTACCTCTCGGCCATCCTGTCATCCCCAAAACCGTCATTGTAACTTTTTATTCTGGAATTTGTTCATGTATCGCCATTATTTCCAAGCACATAATATTATCCTTATGCGTGAGACTTATTCAGTTGTTCTCGGTTGTGAAATTTATTGCAAAAGACCTGTTGGAACCCAAATCGTGTAAAATGTACAACCGAAGGTGGTATCACCATAATGAACAAAACTTCATAGTTTACATATATAATTTGAGCAGCATGTACCACAATATAATATAGGAGTTTGGGATGAAGTATTGAGAGGTAAGGATGAGAGATACACATATTGAAGCATAATTCACTGCATTTTCCAAAGGTGAACCATATTGTCCAAATGAAGTCATTTGCAGAAAGTAGATTAAAAACAATAATTTACAATGACAATTTGTTGATTGAGATGAATGCAAAATACAGACTTAATGTGTGTGCAACATTTGGATTCGGATCTTGCAATTGGAATGCCTATCAACATCTATCTTCGAAGAAGAACGAAATAATTTTCCACAAATGTCGGAATTCCATTCCATCAAGATATACCTGTTATCCTTATCATTCACAGAAGAATCGTTATAGAAACAATCCAACGAGAGCGATTTCATTCATTGTCACTCACTGTGATCCATTTGTCCTCATAATAATATTTTTTTTATTACTTCTTTGGATTTCACGTCGTTATCTTTTCATACAAACAATATTCTCTTCCAAGTTCAGCATGTTAAAGATCTTTTCAAGCTCTAAACTTGATGTTGTATTCTTAACCCGTTTCTGAATTGATATTTATCTTGGAAAAGGATACAAAACTACATACATTTTTCCCACCTGCTTCAATTTACAGAAATAAACATGTCTTCAACTATCGTTTATGTTCATCAGGGATATCTGCAAGCATCTGTGCAAAATGTACAATAACGCCGAATGAAATGTATTTACCTGGTTAAAACCTCCTGTTGCTTAACGGTTAAGGTAGCTGGCTTAATATCTAGGGTCTTGATTTAGAGTCCCTGTAAAGCCGTTAAATAACACCAGGTGGGTTGACTCAGTCTGTCTCATCCATCCATCCATCCATCCATCCATTTGGGACGATACTCTGTGCAGAGCATTGGTGCGGCTTAAGCAGTCTCCTTGGCTATTGGCAAATCCTGGACGGGTCACCACTCCGACACAGTATACCAGCAAGCTGATACTCATTTTGCTGACCTCAGAAGGATGACAGGCAGAGTCAACCCCCCTGGTATTTAATTCAACAGCCAAGTGGGATTTGAACTCAGGTCCAAGGATCCTAAGCCCACCACCCTAACATGAAGCCAACACCAGGCATTCATCTTCTGAGGTCAGCCAAATGAGTATCAGCTTACTGGAAACAGGGGGAAACTGCATCAGTGGCACAGCCGTCTCTCCGAGCAATGGTGCAACCAGCATCCACAGGCGGCATACAAAATAATAACCTGGTTAAAGAGACACCAGAACTTAATATTTTGTTTTACTTGTGCCTTTTCCATTTCCTCTGGGTTTGTTTTTTTGGGCATTTCATTCATTTGTGGCTTTTCGTGCTGCTGAGACCCTCCAGCAGCACTGTCCTGCAAACAAAGCATTTTTAATGGATGAAGGTCATCACTTATTTGCCCTTACATAATTTTATCACATATGGTTGGTCATTTTTTAAAGCAGTGTAGCTGTTTCAATATTTGATATGTCCATCCATCCATCCGTACGTCAAAAGTTTTTTAAGTGTTGTTGCAGAAATTCACCAAACTTGGTAGTTTATGATCACCACGTGGTACGAAGATGCAAGAGCAGTATCTTTTTGGCCCCGACCCCTGGAGTAGGGTGAAAAGGTAAAAAACAAAAAAATGGCAATTGCCGGCACATTTTAACATTTTTAATGAAACCTTGTTATATACAATAAACATTGGGTGACGATGAAATATGGAACGGTGTTTTAGATTTGACCTCCAGTTTAATCCCCCACGGTGTAGGGACTTAGGGTCAAAATGGGGAAAAGTTTTTTCTAATCTCTGTGAAGTTGAGTCATTTCCTGGTGGAACTTTATGCCATCTTCAACATTGCTTTAGGTGGGAAGCATGGGGATTTGCGATGGTATGCCATCGACTTCACTCTAGTTGCACTTGGTTTTGGATGAACAAAAAAAAATAATCCGTTTTTGAAGATTCCTTTGATTTGATTTACAACTCCCAAGGTTCCTTTCTCTCTTCATCACTATCTTTTCAACGCGTAGAACTGCTCTTTTGATACACATAAACGTTTGCGATACCAAGTATTACATTTAATGTTCCTTTTTGGCACTCAGTTGCTTGGATCAATGACAGTGTTTACCAATTTTTGACCCGAGCTATTTTCAAAATAGGTTCTCTATGACTGGTACTGTTACAGACTTTGAGAAGAGTTATAAGCATCTACAACCCCTGTTTACTGTGTACTTGGTTTGTGTAGCCCTTCACCTGTTTATAATCTAGTGAAAGAATCTCCCATAGTCGTTACATCCCATAATGAAGTGATAGATCATCGCTGAGTTGGTGCTTGAGGTTGAAATGATTTTGGATTCAGACAATTTGTGCTCCACATTATTTCTTCTTCATTTACAACTAGGTGAAAGTATTGTCGAGTGCAAATAGGTTAGAGTTGCAATATTTTTGATGTGATTTTATTTTTCTAATGTGTCTCATAGGTAAAGAGATGCAGAGAGCGCTGTGTGTGTCTCACATTACCTACTTGACATTTAAGTTGTTTTTTTTAAATCAGTCTCTCATCTGATTTGTGTTTTAAAATCAGCACAAATAATGTGGTTATTTTCCCAAGCATTCCCAAGATTCACGTATAATGTCATTGGTTTGATTACCTCCGCACCAAACGTGGAGAGGCGGTATGTTTTCACCCTTGTTTTGTCTGTCTGTGAGTAGGGTATCTCAAAACTTATGGATGGATTTGACGAAACTTAGCGTGGCTATGAGTTGGGTATGTGACAAGAACGAAGCCGACTAGATTTTGTGTAAGGACTCTGAGATGGAGATCCCACTATCATGGATACAAAACATAAACTGTTCAGCACTGGGTGTTGGAGGCTGCGCTCTACGAGTGCCGTTGTAGTTTTACATTTTTCATTCTTTTTGTTTTTTTCAGGATGATACTTGCTGAAGAATTTCTTTAGTTTTCTTCGTTATTCAACATTCATCTCTTTCGATTTGGGTATTATTTACTCACTCGAACGATATCATTCCATACAGATATCAACATTTCTTTCTCCATTCAAAGTATTTAGCCTCCATAAACAGCTACTTCATTTTGATTTTTTCCTCCCTCTGTCTCATTTTCAGCCCACACCAGATAAGTACTTTGTCATAATCCCAAAATCCAAATGTTCTTTGATTACTGGATGCACAATAAATCCTTCATTTTTGAGTTCCGGAATATTATAAGCGAGCGGCTATAAAACCTCTCCATTTTCGTCACCTCCATGTTTCGTCACTGCATTTATTATTGTGAAGATATATAGCGGACGAACTGTGCTCCAACAGATGTTAAAATTCCCAGAAACTCTCGAAACCTTTGACCTGAATTATCTTAAGTATGTCTGGGTTCCTTTTATTCTTGATAATTTATTTTTTATCCTTTGACATCTTCCACAATTTTAAACATTTCAAAGATTTTCATACAACCAACAGTAGTCTGAGTTTATTAAATCTAACATATATTTTTGTATGATGGTAGTACCTCTTCTGCCTACTGTTTGCTTAGTGGTTAAGGGTTGGTGGCTTGGGATTCGAGCGGTCCTGAGTTCAAGTCCTCCGTTGGCCCGCTGAGATTAAAATACACCAAGGAGTTGACTCAGCCTGTCTATGCTTCAAGGTCGGCAAAATGAGTACCAGTTGTACTTGGTAAAGGGGGACACCTGATGCAGTGTCCCTTACCAAAAACCCTTGTGGTCAAAAAACCCCTTGTGGTGGGGGAGGGGGATTATTGGTATTAATATTGTTTTGTAAAAACTATTGAATATTAATGCTCTATCATTGGTGTTGTTATTACTCTCACCAGAGGAGAGAACAATCTTTGATACATACACCGTGGATGAATGTTGTGGTAGGTCATTGAAATCGTATATGTAGTTCAGAGAAGGCAGTTGCAAGTTATTGTGGTAGACGACTGACGGATGACGAATGCGCATTCCCATAAGCTTCCCAGAACTCATTCCAGATGAGAAGAAAGCTCAGGGAAACTGCGCATTGCAAATGCGTATTAAACTGGACCACAACCTTCACCACCCATTGATGTATAAAGTTTGTTCATGACATTTTAAATTAAAAAAATATAGGTATTTACGTTCTTTCTCCGTTAGCATATTGTCGCAGGGGATGGCCGGCCAGGTTAACCCTCCCGACCCAAATCTATGTGGTGCAGGGCAGTTAACACCGGACAGCCCCCGGACGGGACTCACCGAGCCTCCTTATTGAATGGCAGGTGACGCGTTGATCCTCACGAGATTTTAACATGTGCTGGAAGGGCATGGGCAATCAGACAGGGGAGAGCACAGGGAATGAACCGGGCGCAAACGGTTGGGGGGGGCGTGGGGGTTGGGGGTATCCTCAAACCCACACAAATACACGAATACAGTTTCTTAAAAATCAACACATTTAATGAACATAAATATTTACAAAGGATAATGATTTAATAATAATTAAACCTGCAGGTTCGAGCATGCCTCCCCACACACTCAATACAGACAAAGGGACACACAAAAGAAGAAAGAAAATCCCTCCTTTTAACTATTCTTTGTACTTAGCCTGGCCCAGACTGGTCCTGTGCGAACTTGGAATTGAAAGCGTTTTTTCACCAGCATGTGCATACGCGATGCAAGATGGCGCTGCTCTCGTAGCAGGACAAACGTACGCAAGGCGCTATTTGCGAACGGCAGCTCAAACTAAGCCCAGATGCCCAGTTAACGCGGTCATGTGCTCCCCGATTCGTCACTTACCGACTCGTCAACCAAACGAAGCTGAAGGTTCAGCGCCTGCTTCACCACGACGAGCCAAACCGCCTCAAACGCACAATTACAATGGCCATATTCCTCCTCTGGGTGCTCGTCAACCTCCACTCTCTCCTCTGACCCTGCCTCTCAAACAATGCACCTCGTGCCATCCACTCTATCATGGCTCTCCACAAAGTTTAACAAACCCTACTGAGTCCGGATGCCTCTCAAAATGCAGCTTACTGATCATGGGCTCTCCACCAAAAGTTTGTCAAGCCACCTTTTATCACGCGCTCTCCCAAAATGCGCAAGCAACTCGAACTCCACTCTCTTCTGTATTCTCTTCGAATGAACTCATGCCTCATGGTCCTCCACTGGAACCTCGTGTCGTGCGCTTCTGCATCTCTCGTCCTATTACAGTAGTCGAAGCCTCCACAAGCTCAAGCAACCTTCTTTCTCGATCACGCAATTCCTTTTCACCTCCGGGCGTGGCCTGCTCGATGAACCCGGCAAGGCAGGGCTTCGTGCCGCTCAGCGCAGCCTGCTTGTTCCTCCTCATGGGTTTGGTGTTATAAAGTCTGTGTGTCAGTCTGTGTGTCAGTCTGTGTGTCAGTCTGTGTGTCAGTCTGTGTGTCAGTCTGTGTGTCTGTCTGTGTGTCTGTCTGTGTGTCAGTCTGTGTGTCTGTCTGTCCAGAGCATAACTCCGTGGACTTTGATCTGATCTTGATGAAACTTGGTTATG
>CM068961.1:16314823-16330052 GCA_035128595.1 Eptatretus atami | reverse complement strand
TCCTTTCACTAGATATAAACAGGTGAAGGGCTCACACAACCAAGTACACAGTAAACAGGGTGTAGATGCTTATAACTCTTCTTCAAAAGTGCTGTACAGTACAGTCATAGAGAACCTATTTTAGAAAATAGCTCGGGTTCAAAAATTGGAACACTGTCATTGATCCGAGCAACTGAGTGCCAAAAAGGAACATTAAATGTAATACTTGATATCGCAAAACGTTTATTGTGTATCAAAAGAGCAGTTCCTACGCGTTTGTAAAAGATGTGATGCAAGAGAGAAAGGAACCTTGGGAGTTTGTAAACAAATCAAAGGAATCTTCAAAAACGGATTATTTTTTTTTGTTCATCCAAAACCAAGTACGAACTAGAGTGAAGTCGATGGCATACCATCGCAAATCCCCATGCTTCCCACCAAAGCAAGTTGGAAGAGCGGCATAAAGTTCCACCAGGAAATGACTCAACTTCACAGAGATTAGAAAAAACTTTTCCCCATTTTGACCCTAAGTCCCTACACCGTGGGGGATAAACTGGAGGTCAAATCTAAAAACCCGTTCCATATTTCATCGTCACCCAATGTTTATTGTATATACAAGGTTTCATTAAAAATGTTAAAATGTGCCGGCAATTGCATTTTTTTGTTTTACCTTTTCACCCTACTCCGGGGTGCGGGGCCAAAAAGATACTGCTCTTGCATCTTCGTACCACGTGGTGATCATAAACTACCAAGTTTGGTGAATTCTGCAACAACACTTAAAAAACTTTTGACGTACGGATGGATGGATGGACATATCAAATATTGAAACAGCTACACTGCTTTAAAAAATGACCAACCATATGTGATAAAATTATGTAAGGGCAAATAAGTGATGACCTTCATCCATTAAATAATGCTTTGTTTGCAGGACAGTGCTGCTGGAGGGTCTTCAGCAGCACGAAAAGCCACAAATGAATGAAATGCCCAAAAACAAAACCCAAGAGGAAATGGAAAAGGCACAAGTAAAACAAAATATTAAGTTCTGGTGTCTCTTTAACCAGGTTATTATTTTGTATGCCGCCTGTGATGCTGGTTGCACCATTGCTCGGAGACGGCTGTGCCACTGATGCAGTTTCCCCCTGTTTCCAGTAAGCTGATACTCATTTGCTGACCTCAGAAGATGAATGCCTGGTGTTGGCTTCATGTTAGGGTCGTGGGCTTAGGATCCTTGGATCCTGAGTTCAAATCCCACTTGGCTGTTGAATTAATAACCAGGGGGGTGACTCTGCCTGTCATCCTTCTGAGGTCAGCAAAATGAGTATCAGCTTGCTGGTATACTGTGTCGGAGTGTGACCCGTCCAGGATGTGCCAATAGCCAAGGAGACTGCTTAAGCAGCACCAATGCTCTGCACAGAGTATCGTCCCAATGATGGATGGATGGATGATGGATGGGGACAGACTGAGTCAACCCACCTGGTGTTATTTAACGGCTTTACAGGGACTCTAAATCAAGACCCAGATATTAAGCCAGCTACCTTAACCGTTAAGCAACAGGAGCTTTTAACCAGGTAAATACATTTCATTTCGGCGTTATTGTACATTTTCCACAGATGCTTGCAGATATCCCTGATGAACATAAACGATAGTTTGAAGACATGTTTTATTCTGTAAATTGAAGCAGGTGGGAAAAATGTATGTAGTTTGTATCCTTTTCCAAGATAAATATCAATTCAGAAAGAAACGGTTAAGAATACAACATCAAGTTTAGAGCTTGAAAAGATCTTTAACATGCTGAACTTGGAAGAGAATATTGTTTGTATGAAAGATGAACGACGTGAAATCCAAAGAAGTAATAAAAAAAATATTATTATGAGGACAAATTGAGATCACAGTGAGTGACAATGAATAAATCGCTCTCGTTGGATTGTTTCTATAACATTCTCTTGAATGATAAGATAACAGGTATATCTTGATGGAATGGAATTCCGACATTTGTGGAAAATTATTTCGTTCTTCTTTCGAAGATAGATGTTGATAGGCATTCCAATTGCAAGATCCGAATCCAAATGTTGCACACACATTAAGTCTGTATTTTTTGCATTCATCTCAATCAACAAATTGTCATTGTAAGATTATTGTTTTTAATCTACTTTCTGCAAATGACTTCATTTGGACAATATGTTTCACCTTTGGAAAATGCAGTGAATTATGCTTCAATATGTGTATCTCCTCATCCTTACCTCTCAATACTTCATCCCAAACTCCTATATTATAGTGTGCGGTACATTGCTCAAATTATATATGTAAACTATGAAGTTTTGTTCATTATGGTGATACCACCTTCGGTTGTACATTTTACACGATTTGGGTTCCAACAGGTCTTTTGCAATAAATTTCACAACCGAGAACAACTGAATAAGTCTCACGCATAAGGATAATATTATGTGCTTGGAAATAATGGCGATACATGAACAAATTCCAGAATAAAAAGTTACAATGACGGTTTTGGGGATGACAGGATGGCCGAGAGGTACGCACGCACATTCACCTTGGAGCTGTCTAGCGCTGGGTTGAATGCCGACACAGTTATATGCTGTCATCCTGGTGTGTCAGAGCAGGGTGACTCATAAATGCGTGTTCCATCCTCGGATGGATGTTTAACGGTGTCCTGTCTGCCGCATTAGTGGTAGATGTTAAGATCTTACAGTGTCCTTCACCAAGAGGAGGTGAGCTATTGCCGGCAGGCTCGGCACCCTGAACAACCTTCCAAATTCCTGTCCGAACCTACAGAGGACCACCTCAGCTGATTGTGCTACCCTGCAGCCTTTGAGCTGCACACAATGAAGAAAGAGAATAATTTTGCTGGAATATCTCTGATAAGACTGATATAAGACCGATCTTGACTAATAAGTGTCAGGGTGTGTGTGTGTATGTGTGCGTGTGCGTGTCGTGTGTCCATGCGAGCGTGCATGCGTCCTCCATAACTCCAAAATCATAAACTTCGCAGCCTGAAACTTGCATGCCACACTAAGACTCCAAGGAAGTGCAAGAGTGAAAATTGGGTGTTAAGTTAATTAAAACACCCCTTTTTGAAGATAATGGAAAGGCTTATTTAAATTATATACTTTATCAGGCAATCCTTGCCACCTCGCTCTCTTGGGTCTAAGGCATATCCTGGGTACCTTGCTGGGGGACTGAAGCAACCATGTTTTTGGCCTGCCACTCGCCTGTGATGGCCCCGTGTTGTTCTGCAGTAACTTCGACAGTCAAATACCAATAAAAAATTAAAAAAACATGAACATATATATGTGTGTGTATAATATATCTATTATAATACCAAGCTTGCACACTAAAAACTCAGCTCGCGTCACACGATCCCTATGAAATTGCTGTGGCACTTAGCGGACATGCCGACAATGTTTGGCAAGTCTTGGCGTTCCATAGTACCACTTGCATTTTTGCACAATGCATATTTTTGTCATTCCCCGTGTACGGTCTGTGTCTGCTACCAGCTATGTTGTACTGCTATCCCGTGCAGTGCACGGATATCGCTAGTAATATATATATATACACAGAAATTTTATATATACAGTTGGAGAACAAGTATTTGATACACTGCCGATTTTGCAGGTTCCCACTTACAAAGCACGTGAGAGTCTGTAATTTTATCATAGGTACACTTCAACGTGAAAGACGAATCTAAAACAAAAATCCTAAAATCACATTGTATGATTTTTTAAATAATTAATTGCATTTTATTGCATGAAATAAATATTTGATACATCAGAAAAACAGAACTTAATATTTGGTACAGAAACCTTTGTTTTGCAATTACAGAATCAACGTTTCCTGTAGTTCTTAACAGGTTTGCACAGACTGCAGCAGGGATTTTGGCCCACTCCTCCATAACAATCTTCTCAATCCTCAGGTTTCGGGGCTGTCGCTGGGCAACACAGACTTCAGCTCCCTCCAAAGATTTTCTATTGGGTTCAAGTCTGGAGACTGGCTGGGCCACTCCAGACCTTGAGATGCTTCTTTACGGAGCCACTCCTTAGTTGCCCTGGCGTGTGTTCGGGTCGTTGTCATGCTGGAAGACCCAGCCACGCCCATCTTCAATGCTCTTGTGACGAAGGAGGTTGTTGGCCAAGATCTCGCGATACATGGCCCCATCCATCCTCCCCTCAATACGGTGCAGTCGTCCTGTCCCCTTTGCAGAAAAGCATCCCCAAAGAATGATGTTTCCACCTCCATGCTTCATGTTGGTGAGTGTTGTTGGATTGTACTCATCCTCTTCTTCCTCCAAACACGGGCGAGTGGAGTTTAAAACCAAAAAGCTCTATTTGGTCTCATCAGACCACATGACCTTCTCCCATTACTCCTCTGGATCATCCAGATGGTCATTGGCAAATTCAGACAGGCCTGACATGCGCTGGCTTGAGCAGAGGGACCTGCGTGCGCTGCAGGATTTTATTCCATGACGGCGTGTGTGTTACTTATGGTTTTCTTTGATACTGTGGTCCCAGCTCTCTTCAGATCATTGACCAGGTTCCTGCCGTGTAGTTCTGGGCTGATCCCTCACCTTTCTCATATCATTGAGGCTCCACGAGGTGAGAATCTTGCATGGAGCCCCAGACCAAGGAGATTGACTGTTATCTTGAACTTCTTCCATTTTCTAATAATTGTGCCAACAGTTGTTGCCTTCTCACCAAGCTGCTTGCCTATTGTCCTGTAGCCCATCCCAGCCTTGTGCAAGTCTAAAATTTTGTCCCTGATGTCCTTAGACAGCTCTCTGGTCTTGCCCATTGTGGAGAGGTTGGAGTCTGATTGATTGAGTGTGGGACACTGTCTTTTATGCAGATAACGAGTTCAAACAGGTGCAGTTAATACAGGTAATGAGTGGAGAATGGGAGGGCTTCTTAAAGACAAAACTAAACAGGTCTGTGAGAGCTGGAATTCTCTACTGGTTGCGTAGGTGATCAAATACTTATTTCATGCAATAAAATGCAAATTAATTATTAAAAATCATACAATGGGTAATTCCACGTAATAATGGACATGAAGCATAAAATTTGAAACCTATTTTTCAAAAGGATTTCTGTTGGACGGTGTTTAGTTAGGTCTGAATTTTCATAATTTATGCGATATTACTCCGTGGATGATGTCACGTGATTTGGCGGCCATCATGAAGAGAACTGCCTCAATGTCTTCCAACGTAAGTCATTCGTCTTGTTATCATTTTGTCGAAAAAGTATGGCTATTTGATGAATTTTAATCCGAAGTAGTATTCGCTGATGAATAATTACTGATATAGGATCAGGCTGTAACTACTCATCACACATATTTGGTCCATTTCTCTCTGTGCCTATAGATCAACATCAACAAGGCATATGCAAGCAATGAGGCTTATACAACTGTTAGACAACCAAATGTTCGCTGATGTATGTAAGAGATTGTAAGATATCATAAAATGCGCCCTAGCATTGATTAATTATCCAATATGTGATCGACTGGTTACGTCCGTTACAGTATACTTTTCAAAAATATTTAACAAAAACAGACAGATCGTATCGTTGGAATATAGAAAGTATGTACTAATGCTTAGTTTGCTTACCGTGAATGAAAGGTATACCACAAATTGTTATTTCGCAGGATTTAAGAATTGTGCTATGGCCAGTTTTAGTTGTTTCAATTTCGATGATACGTCCGTTACGCCTCTTAATGTTGATTTTTGCTTTAGTAGTAACTACACATTGGGTTTTACCAATATCAGAAAGCCAGAGACTAATTACGATATGTAATAAAGAAACTCTCTGTAATATGGCCAACCTTTTCAAAATTTCAACATTAGTGATGCAATTTTTGTCTGAAGGTTACGTCCGTACGCTGGAATTACCACAATGATTTTCAGGATTTTTGTTTAGTTCCGTCTTTCACAGTTGAATTGTACCGATGAAAAATTTACAGACCTCGACGTGCTTTGTAAGTGGAAAACCTGCAAAATCGCAGTGTATCAAATACTTGTTCTCCCCCACTGTATGTTATATATATATAATATTTATAATATTTTTTTTTTACTGTGTGTATATACAGCTCTGGAAAAATTAAGAGACCACTGCAAAATTATTCAGTTTTTCTGGTTTTACTATTTATAGGTATGTGTTTTGAATTAAAATGAACATTTTTATTTTATTCTATAAACTATTGACAACATTCTCCCAAAATTTTCAAATAAAAAATAGCATTTAGAGCATTTTTTGCATAAAATGACAACTGGTCAAAATAACAACAAAGATTCAGTGTTTTCAGACCTCAAATAATACAAACAAAACAAGTTCATATTCTTTTTTAAACAACACAATACTAATGTTTTAACTGAGGAAGAGTTCAGAAATCAATATTTTGTGGAATAACCCTAATTTTCAATCACAGCTTTCATGCGTCTTGGCATGCTCTCCACCATTCTTTCACATTGCTGTTGGGTGACTTTATGGCCACTCCTGGCACAAAAATTCAAGCACTCGGCTTTGTTTGATGGCTTGTGACCATCCATCTTCCTTTGCACATTCAGAGGTTTCAATGGGGTTCAGGTCTGGAGATTGGGCTGGCCATGACAGGTCGTTTGATCTGATGGTCCTCCCATCCACACTTGATTGACCTGGCTGGTTGGCATGGAGCATGTCCTGCTGGAAAAAAACAATCCTCAGAGTTGGGGAACAATGTAGAGCAGAAGGAAGCAAGTGTTCTTCCAGGACAACCTTGTACGGTGGCTTGTTCATGAGTCCTTCACAAAGACAAATCTGCCCGATTCCAGCCTTGCTGAAGCACCCCCAGATCATCACCGATCCTCCACCAAATCACAGTGGGTGCGAGACACTGTGGCTTGTAGGCCTCTCCAGGTCTCCGTCTAACCATTAGACGACCAGGGTGTGGCAAAGCTGAAAATTGGACTCATCAGAGAAGATGACCTTACTCCATCCTCTAGGTCCAATCCTTATGGTCTTTTGCAAACCTCAGCCTGGCTCTTCTTTGTTTCTCATGTATGAAGGGCTTTTTCTAGCTTTGCACGACCTCAGCCCTGGCCCGAGGAGCCTGTTTCGAACTGTCCTCGCCGTGCACTTCACCCAGCTGCCATTCTTTTTGAGGTCACTTGATGTCATCCTCCAGTTGTTGGTGACATTCGAATGAGTTTGCGGTCATCCCGGGTCAGTGAAAAGTCGTTTTTCGCCTCTGCCAGTCTGTTAGCTTTGTTGTCCCAATGTGTGCTGCTTGAACCTTGTTCTTATGAACCGCCGTCTTGAAATTTTAAGTATGGAAGCAACGTGACGCTCACTGTATCCCTCTGCATTAAGCCAGAATGAACCCTTCTTTTCCTCACTCAAACTTTCTTTTCAACTCTTTTGCATGGTCAATAGTTATTTTTTGATTAAATTACTTTTAGGTACTACTAGCACTGTTTTGCCATCCAGCTGGTCCTATTGCAAGAGGATAGTGATGACCACACAGTGGTTTTTATACTTTTCCTTGTTAAATAAGATTCGGCTCAGGTGCTCACCAATCAGTAACCTGTAGACTGAGTTAGAATGAACTAAGTAGAATGAGTGTGGCGTGTTGGAATTCAACAGACACTGGAAGAATGGCTGCCATACATGTGGAGATGCTGATTTAAAATTTTTTTGGAGTGGTCTCTTATTTTTTTCAGAGCTGTATATACATACATATATATTTAAGATTGGCGCGGTTGGGATTCCACATTTTTATAGAAGGCGCTTCCAACCAAAAGTAAAAACTCGATCGACTCCGCTAATTTGAGCAAAAAAGCGAGAGCGACCCGGTCTCAGGGCAACGTTTCGCCGACTTCACATTCGGCTTCATCAGGCACAATAGACCCTGGCCTCGGCACGTGTCGGTTTATAATTTCATATGACCGCTCATTCCGGTCACATGCTGGTGCTCGAGGTCAAATGAGGAGTGCTTTTTTATGTATGCCAAAAGCAAAAACAAACATCAAATCACATCAATTGAAGGGGTGCTCTGCTCTTTTTTGTTTATATTTTCAAAATATATTTGGGATCATAGAATGGGAGGGTGGTGGGCTTGGGATCATAGAATGATTTGGTGTGGGCTTGGGATCCTCGAAGGTTAGGTGGTGGTCTGGATTCTAAATGCCTGGGTGGTGGGGCTTGGGATCTAGAATGTTGGGTGGTGGGCTTGGGATCCTAGAATGGTTAGGGTGGTGGGCTTGGGATCCTAGAATGGTTAGGGTGGTGGGCTTGGGATCCTAGATGCCTTGGGTGTGGGCTTGGGATCTAGAATGGTTAGGGTGGTGGCTTGGATCCTAGAATGGTTAGGGTGGTGGGCTTGGGATCCTAGAATGCCTTTGTGGTGGCTTGGATCATAGAATGGCTTGGGTGGTGGCTTGGGATCATAGAATGGTGAGGGTGTGGGCTTGGATCTGAGAATGATTAGGGTGGTGGCTTGGAATCCTAGAAGGTTAGGTGTGGGCTTGGGATCCTATTAATATTTAGGATGGTGTGCTTGCGATCCTCGGGTCCTGAAGTTCAAATCCTGCTTGGCCATTGAATCAAATACCAGTGGGGTTCACTCAGCCTGTCATCCTTCTGAGGTCGGTAAACTGAGTACCGGCTTGCTGGGATGATTGAAGCCATTCGAGTATCCTGTTCAGAGTGGTGCCCATCCAGGATTGTGCCCAATAGTCCGGAGACTGCTCGGCAGTACCGATGCCCTGTGCAGAGTATGGTCCCAATGGATGGATGGATTCTTTTATTGAGTCTGGAACATACTTATAAAAAGGATTATATGAAGATAGAAATCCTAAGTACTGAAACAGACCTAAACACGAGATTGATCAAGTTTTATATGAAGCAGACATCGAGTTCGCTTGTCATACAATGCCAAGTAAAAATATGAAGATGACAGAATGCTGTTTCATTTATTCCTTACTCGGGACTCGACGTAAAGAGAAAAGGTGGTAGGTGTACTTCAAAAGCGAATGGGTATTTAAGTTGAAACTGCAGGCTGGTAATCAACCATCAAATCACTCAACCTCTGATGGATGTTCGGGCTAAAGAGTGATGAAAGGACAATCAGCTCTGAAATTACACAGGCCCATCAGACAAAATCTACAAGGAGGAAAGTTTATTCTGGAGTGGTTGATCATATCGAAGTGACTGAATTGATTTTTGCAAATGATAACTTGGCTACAATTATGCTTTACGAGTCAAGAATGAAGAACTAGTCTTGCTCATGAACTGATGTTGATCTGCTTCGGCGGACGGGGTAGAACAAAGGAGGGAAACAATAGACACTTGATCAAGGTATACGATCCGCCACGGGAAGAAAGGAGGAACTGACGTTTTGGGCATTAACCCTTCGTCAGAGCAAAAGAGGGAGCCGGGATAAGGGCAATGGTTAATTCAACGTCGGATTGAGTCATTGGTGTGTGCATCAGAGCAGAGTAGCCACTGATAGACTGCATCTGAATCCGGACCGAACCAAAATCGAATTGGCTTGTTCTTGTCACCCACCCAACTCATTGAAATTACCATGCTATACAGCATGTCGTTTTTACCGCGATCGCGCAATGGTCATCATCATCATTTTGTGCTGCAGCCTGCAGCTGCTGGTTCACATCATTTTCTGGAGCATGCTGTGCCACCGATTTAGTTCCACTGCTAGTTCGGGCAGAAATTTTAATTTGTTCTGGTGCTGGTGAATACTTGCCTACTCTTCGTGAAGGACCACCGTTTGATCTTTAACGTTCATCAACTAATGCCAGCAGGATGGCCCAGTTTAACGTCCGTTCATCTGAACCCGAAATGAAGCTGTAGTTTATCAGTACTTGGCTCTGAATTTGTCCCTATTGCACATGTGAGAGAGGAGTGAGTAATTTTTTTTAGTCTGTCTGTCTGCCTGTCGCCTGTCTGGGACCAAGCAAAACGAAATCATTTCCAAACAGGAAACTTTCACCGTTTTGAGATGTCATAAATCCAAACCAATCCATTTATACCATACTCTGTACAGCATGTTGCGCTGCCAAAGCAGTCTCCTCGGTGATTGGCACAATCCTGGATGGGTCACCACTCCAACATAGGATACTCGAATGGCTCCAATCACCTAGCAAGCCGGTACTCATTTGCCAACTCAGATGGATGACAGGCTGAGTCAACCCCACCTGGTATTAATTAACAGCCAAGCAGGATTTCAAACTCAGTACCCTGGGATCCAAGCCCACCACCCTAACCATTAAGCCAACACCAGGCATGATGTCATAAAGGGCACAAACAACCGGTACGAAGAACTAATATTAATGTGTTAAATAATGGGCATCAACAGCGGTAAACTTTGGAAAAAACTTTTTCTACAACCTTTGAAATCTTTATTTTATTTGAATTATTTATATACTTCAACAAAGTCGAAACACAAATCGCCGTATTAGCACTTTCAAAAACCTTTCGTTTTGCAGTACTTGGACAAAATATATACGGCATTTGACATCATGTTGACCAATCAAATTTGCTGCTTGCAGACCCCGCCCATGTCCTTTTTTCTCAAGACTGCATGGGGTAGGTGTTCTATTGACCTCTTAGTTGCCATTGCATTACATATATAATTTACCCTGAATATGTACATCTCACAACAATATAAAATTCAGTCATTATATTTCCCTTTAACTAGTCTTTAGTCGTTCGGAAGTCGGTTTGGGTTCTAAGACAAGACATGGGTGGCTGGATAACCTTGAGGTAGTCCACTCACTCTGATCTGTCCAGCCTGAGTTTTATCTCAACCCAGCTATAAACTGTTACCACGTGTTTCGCTCTGCAGGGCGAGGAATCAAGTGTGTGCAGTCTCTCAAATAGGGTTAAAACTTGGTGTCTCGTTTGCTAACATTAGTGGTGGACGTTAAATATTCCACTGTAGGTACTTCGTGAATAGTTATCACCGACAGCCTAAACAAATTACAAATCCTGCTCGAACTACAGGAGGGTAGTCCATCAACATGCTTCCGCAATGACGCAGACCCGATCCACATGCTGCACACGAACGACGTCAACAGCTGTATTTTTAAAATAGTTTCACAAAAATCATATTACTAACTTGATCCTTTAAATCAGTCGAAAAAATGAATTGTTTATAAAGTTAAACTACTCTTCCATTGGAAGTGAATCATTCTTTCAGATCTAAATTTAAACAGCAGACATTTCCAAAACCCCTCCAACATTACTTACTTTTCATTTCATATGGAGCCTAGCTGTGCCGCTGATGCAGTGCCCCTTTCCAGTAATGCTGCACTCATTTTTACAACCTCGGAAGGATGACAGGCTGAATCAACTAACCTGGTGTTATTTAACGCACAACAGGGACTCAAACTCAAGACAAGATCCTAAACCAGCCAACTTAACCATCAAGCCAACACCAGAACTTATATTACAGTACAGTACTTACTAATCCGTGGCTAGTTGAAAAAGCCCATTTCTATTGTCTTTTGCTATTCAAACCACACACGACCAAACTAAATAAGCATTAAAAGCAATATTGATCTTTAGTTCCAAATCATTTCCATTATGTTCGATTTAATTGTGCTCACCGTTTACATGTTTAATTAAATTGAAAGAATTGATCAATTTCAATTTTTGCTTCTTAATGAAATTTCTTCGTCTCAGACCTCACATAGAAAGATTTTTTATACTTTCGAGAACAAATTTCCCCTATTTTATTGAGTTAATTTTTCTTAAAAAGATTGTCTGCTTATTCATTTTACGAGGTTCTTAAAATAGGTATCTAGCATGCAATTGTAGGTGTTCTGTTTCCATTGTTTGGTTGCTTGGGGATAAGCAGAGGGAAATGAGGTTTTTGTTAATCAAATCAGCATAAAGAAACAAACAACTTGAGTTTTGCAGTTTCAATTTATCAACGAATTGAAAAACAACAATAAAATAATTGAGGGTTTAAATTCGTTTTGAAAGAAGATTACAAGTGCAACTACAAATGGTACTGGTAGAGTGCTAGTTTCACCTCATGCATTCATTCTGAACAAAAATACCATTCATTAACTGAACATCAAGCCTGGTGTTGCCTTAGTGGATAGGGTGACGGCTTGGGATCCTCGGTCCTGAGTTCAAGCCCCGTTGGCCGCTGAATTAATACACCAGGAGGTTGACTCAGCCTGTCATCCTTCGAGGTCGGCAAAATGAGTTCCAGTGTACTGGTAATGGGGACACTGCATCAGCGGCATAGCCGCGTCCCAGCCAATGATGCAACCAGCAGCCATAGGCTGCACTCCATAGAGAGAGCTGAACATCGTTCACTTCCGGTTCTTGAGCGACGGTGGCAGTTCCTCTTCAGGGTCTCCGCCGACTTCTCAAAGATAAGTTTTCGGTCGTTTTTGTCATGTTTTTACTGTCATTTGTTATCTCTGTGTTTCTAGTTTGGTCTTGTGTTAATTGTTGAGTTTTCATCGTATTGTTAAGGATTCAGCGACGGAGGGATTCTCAACCCACTCCGGCCGTCTCCGGGATCTATAACGCCGGCCGGCTCAGCACAGGCCTCGGGTCACGCGTCTTCAATTGCGATAACAACGTAATCCTGTACCTTGCCAGTTGGGAAATAGAACCACTGGTTACAGACTGTTGTGTCAGTGCCGAGCGTTTTCTGCCAGTCTGAACCATTTTGGTTTATATGCCAATCGAACGGATCGTTCCTCGACGCGACACAATTAATCCATAGCGGCAACTTCATACGTAACCAGATTTTTGGGGAGCATCGGGGATCACAACACAAGCAAAATTCACGACAAGGTTTTTAACAATCCTCAACTAGGGAACCACGTCTACAGTTTCAAGGGAGTCGGCTACGAAATATGCCTTATACAACACGTGCAGACAAAGATAAACAGCATGCATGCAAGACAAGACAGAGTACTTGGTGAAGTTTCATGGACGAGAGAAAGTGTCAAAAGCACGAATGTCGCTCGCAACAAGCGGATGTCCACGGATTCGAACTCCCAGCTCGAAACCCGCCGCGTGAAAAATGGGCTTGTCCTTTGTCGCAGACCTCACGCACGTGCTCCGCGCGCTCTGGCCCCACGCAATGTCGACGGCACAAGTCCGCCAGATCAACGATGGGCCTCAGCCCGATCCTCTTCCAGGTTTCAGCATACAAATCCAGGCCTGGCCCATTCACCAGACAAGGCCAAGTCGAGGGTGCCGAGCCCCGCAGGCGATTGACAACGTGTCCAGCCGTGAGGTGAATAAGGACCGTCAGAGGCTCCGGCGTCTCTCTCCTGCCTTCCCACCTCGAAGCCCGACTTCCGCTTCATCCTCTCAGTTCCTCTCTCTGTCGAATCACCTTTTCTTCTCGGCGATGCAGACTCGACCCTCAGTTCAGCGTTCTCTCCCGGCCAATTCACCACTGCCTTTTCTTTCTCGCTCGCCTAGAAGCCGGCTGCCGTCCCTCTCACGCAGAATCCTCGACGTGCAGGCAGCCTCTCAAAAGCCCACTGCCGTTTTCAAAACTCAACTCCTTCGTTCGCTCGTTTTGAATCATGAGCACGCTTCGAGAACGACCTATTTCCACACACTGGACCCTTTTTACGAAGCCTTCGTTTTCTTCTCTCGTTTGCTCGCTTCGCACCCTCTCTCGGCGGACTCCGACCAACGCCCCTCCCCTTCGCGTCACTTCCTCCTCTAGAGCCACCACCCTCTCTCCAGGCCACACCCCTCAGCGATTGGGAGGGGCCTATCCCGGGATGGGTAGGAATAAGAGGGATCTCTCGGTCCTCCACCACCGCAAAAAACAATAAAACAACAACCTCCCAACACAATATAACGTCCCTTTACCACACAACCTAGCTAAACAGGCATTTAATGGGGATCTGAGCTAATCCTATATTTAGTAGTCCAATAAGGGCCATTTCTGTACAGTATTTTCATATTGGGTTTCCTTGAGGCCTACCCTTCTTCCCGTTTGTGTGTACGATCGTGTTTATTCTATTTTCTCCTTATTGGTTCACGACGCAGCCAGAGTGACCACTGTCAGTCTGTGTGTCAGTCTGTTGTGTCAGTCTGTGTGTCAGTCTGTGTGTCAGTCTGTGTGTCAGTCTGTGTGTCAGTCTGGTGTGTGTCGTCTGTGTGTCAGTCTGTGTGTCAGTCTGTGTGTCTGTCTGTGTGTCGTCTGTGTGTCAGTCTGTGTGTCTGTCTGTCCAGAGCATAACTCCGTGGACTTTGATCTGATCTTGATGAAACTTGGTATGTGTTCGATATCAATGTCTAGTTGTGTTTTCCTGGAGAGGGCGTGCTACGCCCATTGTGGGCGAGCCACGCCCCAAAATAGAACATTTTTTAGGGGTAGATCGGATAAAAATCTATCTTTCCGCGGGAATTGACTGAATGGAATGGGTTCCTTCGGTATTTGAATAGCAAAATGAATTATCTAAAACTTGTCGTTGGTCCAATTTTCATTTTTCGTCCCAAGGTCAAGGTCACAAGGTCAAAACTAGAAAATTGCGAATTTGACATAAAAATCATACGACCGCCCAAACTTTGAGAGCTAGGATGACAATATTTTTTTATGCATAATCTTGAGATCATTCCCACCTAAGTCTTGAAAACCATTTTGCTCTATCTCGGAACACCTTGCCCGGGCGCCCCCTTCAAGTTTGTTTTACGCTGATTTTCATAAAGTATGGATAATCCGAGGAGTCCGAAATGCCATATAGCCTATATTGACGTTATATTGTTCCTGAATGTTCCAGGGAAGTTTTGCACCAAAGGTCATAATCCTTGACCTTTGACCTTTAAAGGCCATTTTGTAAGTTGTGGAATCGAACCGGGTTTTTCGACCTTCTTCGACGAAACTAACTCCAATAAGCTATAGCACGTATCCTGTTTCCTTATTTTAATGTCCACAACATTGGTTTTGTGACCTTTAAAGGTTATGCAAAGGTCAAATTTTAAGTTGTTGAACGAAACCGGGTTTTCGACATTTTCGCAGCTAATACCTGTCACTCGTACCACATCATCGTTGATTCAGATCATTTTTATAACTTGGTCAAACATTATCACATTGTCTCATCCTTGACTTGTGAAACAATCTACATCGCCAAATACCGCTCGTGAACCATCGTCGTCTTCAGACTTGTTAATTTTATTTTCTCCACTTTTCCCTCCACCCTCCTTCTATCCCTCTCAACTATACCTTCTATTTCATGTCTTAAAATATTAAAAAATACAAAAAA
>CM068961.1:16303934-16314418 GCA_035128595.1 Eptatretus atami | reverse complement strand
CTACCTCCTCCTAACTCCTCACCTGTTATCTCCTCTCCTTACCAGTCCCATCTTGCCCCTCATCCTTCCTCTGCTCTTGGCACCTCTTCACTGTCTTCTGCTTCAGTATCAGCTCCTCCTCTGTTGTCCCAAAATGTGTGGTGTTCTAACATCTGTGGGCTCCATTCCGCCGAATGTTTGAGGTCCACACTTTAAGGAAGAGGGAGGGAGGATTGGACGAGGGAGGGAGGGTTGTCGAGGGAGTGGAGGGTTGGACGAGGAAGGAGGTGGGGTGGGGAGGTAAGGAGAGTTATTGAAAGAGTGTGGTGGATTTCAGAAGAGCTTGAAGGGGAGAGGGCTGCGTGAGGAGAAGAAAAGGCACGGTGGTGATGGGTTGAGGTACCGTGGGGAATAATAAGAGAGGGGCAGAGGGCAGTTGAAGATTGGAGGCGGTGAGTGATGAGTGAAAGAGAGAGGGTGGGGGAAGGAGGCACCTTTGTGGATGTGAGGAGGGGGGGAACTTTGGAAGGGGGAGTGAGGCGGAAGTTGGAGGAGAGGGAGAGTTGAGGGAGAAGCTTTGAGAGGGAGGGGAGATGATGAGAGCAGGCACGGCCAAGGTGCAGGAGGGCGATGGGGAGAGAGGAAGGATGAGACTTGGTAGAGGTATGGTGAAGAAGGGAGCGGGCAGGGGAGGCACAAGATTTGAGGGTTTGGGAAGAGGGGGAGGTGTGCTCAGAGGAAGGAAGGAGCATGTTTGTGGTGATGAGTGTACTGATTGGAGTGAGAGATAGCTGTTAGGTTAGAATGGAGCCCACAGATGTTAGAACACCACACATTTTGGGACAACAGAGGAGGAGCTGATACTGAAGCAGAAGACAGTGAAGAGGTGCCAAGAGCAGAGGAAGGATGAGGGGCAAGATGGGACTGGTAAGGAGAGGAGATAACAGGTGAGGAGTTAGGAGGAGGTAGATTTTAAGGAGGTGGGGTGAATTGGCACTGAAGTTGGAAAAAAAGGATGATTGTGGAACATGAACATGAATTGCAAACTGGGATTTTAAAATGTTAAAGTTTTTTTATTTATTTTGAAATTTTAATTTTTTTTTTAAGGAGTTATTAAAGTCATTACGTGAGGGATCAATAAGGTGATTAAGAGAATGGAGAAAGAAAGGTTGTAACAGTTGGACTTTTGGACACTGGATGAAGGAAAGGTCGAATTGAAAACTGCTTTTGAAGAAGAAGAAGAAGAGTATCAAATCATGATGCAATACCAAGAACCACACGTGTGTGAAAGAGGAAGTTGAAACATTATAAGAGACTGTTTTTTTTTTTTTTGATAAAGATTACGTCAGATTAGGAAAAGGAAAGGTTGAAGAAAAATCGTGCAGGTGTTTGATGAATTTGGATCGGTAAACGCAGAAGGAAGCTGGAAGTTCGAGATAGTTACAGGAAGAAGAAGAAGAGGGGTAGAGAAACACGTGGTTACAGGAGGTGTAACGTGAGAGGTTAAAAGAATAAGGTGTTTTTTGTTTAAAAAAAAAAGAAAGAGGTTAAAGAATAAGGAAAAGAAAGGTTGAAGAAAAAATCGTGGAAGGTGTCTGGTGAATGTGGGTTGACAAAAGTGGATGGTGGACGGCAGGAGAGGAAGAAGAGTCGGTACAGGAAGTCACGTGGTCACGTGTAGAACATCGTGAGGAGAAAGGTATTTTTTTTTTTGTATTTTTTAATATTTTAAGACATGAAATAGAAGGTATAGTTGAGAGGGATAGAAGGAGGGTGGAGGGAAAAGTGGAGAAAATAAAATTAACAAGTCTGAAGACGACGATGGTTCACGAGCGGTATTTGGCGATGTAGATTGTTTCACAAGTCAAGGATGAGACAATGTGATAATGTTTGACCAAGTTATAAAAATGATCAACATGATGTGGTACGAGTGACAGGTTATTAGCTGCAAAATGTCGAAAACCCGGTTTCGTTCAACAACTTAAAAATTTGACCTTTGCATAACCTTTAAAGGTCACAAAACAATGTTGTGGACATTAAAATAAGGAAAAGGATACGTGCTATAGCTTATTGGAGTTAGTTCGTCGAAGAAGGTCGAAAAACCCGGTTCGATTCCCACAACTTACAAAATGGCCTTTAAAGGTCAAAGGTCAAGGATTATGACCTTTGGTGCAAAACTTCCTCTGGAACATTCCAGGAACAATATAACGTCATATAGGCTATATGGCATTTCGACTCCTCGGATTATCCATACTTTGATGAAATCAGCGTAAAAACAAACTTGAAGGGCGCCACGGCAAGGTTTCGAGATAGAGCAAAATGGTTTCAAGGACTTTAGGTGGGAATGATCTCAAGATTATGCATAAAAAAATATTGTCATCCTAGCTCTCAAAGTGTTGGGCGGTTCGTATGATTTTTATGTCAAAATTCGCAATTTTCTAAGTTTTTGACCTTGTGACCTTGACCTTGGACGAAAATGAAAAATTGGACAACGACAAGTTTAGATAATTCATTTTGCTATTCAAATACGAAGAACCCATTCCATTCAGTCAATTCCCGCGGAGAAGATAGATTTTTAATCCGACTACCCCTAAAAATGTCTATTTGGGCGTGGCTCCGCCCACAATGGGCGTAGCACGCCCTCATCCAGGAAACACAACTAGACATTGATATCGAACACATGAACAAGTTTTCATCAAGATCAGATCAAAGTCCACGGAGTTATGCTCTGGAAGACAGACACACAGACTGAACACACAGACAGGACACACAGACAGACACACAGACTGACACACAGACTGACACACAGACTGACACACAGACTGAACACAGACTGACACACAGACTGACACACAGACTGACACACAGACTGACACACAGACTGACACACAGACTGCACAGACTGTTTGTCACTCTGGCTGGCGGTCGTGAACCAATAAGGAGAAAATAGAATAAACACGATCGTACACACAAACGGGAAGAAGGGTAGGCCTCAGGAACCCAATATGAAAATACTGTTACAGAAATGGCCTTATTGGACTACTAAAATATAGGATTAGCTCAGATCCCCATTTAAATGCCTGTTTAGCTAGGTTGTGTGGTAAAAGGGGACGTTATATGTGTGTTGGGGAGTTGTTTTTTATTGTTTTTGCGGTGGTGGAGGACGAGAGATCCTCTTATTCCTACCCATCCGGGATAGGCCCCTCCAATCGGCTGAGGGGGTGTGGCTGGAGAGAGGTGTGGCTTAGAGGGAGGAATGACGCGAAGGGAGGGGCGTTGGTCGGAGTCGCCGAGAGAGGGTGTCGAAGCGAGCAAACGAGAGAAGAAACGAAGGCTTCGTAAAAGGGTCCAGTGTGTGGAAATAGTCGCTCTCGAAGCGTGTCATGATTCAAAACGGACGAACGAAGGAGTTGAGTTTTGAGAAACGGCAGTGGGCTTTGGAGGCTGCCTGCCGTCGAGGATCTGCGTGAGAGGGACGGCAAGCCGGCTTCTCAGGCGACGAGAAAAGAAAAGGAGTGGTGAATTGGCCGGGAGAGAACGCTGAACCTGAGGGTCGAGTCTGCATCGGCCGAGAAAGAAAGGTGATTCGACAGAGAAGAGAACTGAAGGATGAAGCGGAAGTGGGCGCTCGAGGTGGGAAGGCAGGAGAGGAGACGCCGGAGCCTCTGACGGTTCTTATTCACCTCACGGCTGGACACGTTGTCAATCCGCCTGCGGGGCTCGGCACCTCGACTTGGGCCTTGTCTGGTGAATGGGCCAGGCCTGGATTTGTATGCTGAACCCTGGAAGAGAGCGGCTGAGGCCCATCGTTGATCTGGCGGACTTGTGCCGTCGACATTGCGTGGGCCAGAGCGCGCGGAGACCACGTGCGTGAGGTCTGCGACAAAAGGACAAGCGCCATTTTTTCACACCGGCGTGGTTCGAGCTGGGAGTTCGAATCCGTGGACATTCGCCTTGTTGCGAGCGGACATTCAGTGCTTTTTGACCACTTTCCTCTCGCTACCATGAAACTTCACCAAGTACTCTGTCTTGGTCTTGCATAGCGATGCTGTTTATCTTTGTTCTGCACGTGTTGTATTAAGGCATATTTCGGTTAGCGACTCCTTTGACACCTGAGACCGCTGTGTTCCCTAGTTGAGGATTGTTAATAAAAGCCATTGTTGCGTGAATTTTGCTTGTGTTGTGATCCCCGATGCTCCCCAATAAAATCTGTTAATCTATAAGTTGCCGGCTATGCAATTAATTGTGTCGCGTCGAGGAACGATCCGTTCGATTGCATATTAAAAAACCAAAATGGTTACAGACTGGCCAGAAAACGCTGCGGCATTCTGACAACAACCAGTCTGTAACAGTGGCTTCTATTTCCCCAACTGGCAAGGTACAAGGATTACTTGTATCGCAAGTTAAGAGACGCGTGACACGAGGCCTGTGGCTGAGCCGAGCCGCGTTATAGATCCGGAACGGCCGGAGTGGGTTGAGAATCCCTCCGTCGCTGAATCCTTAACAATCGATTGAAAAACTCAACAATTAAACACAAGACCAAACTAGAAAACACCAGAGATAAACAAAAATGACAAGTAAAAACATGACAAAAAACGACCGGAAAACTTATCTTGAGAAAGTCGGCGCGAGACCTGAGGAGGAACTGCCACCGTCGCTCAAGAACCGGAAGTGAACGATGTTCAGCTCTCTCTATATGGAGTGGCACCTATGGCTGCTGGTTGCATCATTGGCTGGGACGCGGCTATGCGCCTGATGCAGTGTCCCATTACCAGTACACTGGTTACTCATTTTGCCGACCTCGGAAGGATGACAGGCTGAGTCAACTCCTGGGTATTATAATTCAGCGGCCAACGGGGCTTGAAACTCAGGACCCGAGGGATCCCAAGCCGTCACCCTATCCCAACTAAGCAAACACCAGGCTGATGGTTCAGTTAATGATGGATATTTTGTTCAGAATGAATGCATGAGGTGAGACTAGCCAACTCTACCAGTACCATTGTAGTTGCACTTGTAATCATTCCTTTCAAACGAATTTAAACCCATCAATTATTTTATTGTTGTTTTTCAATTTCGTTGATAAATTGAAACTGCCAAAACTCAAGTTGTTTGTTTCTTTATTGCTGATTTGATTTAACAAAAACCCCCTCATTATCCCTCTGCTTGATCCCCCAAGCAACCAACACAATGGAAACAGCAACCCTACAATTGCATGCTAGATAACCATTTTTAGAAAAACTCTCTGTAAAATGAATAAGGCAGACAATTCTTTTTAAGAAAAATGATTAACTCAATAAAATAGGGGAAATTTTGTTTCGAAAGTATAAAAAAAATCTTTCTATTGAGGTCTTGAAGAAGAGAAATTTCATTAAGAAGCAAAAATGAAAATTGATTCAATTCTTTCAATTTTAATTAATAACAAGTAACGTGAGCACAATATAAATCGAAACTAATTGGAATGAATTTGGGGGACTAAAGAATCAATATTGCTTTTAAGCTTATTAGTTTGGATCTTGTGGTGGGTTGAAATAGCAAAAGATCAATAGAAATGGGCTTTTCAACTAGCCAACGGTATTAGTAAGTACTGCTACTGTAATATAAGTCTGTGTGGTTGATGGTTAAGTTGGCTGGTTTAGGATCTTTGTCTGAGTTTTGAGTCCCTGTTGTGACGGTTAAATAACACCAGTTAGTTGATTCAGCCTGTTCATCCTTCCGAGGTTTGTAAAAAATTGAGTGCCAGCTACTGGAAAGGCGGCACTGCATCAGCGGCACAGCTAGCTCCATATGAAATGGAAAAGTAAGTAATGTTTGGAGGGGTGTTTGGAAATGGTCTGCTGTTTAAAAATTAGATCCTGAAAGAAATGATTCACTTCCAAATGAAGGAGTATTTTAAACTTATAGAAAACAAATTCATTTTTTCGGACTGATTTAAAAGGATCAAGTTAGTAATATTGATTTTTGTGAAAACTATTTTAAAATACAGCTGTTGACGTCGTTCGTGTGCAGCATGTGGAGCGGGCTGCGTCATTGCTGGGAGCATGTTGATGGACTACCCTCCTGTATGGTTCGAGCAGGAATTTGTAAATTTTGTTTAGGCTGTCGTAGAATAACTATTCACGAAGTACCTACAGATGGAATATTTAACGTCCACCAGCATAATAGTTAGCAAACGAGACACCAAGTTTTAACCCCTATTTGAGAGAGACTGCACACACATTGATTCCTCGCCCTGCAGAGCGATAACACCGTGGTAACAGTTTATAGCTGTTGAGATTTAAAAACTCAGCGCTGGACAAGATCAGAGGTGCAGGTGGACTAACCTCAGGTTATCCAAGCCACCATGTCTTGTCTTAGAAACAAACGACTTCGAACGCACTAAAGGACTAGGTTAAAGGAAATTAAATGACTGAATGTTATATATTGTGTAGAGATGTACATATTCAGGGTAATTATATATGTAAATGCAATGGCAACTAAAAGAGGTCACTTAGAACACCTTACCCCATGCAGTCTTTGAGAAAAAAGAACATGGGGCGGGTCTGCAAGCAGCAAATTTGATTGGTCAACATGGTGATGTCAAATGCCCGTAATATTTTTGTCCAAGTACTGCAAACGAAAGGTTTTTGAAAGTGCTAATACGGCGATTTGTGGTGCGACTTTGTTGAAGTATATAAATTAATTTCAAATAAAATAAAGATTTTCAAAGTTGTAGAAAAAGTTTTTTCCAGGAAGTTTTACCGCTGTTGGATGCAACATTATTTAACACATTATATTAGTTCTTCGTACCGGTTGTTTGTGCCCTTATACATCATTGCCTGGATGTTGGCTTAAGGGGTTAGGGTGGTGGGCTTGCATCCCAGGCGTTACTGAGTTGAAATCCTGCTTGGCATGTAAATTAATCCAGGTGGGCCGTTGACTCCGCCTGTCATCCATCTGATGGTTGGCAAAAATGCTAGTACTGGCTTGCTAGGGTGATTGGAGCCATTCGGATATCCTATTTGGAGTGGTGACCCATCCAGGATTGTTGCCAAATCACCGAGGAAGACTGCTTCTTGGGCAGCGCCAACATGCTGTACAGAGTATGGTCTCAATGGATTTGGCGTTTTGCGATTTTATTGACATTCCTCAAAACGGTGAAAGTTTTCCTGTTTGGAATGATTTTTCGTTTTGCTTGTACCCAGACAGCAGACAGGCAGACAGACAGACTAAAAAAAATTATCTCCACTCCTCTCTCTGCACAGTGTCAATAGGGACAAATTCAGAGCAAAGTACTGATAAAACTACAGCTTCATTCGCGGTTTCAGATGAACGGACTGTTAAACTGGGCATCCTTGCTGGGCATTAGTTGATGAACGTTAAGATCAAACGGTGTCTTCACGTAAAGTAGGCAAAGTATTCACAGCACCAATGAACAAATACAAATTTCTGCCCGAACTAGCAGGTGGAACTAAATCGGTGGCACAGCCAGCTCCCAGAAATGATGAAACCAGCAGCTGCAGGTGCAACACAATAATGATGATGATGACCATTTGCGCGATCGAGGTTAAAAACGACATGCCTGTAATTAGCATGGTATTTCAAATGAGTTGGTGGTGACAAGAACACAGCCCAATTCGATTTTGGTTCGTGGGTCCGGATTTCAGATTGCAGTCTATCAGTGGCTTACTCTGCTCTGATGCAACACCAATGACTCACTCGCACGTTGAATTAACCATTGCCTTATCCCGCTCCTCTTTTAGCTCTGACGAACGGGTTAATGCCCAAAAAGTCAGTTTCTCCTTTCTTCCCGCTGGCGGATCGTATACCTCCGATTCATGTTCTATTGTTTTCCCTCCTTTGATTCTTACCCGTCGCCGAAGCAGATCAACATCAGTCTTCATGAGCAAGACTAGTCTTCGTTCTTGACTCGTAAAGCATGAATTGTAGCCAAGTATATCATTTTGGCCAAAAAATCGATTCCAGTCACTTCGAATAGATCAACCACTCCAGATAAACTTTTCCTCCTTGTAGATTTTTGTCTGATGGCCTGTTAATTTCAGCAGCTGATTGTCCTTTCATCACCTCTTTAGCCTGGAACATCATCAGAGGTTAGATGATTTTGATGCGTTGATTTACCAGCCTGGCAGTTTTCAACTTAATAACCCATTCGTTCTCTTGAGTACACCTTACCACCTTTCTCTTTTACGTCGAGTCCCGAGTAAGAATAAATGAAACAGCATTTCTGCATCTTCATATTTTTTACTTTGGCATTGTATGGACAAGCGAAGCTCATGTCTGCTTCATATTAAAACTTGATCAAATGTCGTGTTTAGGTCTGTTTCAGTACTTAGGATTTCTATCTTCATATAATCTCTTTTATAAGTATGTTCCAGACTCAATAAAGAATCCATCCATCCATTGGACCATACTCTGCACAGGGGCATTCGGTCTGCCGAAGCAGTCTCCTGGACTATTGGGCACAATCTGATGGGTCACCACTCTGACAACAGGATACTCGAATGTGGCTCAATCATCCCAGCAAGCCGTACTCAGTTTACCGACCTCAGAAGGATTGACAGGCTGAGTGAACCCCACCTGGTATTGATTCAAATGGGGACAGCAGATTTGAACTCAGACCGAGGATCGCCAAGCACACCATCCTAAAATATTATAGGATCCCAAGCCCACCACGCCTAAACCTTCTAGGATTCAAGGCCACCACCCTTATAATCCCAGACCCCACCATTCTAGATCCCAAGCCCACCACTCAAGCCAATTCATAATCCCGAAGCCCACCACCCAAGCATTCTAGGATTCCAAGCCACAACCCAAGGCATTCTAGGATCCCAAGCCACCACCCTAACCATTCTAGGATCCAGCCACCACCCAAACATTTCTAGGATCCCAAGCCACCACCCCTTAAGCATTCTAGGATCCCAAGCCCACCACCCCTAACCATTCTAGGATCCCAAGCCAACCCTAACCATCTAGGATCCAAGCGCCACCACCCTAACCATTCATTCCTAGGATCCAAGCCCACCACCCAAGCATTCTAGGGATCCCAAGCCCACCACCTAACCTTCGAGGAATCCCAAGGCCCCAATCACCCTAAATCATTCCTATGATCCCAAGCCCACCACCCTCACCATTCTATGATCCCAAAGTATATTTGAAAATATAAACAAAAAAGAGCAGAGCACCCCTTCAAAGTTATGTGATTTTGTTTGTTTTTGCTTTTGCCATAATTAAAAAAGCACTCCTCCATTTGACCTCCGAGCCACCAGCATGTGCCGGAAATGAGCTGTGCATATCGAAATATAAACCGGACCACGTTTGCCGAGGCCAGGGTCTATTGTCCTGATGAAGCCGAATTTGAATGTCGGCGAAACGATTGCCTGAACCGGTCTGCCTCTCGCTTTTTTGCTCAAATTAGCGGAGTCGATCGAGTTTTTACTTTTTTGCGTTGGAAGCGCCTTCTATAAAAAATGTTGGAAATCCCAACCGCCCCAATCTTAAATATATACGTATGTTATATATACAGCTCTGAAAAAAATAAGAGATACCACTCCAAAAAAATTTTAAATCAGCAATTCTCCAACATGTATGGCAGGCCATTCCAATTCCAGGTCTGTTGAATTCCAACACAGGCCACACCTCATTCTAACTTAGTTCATTCACCTCATCTACTGAGGTACTGATTAGGTATCACCTGAGCCGGAATTCTTATTTAACAAGGAAAAGTATAAAAACCACTGCTGTGGTCATCACTATCCTCTTTGCAATAGGACCATCTGATTGGGCAAACAGTGCTAGTAGTACCTTCAAAAAGTAATTTGAATCCAAAAAAATAACTATTGACCATGCCAAAAGAGTTGCAAAAGAAAAGTTTGAGGTGAGGAAAAGAAGGGTTCAATTCTGGGTTTAATTGGCAGAGGGGATTACAGGTGTAGCGTCAGCGTTGCTTCCATACTGTAAAATTTCAAAGACGGCGGTTCATAAGAACAAGCGTCAAGCACACACATTATGGAAGGACAACAAAAGTACAGACTGGCAAGGGCGAAAAACGACTTTTCACTTGACCGGGTATGCCGCCAACTCATTCGAATGCACTTCAACAACTGGGGAGACATCAAGTGACCTCAAAAGAATGGCAGCTTCGGGGAATGCACGGCTGAGAACAGTTCGAAACAGGCCTCCCATCGGGGCAGGGCTGAGGTCGTTGCCAAAGCTAGAAAAAAAGCCCTTCATCATATGAAGAAACAAAGAAGGCCAGGCTGAGGTTTGCAAAGACCATAAGGATGGACTAGAGGACTGGGTAAGGTCATCTTCTCTGATGAGTTCCAATTTTTCAGCTTTGGCCAACACCTGCGTCGTCTAATGGTTAGACGGAGACCTGGAGAGGCTACAAACCACAGTGTCTCGCACCCACTGGAAATTTGGTGGAGGATCGGTGATGATCTGGGGTGCTTCTGCAAGCTGGAATCGGCAGATTGGTCTTTTGAAGGACTCATGAAATCTCCTCTCTG
>CM068961.1:16281441-16297593 GCA_035128595.1 Eptatretus atami | reverse complement strand
GGTCCTCAATACCAGACATGAAATCAGAGCCATCTCCCAAGACATATCGCGTGCCTTCGATACGGTCTGGCACCCCGCCATGCTCACCAAACTCTCTTCCTTTGGTATCCAAGGACATCTCCACTCAAGGCTCTCAGACTTCCTTCCCTGTTGCAGCCAACGTGTGGCCCTAAATGTAGTTCTCTCATCCTTTCTTCCTATCCAGGCTGGAGTTCCTCAAGGCAGTGTTCTGGGTCTGTGTTTTTTTCTGGTTTTCATCAATGAACTCTCTGACTCTCTGGAAAATCCTCTTTATCTCTTTGTTGATGACTTCACCCTCTGCCGTACCATCTGTCATCCCTCAGATCAGCAAGCAGCAGCCACTTCACTCTCTGCAGATCTCGATATAATCACAAGCTGGTCCAACACGTGGAACATGTTTTCAACCCTGACAAATCTCACACTCTCACAATGTCTCTCCGAAAGGACTGTTTTAGAAACCCGCCCCCCCCCGCCCTTCCATCCACTTTCTCAACAATCCTCTGGAAGAAGTCCTTTCTTTCAAGCTTCTGGGTCTCACGATCTGCCATGATCTTTCCTGGGAAAGCCACATTTCCAACCTGGCCTCCAAAGCCAGTCGCCAACTGGGAACTCTCCGTTGTGCAAAGTCCTTCCTCGGCCATCTGAGCTCTTGACCACATACAAAGCTTTCATCCACAGCCTGACGGAGTACTGCTCTCCTTCTGGGCTCGTGTCCCTGCCTCTCACCTTTCTCGGCGTCACGCTGTGGAAACCAAGGCATTTAGGATCATTCATATCTCTCGTGATGAGCTGAGTCTTTGGGTCTTTCACTCTCTCACCACAGGCAGGTTGGTGGTCTTTCTGTCTTTTACCGTCTCCCTTCCAGCCTCGCCCACCCGAGCTCTGTCTGAGATATGCCCCTCCCATCCACCCCACCCCCATATTTCCACAGGGCGCTCAAGGTCTGCCAGCAGCCCCTTGTGGTAAAACTATCAAAATCCAGAATCACTGCTCACCTTCACTCTTTCATTCCTCTTTTTTTTCCCACCTTTGGAACAAACTCCCACACTTTCTTCAATCCCACTCTTCCCTCCAGGTCTTGAAAACAGCTGTTCACCACCACCTTTACCTTCCCCCATTCAAAACCATGATGTTTTCTCTTCTTTTTCACTTGGAAGTTGTGGTTCGGATGTGTAAATAAAAGGTGGAAAAATTCTGATTCAATGAAATTTAATTCCAGGCAATAAGGCAACAAAAGGTGAAAATGTGTGAAAGGGGGTGTAGACTTTCTCTCGGCACTGTATTTTTGATCATGCAAAGGATTTTTTTTAATGTTCCAGTTTATGAAGAAAAACAACAAAATGACTGACATTTTGGCATTGCAAGGTACTCCGTACTCTAATGTATCAACTGCGGAGTAACATGCAATAAACAGCCAATCACAGTCTTCCCCATAGCTGGCTCTGCTTTGCAGGAAAAGCTTGCACCCAAGGCAGTGACAGAGCACTTCCTAATGTCAACATGGAAAAGAATCTCTGGAACTTATGAAAGGAATAAAGAATCACCTGACACATTCGTCAATTGTACCGGTGAAATTAGTTTTCATAAGTGAGTTTCACCTGTTCACTTGAAATGCAATGTCACACAGCAGTCCCATTTGAACCTTCCCTCCCATACTCCCACAAACCCCACAATCCACCCAACCCCACATTTCCCATTCCTTTTTACGTCACATTTCCCTTTCTGCTTTACCAGACCAAAAGACTTGCTCATTTATTATTGGCATCATGTTGATGGTCAACCGGCGACTGCTTGGCGATTGTTATGCTTGAGATGCAACTTTGGCAATGATACAATCATCACCAGTGGTGTTACAGCAACTTCCAAGGCGAAAGCCAGGTTTGAAGATTCACACTATGGACCAATTACAAGAGGCCACGCCTCGTCCAAGTGTGCCAACGACTGCTACGCTTCCATAATTGGTCCCTCTCGAACAGGCACTCACTGTCACACTGGCTCCTGTGATGCAGCCCCGGTCCCAGCCAAGAAACGCTGCGGATTCTCTGGAGTTCTGGATGTCGGCTCCAACATGCTCCTTCCATCACCAATCTTCATGAATAATTAAGGCCACAGATCAGTTCCATGCTGCTTGCCTTTTCAAGGACCTCAAAGGACTCCCTCCATACACACGATAGGCGTCTACATGAGTGCCTGTCATGGCCCGAGCCAGACCATTCCTTCAGGCTGAGAGGAGAGTGGGAGGCTGGAAGAGATGAAGATAGGGTAATGGGTAAATGGAAGTTTGCGGAGAAATGGGAGTGGATTTACCTGATCCTGCTCACCAGATTCTTTCAGCGAGGGAGCCTCATGAATGGAAGAGGCCAATGGGCCAACCATGCCTGCTGGTTGCAGCAGGTTGATCAGCATCTCAAGGAGATGGGGATGAGCCAGACATCTGCCTGGAGGTGGCCAGATGGAGGCCCCTGGAGTAAAGGCGGAAAGGGACGCATCAACGCGTTGCTCCGGCGCATGCTCCCATATCTGACCTGACCTGATTTACCTCTTACGTCTTAGTAGGGGAAGGTAGAGTTCACTTCTGAGCAGGTGAAAGAAACATAAATTGACTGACAACACATGCTGTGTGCAACAGTGATGCATGGTTGAAATCATTATGGAAGTGATGATCCTCAGGTGAACTCAGATGATCTCGAGTTCAAACCTTGGTCAAAATATTCCGCACGACCATGTTGTCTTCATTTAGAAGCAAAAGAAATCTTCCCACTATGATGAAGCCACGGTGCATTTTTATGGTTAATGTAAGCTGTGTTTTCATGCAATAATTGCCTGCATAATCTACGCGATTTGTTGGAATTTTCAATGATATCAATCATTATTCCGCTAATTTTGAATTCAAGAATAATTGCCTGTCATCAGTTTGGTATTGCTTGCACGATGCTTCTTTTTTTTCTTTTTTTTCAGATGAAATTTGCTTCCACTTGTTTGAACGAAAAACTAACAATCACTTGCTGCTCTGCATGTGTAATGCACAAGTGAAAACATACTCTTCCCACACCACCACCCACAACCCACCTCAACACCACTGCACCTGCAGTTGCCTCATGGCTGTGGAGAAGTGTCCTGAGGCTACCTCCAAATAACCTGATCGTTAATCTATAAACCTTTGACAATGTCATGCAAGTGAAAATATTTTTTTTTTAAATACTGCCACTGTATTTGCAAACTGGCACTGCCTCCTGCATCATGAACATAATGTACCCAATTAGATGTGTACACACTGGTGCTTCAGAGCAATTGTATTGATTATGTGAAAATATAACACAAACAAGCCAGAACGGCACTGAGTAGAGCACATACCTCCGCCAGGCTGAACAGCTTACGTTTTGTATCCACTGATAGGCCGGATCTGGATCAGATATGGGTCAGGTCAGATATGGGAGCATGCGCCGGAGAAACGCGTTGATGCGTCCCTTTCCGCCTGTACTCCAGGGGCCTCTGTCTGGCACCCTCCAGGCAGATGCCTGGCTCATCCCTATCTCCTTGAGATGCCGATCAACCTGCTGCAACCACGAGGCACGTGGTTGGCTCATTGGCCTCTTCCATTCATGAGCTCAACCTCAACCAAAATCGAATCGGCTCATTCTTGTCACATACCCACCTCATCCACCTAGTTTTGTCATAACCTGTCCACAACTTTTTGAAAAATCATGCTATATATAGTTTTGGTCCTATCTCTCAATGGTGAAGAATTACTTCAAAAATTTTTTAGTATCCGGATCCGAATCTCGATCTTCACCAAAATCTCATTAATTTGTCCTTGTCACACACACCCAACCCGTCCCTAAATTTTGTCTGAATCCGTTCACAACTTTTTGAGATATCCTGCTCATAGACAACCAACAGACAGACGGTAGTGAAAACGTAACCTCCATCCACACCACCACCGGTAGCGGAGGTAGTAAAACCCAGGCAATGCATGTTTGGAGTGGAAGCTAAAAGTTTAAGAGCCGAGTCGAAAAGTTGGAGGGTTGATCAGTAAGGTTGAGCATAATATACATTTGGGGAATGATTTGAGGATGGTTGTTCAGGAGAGAATATGATTATTAGAAGAGGATGAGAAAAATATCATTTTCACACAAGTCATTGGCATTTTCTGGAAGGCCACAGGCTGACTGCTTACCACGATGAAAGGAATACAGCCAATGGGCAGATATATACAACATGGATGGCAAAATGAATCGAACAACATATATTATTTATGGACTGGCAGGATGGCTGACTTTGTAGCATGGTAGCCATTGAGCTTCAGTTTGGTTCAATTCCCAACTTGGTCGGAGTGTACAAACAAGAAATAACGAAGCGTACGCTATTCTAGTGCAGAGACAGCAGGGGACGCTGCATATTAGAACACACCGGACTTAGACGATGGACGTAGAGGAATCACACAAGGACCTCAAACGCAGGAGGAGGCCATCATTAGGCCAATCAAGCCTGTGCAATCCTGCCAATATCCATGAACCCCTCCATCGTCAGTGCTTCTAGATACAACTATCCGATTCTAGTCGGACACACTCCCCTTCTCTGCTGCCCCCCATTCCAAGGAGACCATTCATGCATTAAATGTCGTCTTAAATCTCCTCGTTGCTCTCATGCTGTGGCCCTGGTCCTATCTCTGTCAATTCTGCAAAAACCTTCTCTGCACTTTATTCATCTATACCCTCCTTTATATTTATTATCTATATCAGATACCCTCATGATCACCTCCTTTCTAGTGTATAAAGCCCTGTCTCCTTCAGCCACTCTTTATAGTTTTGTCTAGCTCGGCCCGGAATCAATGTGGTAGCCCTACGCTGAACCTCTCAAAGGCAGTTATATCCTTCCTGAGTTGTGGTAACCAAAACTGAACACAATATTCTAGATGAGACCTCACTAAATTCCTACACAGTGTTAACACCACCTCTTTTGATTTTATAATTTATTACCCAATGAATACAACGGAAAAACCCTATTACTTCACCGAAAGCTGCCTGGCACTGTGCTGTATCTGCTTACACCCCCCCCCCCATATCTATTACCACCCCCAGATTCCTCCTGTGTCACACGTTTCAAGCCTGCCCCTTGCATTATGTAGTCCCAATTTTCATTATTCTTCCCAATGAAGGGCTGTTGCTCTCACATCACAGACAAGTTGGTGCCTATTTCTTTACTACCTCTCCTCTGCTTTCGCTCAATTGCTCTCGGTCATCCTAAAAACTCCAGGATTCCCAACAACTCCAGGATTTATTTGCTTTTCCAGTAAGCCCCACCTGGTTTAACTTCAACAAATCCCAGCTGACTGCACACCTCAACTCCGGTGCATCTTCCTTCCTCTACTCTCTCAGCCTCCAAGCATCCCCAGCTCTTCTCGGATGCATATCTGCTTCCAGTCACGCCCTCGTGGTTAAACTCACAAAATGCAGGAGTTGTTTTTTTGTATACAATGTCGAAGCTCGTGGAGGAGTGGAGAAATTAGAAAAAAAACATGCTACTATTATGGCACATATTCCCGTATCATCCATGCACCCCGATTATGTTACATAGTTTCTTGACATGGGTTATGAATGTCATAAATTTAATTATTCACACATCGAGATACATGATGTTTCAGATAAAGATTTCAATTCAACCACTTTCCCAATGACGTCATCGTTATCATCATATATATATATATATATACCCCGTGGGGAGTTGACGTTTGCCAAGTTTCAACACTTTTTCTTGTTGAGCGGTTCCGAGAAAATGATGTCCAAATTGTTTCCTCTAATCCAATATAGCTGCCACACAGTGTGGCCAATGATGTCAGAGTTAACAATAAAATATTCTCCATGGGGATTCATTCCCTCCTATGGTTAAAGTTTTGCATCGATCGGACAAGCAGTTGCAAACCATTTTTAAAGTGAAAATATATAGATGCGGATATCAACGCGCGCACGCACGCACGCACGCACGCACTGCAATAGTCTCACATTCCCTTCGGGGCGAGACTGCTCCGCTGTACATGCACCAAAATGAAAATGAGTATTTACAGCTGAAAATGTCAGTTACAAGGTCAAGGTCATGGGTCAGTGACCTTTTTCACTGAGGAACTGGTTGTTGCAGTATGAGTAACTCTGTACCTTTTTATTTTTTTAATTTTTAAGATAATTCAACATTTTAAATAATTTTGAGCAGGTTAAAAGTGTTTTTTTCTTCTTCTTTTTTTGTCACAGGTTGGTCGGTCAATGCAAGTTCAACATTATGAGGTAACCGCCTGACACGGTGCCAAGGTTCTCTTCAACATTCTTCTTCGTTTGTATGCAGCATAAGGCTGCGGGGTAGCATCATTGGCCGAGATCATGACTGTGCTGCTGCTACAATGCCCTCTACTGGTTATGGCAGGAATTTGTAACTTGTTCAGGGTGCTGGCGATAGCTAGTCTACTCCGCGAAGAACATCATGGGATCTTTAATGCCCACCAACGAATGCTGGCAGATGGGATTCCTGTTTAATGTCCATCCGAGGAACAGCACACGCATTGATGAATCGCTCTGCCTGTGAAACACCGTGACGGCAGTTTATGGATGGGTTGGGATTCAAACTCAGGCTAGACAGCTTAGAGGTGAGTGTGCATACCTCTCAGCTCTGCTGCCAGTCCTCTCTTCAAGATGATAAAGATTCTGAAACTTTCTTGAAACTTCACATATCATGGAGGCAACTGTTTTTGGTTGTATTACGTGCATTATCGAGTAGAATCATATCTGTCATTTTCACGAAGATCGTAAAGTGTACAACCCCTTTCAACATTTTCACCTTTTGTTGCCTTTTTGCCTGGAATTAAATTGCAGTAAATCAGACTTTTTCCACCTTTATTTACACATCATAACCCACAACTTCCAAATGAAACAGATTCTAAAAAACTTCAGAAATTAATTAAAAATACAAAACTAGAATATCTTGGTTGGAGGAGTGTCCACCCCCTTGAGTTAATACTTGGTGGAAGCACCTTTGACAGCAATTACAGCTGTGATTCTGTTGGGATAGGTCTCCACCAACTTTGCACACCTTGATTGGGAAATATTTGCCCATTCTTCTGTACAAACCTGTTCAAGCTCAGTCAAGTTGTGTGGGGAGTGTTGATGGACAGCAATCTTCAAGTCATGCCACAGATTTTCGATTGGATTTTGGTCGGGGCTCTGACTGGGCCACTCAAGGACATTTATCCTTTTGTCCCTTAGCCACTCCAGTGTAGCTTTGGCTGTGTGCTTCGGGTCATTGTCATGCTGAAAGGTGAACTTCCGTCTCAATTTCAGCTTTCTAACAGAGGGCAGCAGGTTTTCCTCCATCCATTTTCCCTTCTATCCTGACAAGTGCCCTTGTCCCTGATGATGAGAACCATCCCCATAACATGATGCTGCCAACGGCATGCTTCACAGTAGGGATGGTGTTCTTTGGGTGATGTGCTGCGTTGGATTTGCACCAAACGTAACATTTTGCATTTAGGACAAAAAGTTCCATCTTGATTTCGTCAGACCACAAAACTTTTTGCCACGTGGCTTCAGAATCTCCGGAGTGTCTTTTTGCATACCTCAAACGGGACTCCAGGTGGGCTTTTTTGAGTTATGGCTTCCTTCTTTCCACCCTACCGTGCAGGCCAGACTTGTGGAGTGCTCGGGATATTGTTGTCACATGCACACAGTGACAAGTCTTTACCATAAAAGCCTGTAGCTCTTTCAAAGTTGGTGCTCATGGTTGAATCTTTGCTGTGAAATGCACTACCCAGCAGAGGAAACCTCCAAGAACAGCTGATTTTATTCCGAAATAATCAGAATCACAACAATTTAACACAGGTGGAGGCCAATTACCTTAGTGTGTGGTTTGAAGGTGATTGGGTTACACCTGAGCTAATTTACAATTGCTATAATAAGGGGGATGGACACTTATCCAACCAAGATATTGTTGTTTTGTATTTTAATTAATTTTCTGAAATTTGTAGAACTTCTTTTTTCACTTGGAAGTTGTGGGTTCGGATGTGTAAATAAAAGGTGGAAAAATTCTGATTCAATGAAATTTAATTCCAGGCAATAAGGCAACAAAAGGTGAAAATGTTGAAAGGGGGTGTAGACTTTCTCTCGGCACTGTATTTTTGATCACTGCAAAGGATTTTTTTTTAATGTTCCAGTTTATGAAGAAAAACAACAAAATGACTGACATTTTGGCATTGCAAGGTACTCCGTACTCTAATGTATCAACTGCGGAGTAACATGCAATAAACAGCCAATCACAGTCTTCCCCATAGCTGGCTCTGCTTTGCAGGAAAAGCTTGCACCCAAGGCAGTGACAGAGCACTTCCTAATGTCAACATGGAAAAGAATCTCTGGGAACTTATGAAAGGAATAAAGAATCACCTGACACATTCGTCAATTGTACCGGTGAAATTAGTTTTCATAAGTGAGTTTCACCTGTTCACTTGGAAATGCAATGTCACACAGCAGTCCCATTTGAACCTTCCCTCCCACCTACTCCCACAAACCCCACAATCCACCCAACCCCACATTTCCCATTCCTTTTTACGTCACATTTCCCTTTCTGCTTTACCAGACCAAAAGACTTGCTCATTTATTATTGGCATCATGTTGATGGTCAACCGGCGAGCTGCCTTGGCGATTGTTATGCTTGAGATGCAACTTTGGCAATGATACAATCATCACCAGTGGTGTTACAGCAACTTCCAAGGCGAAAGCCAGGTTTGAAGATTCACACTATGGGACCAATTACAAGAGGCCACGCCTCGTCCAAGTGTGCCACAGACTGCTACGCTTCCATAATTGGTCCCTCTCGAACAGGCCACTCACTGTCACACTGGCTCCTGTGATGCAGCCCCGGTCCCAGCCAAGAAACGCTGCGGATTCTCTGGAGTTCTGGATGTCGGCTCCAACATGCCTTCCTGTGCCATCACCAATCTTCATGAATAATTAAGGCCACAGATCAGTTCCATGCTGCTTGCCTTTTCAAGGACCTCAAAGGAACTCCCTCCATACACACGATAGGCGTCTACATGAGTGCCTGTCATGGCCCGAGCCAGACCATTCCTTCAGGCTGAGAGGAGAGTGGGAGGCTGGAAGAGATGAAGATAGGGTAATGGGTAAATGGAAAGTTTGCGGAGAAATGGGGAGTGGATTTACCTGATCCTGCTCACCAGATTCTTTCAGCGAGGGAGCCTCATGAATGGAAGAGGCCAATGGGCCAACCACATGCCTCGTGGTTGCAGCAGGTTGATCAGCATCTCAAGGAGATGGGGATGAGCCAGACATCTGCCTGGAGGGTGGCCAGATGGAGGCCCCTGGAGTAAAGGCGGAAAGGGACGCATCAACGCGTTGCTCCGGCGCATGCTCCCATATCTGACCTGACCTGATTTACCTCTTACGTCTTAGTAGGGGAAGGTAGAGTTCACTTCTGAGCAGGTGAAAGAAACATAAATTGACTGACAACACATGCTGTGTGCAACAGTGATGCATGGTTGAAATCATTATGGAAGTGATGATCCTCAGGTGAACTCAGATGATCCTCGAGTTCAAACCTTGGTCAAAATATTCCGCACGACCATGTTGTCTTCATTTAGAAGCAAAAGAAATCTTCCCAACTATGATGAAGCCACGGTGCATTTTTATGGTTAATGTAAGCTGTGTTTTCATGCAATAATTGCCTGCATAATCTACGCGATTTGTTGGAATTTTCAATGATATCAATCATTATTCCGCTAATTTTGAATTCAAGAATAATTGCCTGTCATCAGTTTGGTATTGCTTGCACGATGCTTCTTTTTTTTCTTTTTTTTCAGATGAAATTTGCTTCCACTTGTTTGAACGAAAAACTAACAATCACTTGCTGCTCTGCATGTGTAATGCACAAGTGAAAACATACTCTTCCCACACCACCACCCACAACCCCACCTCAACACCACTGCACCTGCAGATTGCCTCATGGCTGTGGAGAAGCTGTCCTGAGGCTACCTCCAAATAACCTGATCGGTTAATCTATAAACCTTTGACAATGTCATGCAAGTGAAAATATTTTTTTTTTAAATACCTGCCACTGTATTTGCAAACTGGCACTGCCTCCTGCATCATGAACATAATGTAACCCAATTAGATGTGTACACACTGGTGCTTCAGAGCAATTTGTATTGATTATGTGAAAATATAACACAAACAAGCCAGAACGGCACTGAGTAGAGCACATACCTCCGCCAGGCTGAACAGCTTACGTTTTGTATCCCACTGATAGGCCGGATCTGGATCAGATATGGGTCAGGTCAGATATGGGAGCATGCGCCGGAGAAACGCGTTGATGCGTCCCTTTCCGCCTGTACTCCAGGGGCCTCTGTCTGGCCACCCTCCAGGCAGATGCCTGGCTCATCCCTATCTCCTTGAGATGCCGATCAACCTGCTGCAACCACGAGGCACGTGGTTGGCTCATTGGCCTCTTCCATTCATGAGCTCAACCTCAACCAAAATCGAATCGGCTCATTCTTGTCACATACCCACCTCATCCACCTAGTTTTGTCATAACCTGTCCACAACTTTTTGAAAAATCATGCTATATATAGTTTTGGTCCTATCTCTCAATGGTGAAGAATTACTTCAAAATTTTTTAGTATCCGGATCCGAATCTCGATCTTCACCAAAATCTCATTAATTTGTCCTTGTCACACACACCCAACCCGTCCCCTAAATTTTGTCTGAATCCGTTCACAACTTTTTGAGATATCCTGCTCATAGACAACCAAACAGACAGACGGTAGGTGAAAACGTAACCTCCATCCACACCACCACCGGTAGCGGAGGTAGTAAAACCCAGGCAATGCATGTTTGGAGTGGAAGCTAAAAGTTTAAGAGCCGAGTCGAAAAGTTGGAGGGGTTGATCAGTAAGGTTGAGGCATAATATACATTTGGGAGATGATTTGAGGATGGTTGTTCAGGAGAGAATATGATTATTAGAAGAGGATGTAGAAAAATATCATTTTCACACAAGTCATTGGCATTTTCTGGAAGGCCACAGGCTGACTGCTTACCACGATGAAAGGAATACAGCCAATGGGCAGATAATATACAACATGGATGGCAAAATGAATCGAACAACATATATTATTTATGGACTGGCAGGATGGCTGAGCTTTGTAGCATGGTAGCCATTGAGCTTCAGTTTGGTTCAATTCCCAACTTGGTCGGAGTGTACAAACAAGAAATAACGAAGCGTACGCTATTCTAGTGCAGAGACAGCAGGGGACGCTGCATATTAGAACACACCGGACTTAGACGATGGACGTAGAGGAATCACACAAGGACCTCAAACGCAGGAGGAGGCCATCATTAGGCCAATCAAGCCTGTGCAATCCTGCCAATATCCATGAACCCCTCCATCGTCAGTGCTTCTAGATACAACTATCCGATTCTAGTCGGAACACACTCCCCTTCTCTGCTGCCACCACCATTCCAAGGAGACCATTCCATGCATTAAATGTCGTCTTAAATCTCCTCGTTGCTCTCATGCTGTGGCCCTGGTCCTATCTCTGTCAATTCTGCAAAAACCTTCTCTGCACTTATTTCATCTATACCCTCCTTTATATTTATTATCTATATCAGATACCCTCATGATCACCTCCTTTCTAGTGTATAAAGCCCTGTCTCCTTCAGCCACTCTTTATAGTTTTGTCTAGCTCGGCCCCGGAATCAATGTGGTAGCCCTACGCTGAACCTCTCAAAGGCAGTTATATCCTTCCTGAGTTGTGGTAACCAAAACTGAACACAATATTCTAGATGAGACCTCACTAAATTCCTACACAGTGTTAACACCACCTCTTTTGATTTATAATTTATTACCCAATGAATACAACGGAAAAACCCTATTAGCTTCACCGAAAGCTGCCTGGCACTGTGCTGTATCTGCTTACCACCCCCCCCCATATCTATTACCACCCCCAGATTCCTCTCCTGTGTCACACGTTTCAAGCCTGCCCCTTGCATTATGTAGTCCCAATTTTCATTATTCTTCCCCAATGAAGGGCTGTTGCTCTCACATCACAGACAAGTTGGTGGCCTATTTCTTTCACTACCTCTCCTCTGCTTTCGCTCAATCTGCTCTCGGTCATCCTAAAAACTCCAGGATTCCCAACAACTCCAGGATTTATTTGCTTTTCCAGTAAGCCCCACCTGGTTTAACTTCCAAAATCCCAGCTGACTGCACACCTCAACTCCGGTGCATCTTCCTTCCTCTACTCTCTCAGCCTCCAAGCATCCCCAGCTCTTCTCGGATGCATATCTGCTTCCAGTCACGCCCTCGTGGTTAAACTCACAAAATGCAGGAGTTGTTTTTTTTGTATACAATGTCGAAGCTCGTGGAGGAGTGAGAACATAGAATGCTCACCTCCACACATTCGTTCCAATTTTTTTCCCAACTGTGGAACCAACTTACACTTCCTCTTCAATCTCATTCTTCCCTCCGGGTCTTCAAGACAGCTGTTCACCACCATCTCAGATCGTCCCCAATCCAAAACCATGATATTTTCTTCCCTCATTAACCCACACCCGATCCCTCCTCCTTCCAAATTTCCAGTTGCCCTTCCTGAGAGTTTCCTTCTCTATCCATCTTGTCCACCCCATGCATCCTCGTGGTAGCTTTGCGAGTGTTCGAATTGATTCGCAATTTAAATAAACGCTTGAAATAAATAAATTTGGGGACGAGGCTACAAACAAAATAATACATATGGATATAGTGTTACTACAGTACTATTTGTACTACTACTATCAGCATACTACTTCTACTACCACTACTATTACTATTACCAAGACCTTTAGCACCATTGGTATCTCAAGACAGGAGGTTCTTTCCCAAGGACTACCACTCTCCCATCGACAGCCAGTTGGTGGGTTTTGATTTCAAGCTTACATCAGGTGTATTCCGTTAGCAAGCAGCTTGCTTACTCTTCGCTAAGCAGCTCGCTTGATTCAAAGTGCTCAAGCTTGCACTGCAACAGAACGGCGTGCTCGACATCGCTTAACAATGTGCCGGTCTCCATGGAAACAATGCTATTGTGGTATTCGAGCAAATGCTGTCCGGGCCATCGTTCTCGGTTTTACGCGATCCTCTTGTGACGACTTCCCCAAAGGAATTTCTGCTCTTGGCAGCAGTTTTAGCGAGTACAACGAAGAGGAAAATAAATGGAGAATCAGAAGATGGAGCCCACGGCCCGCCCACCTGCCGCTCTGCATTTTGGAGGATGTGGGTGGAAGGGTTTTGCATGTTTGTGTAGATTTTAAAGAATTCGGATGAAAAGTATAAATAACATTACGAATATATGAAATGCACGTTTCAATATCGTTCCCTGTGATTGCAAAATTGAAGAAATAGCCACCAATCGTTTTGAGTTTGACTACAGCGGCCATTTTACCTAACGTGAGGTGTTCCATCGCAAGCAGCTCGCTTAATCGCTTGCTCTGCTTGCCGAACGGCTTTACAAGCGGCTTGCAAAGCGGGTGATATGTATCGGTTGGCTTGGCGATTGCAAGCCACTTGCTAACGGAACATGGCCCTGGACTTACTCCTCTTCCCACTTCTACCTCTGCTTTCCCCCAATCCACCCCAGCTCACCCTCCAAAGTCCAGAGCAAGTTCCCACCTGCATTCGTTCGTTTTTAGCTCGCCTGTTCGAAGAACAGAGAGCTATAGCGATACCCCGGCGTGAGCGTCCAGCGTGAGCGTGAAAATGTTAAAGTTTTTGGTGCAAGTTATTTTTTCCTTTCTAATGTTTTTATCTACCACACTATTTTTTATACGCCCGATATATATATATATATATATATATATATATATAATATATATATATATATATGGGCGGTATAATGTGATACCTGTCGTCCGTCCGTCCGTCTGTCTGTCTGTCTGTCTGTCCGTCTGTCCGTCCATCCGTTCCTGTCCGCACTCTAACTCCCAAAGTTTTCAACTTTCACGTTTCATATTTGGTACATAGGTACAGACTTGGAGACGGTGTGTCGTGATTACGTTCGTCATCTAAATGGTTGCCATGGCAACCAGGATGCTGTTTTCCATGTGTAGCACAATTCTGTATACCTTCTTGTTCGGGCGGATATTGTGCTCACTTGCGCTCTTGTTACTGATTACAAATAACAAATACATATATTGCTTTAAAATTATTTGGATCAGACTTCACTGCAATGCTTTATAAAAAATATTAATTATTAGACGAATGTTTTAAAAACGATAAAATGTATAAACAGGCGAGCATTGGGTGGCTTTGACACCAACTCTGGTTATTTTACCGCAACAGGAGTGAGGCTCACGGAAGAGCAGGGTAGATCTGAGAGTGGGACAAACATCAATGGAATGAACAAACAGGATAAGAGGAGAGGGAGGATTGGAGGAAACACTGAAACTAGCAAGTAAGATGCTTGGGTGAAGAAAGGCTAATGGGTCCATGGGACAGAATTGATGGTGAGAAAAAATTGGCAGCGAGTCAGGCCATGCCATTTTTTCTGACGACGTTCCCCGTCAGCTTGTCACACCGTCTCTCGGTTGCCAGTAGTCAGGCTGCGATGTCCCTCTTAATACTGGTCTCCATCATCGTCATGCCAATGCATGTCTGGGTGTGACGTCACAGTCGAAACAACGTCCAATTCACAGAATTGCCTCTCTCAGGTGATTGTGAATGGCCTAATTGGGTTAATAAATGATCCTAAATTAATTATGTTCTCCATGATGCATAAATACAACATTATAATTATAACAAAGAAACAAGGTTTAATTCACAATCTCACGAGATTCAGTCGTCTCGCGATATTTTACATGACAGACACGACGAGCATATTATTCGTATGTTCTACCATAGAAAACACAATGTGTATTTGTGTATTTGTCCGTCCCTCTTCAAAAAGGATGATTTAAAGATCTTAAAGGCCAATCTTTTAACACGACCGTGCGTTCACTACGGTCTATTTTTTCAGGATTAAAAAAAAAAACTCGAAAATTTTTTCCATTGAAGAGTAATTACACCTCTTCTTTTGGAAATGTAGACGGTGACTTGCAACCGGGCCTCAGTGGCGGTGTACAGAAGCATTCAAACAAACAAACAAACAGAAAAACAATAAATGCAAGGTGCAGGGAGGCAAAATTAGCTGACACGTATTCGAGTAAAATAATTGTTCATTTACATACGTGCGATGTAAAAATAAATAAAGAGTATATAAGCACACCTTATGTTCGGCTGAGTGTTGTGTCGTAAAATCAGCCAACACGAAAGTCCTTTGGCTCAATCGTTTAATGGCGGATCTCACCTCCTCCACTCCTCGACAGCCCGTTGACGTTGCTCTCGGTTCTGCCTCGTCAGTTCCGGATCATCATGCATACATTAATAATCATGCAACTCCCAATACCACATATTCCTTTTTTCGTGAAAATAACAACTGTGATGAACCCCCCCCCCAAAAAAATAGAAAAAGCAAGAATGTCACATGACAAAGTCCTTGGTCCATTCAGGGGCTCGACAATATCTCGTACCACGACGAACACCTGGGTAAAAACTTGTGGAGGCATTTGTTGGACAGGGCTATGTGCCCTATAGTCCTCAGAACCTGTCGTACTGTTACGAATCTGGAAGCCATTTGCACACAAACAGACAGCAGTCCCCGCAGTTCAGTTATTTCGATAAGTATGTGTTTATAGTCAGGGTCCCGTCCTTCTGTCTAATGGGTTAATTTCATGTGTGCGCTGCGGGTTTCTTTATAGTCAGGTTTTTTTTATATCTTTAAATCTTCATCCTTCGTTTTCACACCATTGCCATCCATCGCCCCAGTGCAGCGTGGTGTCACGTACAGGGGTGAGGTTCCCTCCGCTCACCGTGAGCTCGTCCAATCGACGGCGGCCAGCCCGACAGCCGACCCGAGATCGCCCTTCCCCGCTGCAAGGGTGGATGGAGAATAGGGTGCTCCCCTGGTTGTTCCGTCTGGGTTCTCAGACACGCACGGGGTGAGGGTGGTCGTTGCCCCTCCCCTCAGACACAAGGGGACCACCCCTTGTCCAATCAGGGAAGCTCATCACCTCAGGG